>VZQC01014917.1:1341400-1407010 GCA_009823505.1 Rhizomys pruinosus | reverse complement strand
GGCCGGCCATGTGGGTGCTGGGGATCGAACTCCGGTCCTCTGTAAGCATGTCGGCCAAATCTCGTAACCGCTAGGCCATCTCGTAAAGGAGAAGACCCCGCCACGTGCCTCTAAAACTCTCCCAGGCCATGGCTTGAATTACAGCCTAGAGATCAGGTGCCAGGAAGAATGGGAAAGAACCAAACTGAAGCTTCAAAGGGAGACAATGTCTCACATCTCACAAACTAACTCTGTGGTTTTATGACCACTGTTTGTTCCTGGAGATGTGCTGATCTTGAGCAAAGTACCATGTGTAAAGTGCTTCAGGTTAGTGCTTCTGGTTAATGTGTAAAACTTAAACTCTTTAGTAAAGGGCTTAATTATTCCTGGGGATGTATTAATCTTGATCTGTCTTTTCCGACATGTACTATATAAGCAGTTGCTTGCTCTTAGTTAAATGCACCAGATTCAAGACCACTCTGGTGTCATGTCTGTCTAATATTCGCTGAACCCGTGCCCTCCTTCCAAGACCCTGATTCCCGCAGATTGAGTGAGCCCCCCCCCCACTGGGACGGTCTGCAGCACTCCCCAAACTAATATGCAGATTCAATGCAATCCCAATCAAACTCTCCATGACTTTCTTCTCATGGAGAAAAAAAATACTTACATTCATATGGAAAAACAAAAGAACCCAGCTAGCCAAAGCAACCCTGAGCAAAAAGAGCAACACAAGGGGGATAACCATACCAGACTTCAAACTATATTATAGGGCTATAGTAATAAAAACAGCCTGGTACTTGACAAAAACAGACCCATAAATCAATGGAACAAAATTGAAGATCCAGTTCTGAGCACATGCAATTTCAGCCACCTCAGATTTGACAAGGGGGCCAAGAAGACTCAATGGAGGAAATACAGCATTTTCAGCAAATGGTGCCGACAAAACTAGATCACCACTTGTAGAAAGATGAAACTGAACCCATACCTTTCACCCTGTACAAAAATCAACTCCTAATGGATCAAAGACCTCAATGTGAAACCAGAAATCTTGAAAATGATAGAAGAAAATGTGGGTAACAACCTACAAAATATGGGCATAAGAAAAGACTTTCTTAATCAGACAGTAGCTGCATTGAAAACAAGGTCAACAATAGACAAATGGGACCTCATTAAACTCAAAAACTTCTGTACAGTGAAAGAAACAATCCAGAAGTGAAGAGAAAACCCATAGAGTGAAAGGAAACCTTCACCAGTGATAGAGCATTAACATCTGGTATATATAAATTATTCTAAAAACAAAGGAACAAGAAAACAAACAACTCTATCAAAAGATGGAATAAAGAGCTTAATGAATTCATAACTGAAGAAATGAAGATGGCTGAGAAGCATCTCAGAAAGTGTTCAAAGCTGGTAATAATTTAGGAAATGCAAATTAAAACCAGCTTAAGCCTTCACTTAGCCCCAGTAAGACTGGCTAAGATTAGGAAAAAAAGACACCAAATGCTGGCGAGGTTGTGGGGAAAAGGGAACATTCATTCACTCCTGGTGGGAATGCAAACTCATGCAATCTCTATGGAAAGCAGTGTGGAGAACGCATAAGAGAGTGAAAATGAGCCTTCCACCTTACCCAGTCATACCACTCCTGGGTATATACACACAAGACTCATCCTGTCACAGAGATACATGCACATCTATGTTTAAATTATTTTTTAAAAAGATAGAAACAGGGAGAGATCTCCCAAACTCCTTCTATGAAGCCAGTATTTGTATAATATTCAAACCAGGTAAAGACACAACATAAAGGGATATCATAGGCCCACATCTCTAATAGACGTCCATACATGCAACAATTCTCAACAAAATTCTCACAAATTCTGTGCAGAATCACATTGAAAAGATAATCCATTATGATCAAGTTGGTTTTATTCCACATGTGCACGGATGGTTGAATAAATGTACTTAAAGACAAAAATTACAGCATCATCCAATGGATTTTTTAATGTTATAGAATAATTTGTAATGAAGTACTATGTCGTGTTCCAGTGGATAGCCCCCCCCCACAGGAGTATATAAGCAAGCACAAACTGAACTTAATGGGTTATTTCCAAAAAAAGGAGGAAGTTAGAGAAATGGCTCAGCAGTTGAGCACTGGCTGCTCTTGCAGAGGACCAGGTTCAACCTCCAGCACCCACAAGCTAACAGCCATCCTTAACTCCATTTCCAGGTGATCAAATGCACCCCCCCCGACCTCCACAGGCATTGTACACAGATGTTGCACCTCCTTACATGCAGGCAAAACACTCACGCACATAAAATAAAACTAAATATTGGGAGTGGTTGGTTGAGTGCGTTTGGGAGGAGTTAGAGGGAGGGGAGGAAGAAAATATGATCAATATGATCAAAATGCATTGTCTGCATCTATGACATTCTCTTTTAAAAATTTATTTATATATACTTTTTATCAAATCTAGACCCCTGACTCCACCCATCCCCCGAACCCAACAGAGCTCATGCATTCTGCCAAACATGATTTTCATCTCTTTCTCAGTCTTTCTCAAGTCTTTCTCAATATTCTCCATGTGGAAGTTGACTGTTTTGAGCAGAAATTCACTGTTTCAGTCAGTTCTTTGATGCAGTCCTTTCTGTTGTTATTGTTGTTGTTTCCAATATGCATCATTCCCAACTGCTTTGGACAAAAGCTCAAGGGTCATGCACAGGAAATACAACTAGGTAATTGGCACTAGCGTCCACAGATGAGGGATACCATTCATCATTTGTTTTTCTGGGACTGTGTTACTTCACTCAGCATGATGTCCTCTAGCTCCAGCCATTTTCCTGCAAAGCTCATGATGTCGTCTTTCTTTACTGCTGCATAGAACTCCATTGTGTAGATGTACCACATTTTCTCTATCCACTCATCAGTTGAGGGGCATTTGGTTTGGTTCCAGCTCCTTGCTATTGTGAAGAGAGCTGAAATAAACATGGCCGTGCATGTATCTCTGTGGTGGCGTAAGTCTTGAGGGTACATGCCCAGGAGTGGTATGGCTGGGTCGGGTGGCAAGTTCATTCCAAGTCTTCCAAGGGTTCTCCACACTGCTTTCCATAGTGGCTGTACGAGTTTACATTCCCACCAGCAGTGGATGAGTGTTCCCCTTTCCCCACAACCTCTCCAGCACTTGGTATCATTTGTTTTCTTGATCCTAGCCAGTCTTACTGGAGTAAGATGATATCTTAAAGTGGTTTTGATTTGCATTTCCTTAATGATTAGTGATGTTGAGCAGTTCTTGAGGTGTTTCTCAGACATCTCTAATTCCTCGCTTGTGAAGTCTCTGTTCAGTTCTTTGCTCCATCTATTGAGCGGGTCGTTTGTTTTCTTTTTTCTTTGTTTTTTGAGTAGTTTATATATTCTGGAAATCAATGCTTTGTCAGATGTATCTGCAGTGAAGGTTTCCTCCCACTCTGTGGGATTTCTCTTCACTTCCTTGATTGTTTCTTTTGATGTACAGAAGCTTTTGAGTTTGATGAGGTCCCATTTGTCAATTGTCGACCTTAATTCTTGTGCAGCTGCTGTCTGATTTAGGAAGTCTTTTCCTACGCCTATGTCTTGTAGTCTGCTGCCAACTTTTTCTTCTATCACCTTCAGAGTTTGGGGTTTCACGTTGAGGTCTTTAATCCATCTGGAGTTGACTTTTGTACAGGGCGAGAGGTAGGGGTTTAATTTCATTCTTCTACAAGTGGTGATCCAGTTTTGCCAACACCACTTGCTGAAGATGCTGTCTTTTCTCCATTGTGGCTTCTTGGCCCCCTTGTCAAATATAAGATGGCTGAAATTGTATGTGCTCAGATTTGGATCTTCGGTTTTGTTCCATTGGTCAACAGGTCTGTTTTTGTGCCAGTACCAGGCTGTTTTTATGACTATAGCCCTGTAGTATAGTTTGAAGTCTGGTATAGAGATCCCCCCTGTGTAGCTCTTTTCACTCAGGGTTGTTTTGGCTATTCGGGGTCTTTTGTTTTTCCAGACGAATTTAAGGACTTTTTTTTCCCAAGCCTGTGAAGAAACTCTCGGGGATTTTGATTGGGATGGCATTAAATCTATACATTAGTTTTGGTAGAATGGACATTTTTACAATGTTAATTTTCCCAACCCATGACAATGGGAGGTTTTTCCATCTTCTGATGTCTTCTTCAATTTCTTCCTTTAAAGGTTTAAATTTTTTGTTGTAGAGGTCTTTGGTGTCTTTGGTTAGGTTTGTTCCTAGGTATTTTATTGTTTTTGAGGCTATTGTGAGTGGGAAGGTCTCTTTGAATTCTTTCTCCAGTTGCTTGTTCTTGGTGTAAAGAAAGGCCATTGATTTTTCTAGGTTAATTTTGTATCCTGCCACTTTGCGAAAGATGTTAATCATTTCTAGGAGTTTTCTGGTGGAGTTCTTAGCATCCCTTAAGTAAACAATCATATCATCAGCAAATAGGGATAGCTTGACTTCCTCTTTTCCAATTAGTACTCCTTTAATTTCCTTTTCTTGCCATATTGCTCTAGCAAGTGTTTCAAGCACTATATTGAAGAGGGGTTGTGACAGGGGGCAGCCTTGCCGAGTTCTTACTTTTATTTTATTATTATTATTATTATTATTATTATTATTTTTTTTGGTCTTTTTGAGACAGGGTCTCCCTGTAGCCCCAGCTGTCCTGGAACTCACTCTGTAGACCAGGCTGGCCTTGAACTCACAAAGATCCGCCTGCCTCTGCCTCCCAAGTGCTAGGATTAAAGGCGTGCGCCACCACGCCCGGCTCCGAGTTCTTACTTTTAAATGGAATGTTTCTGTCGTTTCCCCATTTAGGATGATATTGGCTGTGGGTTTCCTGTATATGGCTTTGATTGCCTTGAGGAATGATCCCTCCAATCCAATTCCCTCTAGGACTTTAAGCATGAAGGGATGCTGGATTTTGTCAAAGGCTTTTTCAGCATCAATTGAGATGATGGTGTGGTTTTTGTCTTTCATTCCACTTATGTGTTTGATGATGTTTATTGATTTTCGTATGTTGAACCATCCCTGCATCTCTGGTATGAATCCAACTTATATCCAATGGATTCTTTAAAAACATCTTTGTCAAAATCCAATGTGTTTTCATAATAAAATACTTAGAGAGAATTTTGTTGAAGGAAACATGCATCAACATAATTAATGATATATACAACAAAATTATAGCCAACATTTTTCTAAATGGAGAAAAACTTGGAGCATTCCCATGAAAATCAGATACCAGACAAGGCTGTCTACTATTTCTGCTCCTTTTCAATATAGTGGTTGAAACTCTTGCTATTGCAAAAGACAAAAGAAAGAACTAAAAATATTACCAATTGGTGAAGAAGTCAAACTGTCCCTGTTTGCAGATTATATAATATTGTACATACGAGATCCCCAAAATTCACCAGAAAACTTCTAGAAATGACCAACACTTTCAATAAATTGTCAGGATACACAATAAATTTACATAATATGGTAGCTTTCCTGTTTTCCAAAACTCAGGGAGAGTTCAGGAATACACTAATTCATAATAGTCTACCAAGTACTAAGCATTAAAGGTGAGTGCCACTGTGCCCAGCTCTAAAACATGTCCTTTGTCCCTCTGGCTCTTAAATTCTTTCAACCTTCTGGTCTATGATGCTCCCTGAGCCTTAGGTGTGGAGGTTGCTTTGTAGATGTGTCACCTGGACCTAGGTACTTCACACTTGTTATTTCCCTGTGTTTGACCAGTGGTGAAATTTTGTAATAGTCCCATCTTTTGCAAAAAAGAATCTTCTTTGATGAGAGTTACACTTGTCTGTAAATACAAAGATACATAGTTATAAGAAGTTACATCAGTCTAGGGAAGTAAGAAAAGTAGGTTATGTTTGCATTACCACACATCACTTCCCTCCCATTTAGCTGGCCTCAAGCCTAGTTAGATATCTGTGGATTACCCCCCAAATAAAACTGCCACTCTTGTACCAATAGATATAATTTGCTGGGCCAGCCATTGCTCTAAGTCATAGGCTTTAAAGCTGGTTAGAATCATTGCTTAGTTTTCTACCCTGGCAGCTTGAGTTGTATCTTCTGGAAATATGTGAACTAGACTGCAGGATGGAGGCTTTAATTTCAGTTCTAGCTCAATTCCTCCAAGTCTTGTGTTTGAGTTATGTCATGGCTTCAGCAATAGGGCATTCCCTTCAAATTCTGTAGCCAATCAAGGGCTATGACAATAGCCTATATTATTTTGGGGTCTCTTGGATTCCCTACCAACAACTCAAAGGAAGGTTTCCTTAACTGACAGCGTGATTTTCTTTTTACAACCGTCAGTCATACATATGCACTCATGTACATATGCTGTTGAGAGGAGTCCACAGAGCCTTACAGTGGTAGGAATCTTGGTGAGCACAGTAAATGGACCCAAATTGGAGAACATTGCGGGACACAAATAAGACTCCATAGGATATGTTATGAGAGTATAGTAAATCAGCAGAGGCAGAGCAGAGGTGTATATAAGGAAGGGGATCTAAGTACTATATAACTATATTGTTTGAAAATCAGAAAACTTCAGTAAAATTATGTAAAAATTTAAAAAGGAGAAATAAAAGTTGTTAAAAATACTTAAATTTTCAGCACCTTCATAATTAGGGAAATATAAATTAAAGATACTTTATGATTTCATTCTATTCTAATTGGAATATCTAAAATCAAGAAAAAAGAAAGGAGAACAAATGCAGGACAGCATTTGAGGAAACTGCATGCAATCATGTTTGGGGCTTGATCTAGGAGTTTGTTTTTGTGCCACTACCATGGTGTTTAATGACTATATCTCTCTAATATACTTTGAGATCTGGTATGGTAATCCCCACAATACTGCTCCTTTTGCACATAATTGCTTTTGCTCTCTATGTTCTTTTGTGATTCCACATGAATTCAAGGATATTTTTTCAAGCTCTATGAAGAATGTCATGGGGATTTTGATTGACATTGTATTGAATCTATAGATTGTTTATGATAGGGTTGTCATTTTCACAATATTTATTCTACCAACCATGAGCACAGGAGGGTCCTTCCACTTCCTGGAGATTTACTCAGTCTCTTTCTATAAAGATTAAACTTTTTCATTGCAGGGATCTTTAATGTCTTTGATTTGGTTTATTTCTAGTTATTTGGGGGGGGGTTACATGACTAATTTCTTCTGTTGCTTCTTATTGATATATAGAAAGAATACTGATTTTTTTGTAAGTTGATTTTGTAACCTGGCATTGTATTTGCCATTTCTAGCAATTTTCTGGTAGAATTTGGGATGTCTTTTATGTATAACATTGTATCATGCGCAAATAGTGATAATTTGGCCTCTTCTTTTCCAAATATATTCCCTTAGTTTCCTTCTCTTGTTTTACTGCTCTAGCAAGAGTTTCAAGTACTGTATTGAAAAGGAATGGAGATAGTGGACAGCCCTGTCTAGTTCCTGATTTTAAGGGGGAATGCTTTCAGTTATTCTTTTACAATGATGTTGGCTATGGGTCTGTTGTACATAGCTTCAGGTATGTTGAGCTATACTCCCTTCAGTTCAGTTTCTTTTAGGACATTTTTAAAAATTATTTATTTATTTATTTATTTATTTATTACTTTTTATGTGTATGAGTGTACTGTCTGCATGTAGGTTGGTGCACCTGTGTCATGCAATGCCTCGAAGGTCAGAAGAGGGTGTCAGATTCTCCTGGAACTGGAGTTAAAGTCAGTTCTTAGTGGCCATGTGGGTTTGGGAATCAAACCCCGGTCCTCTGCAAGAGCAGTGGGCGCTCCTAACTTCTGAGCCATCTCTCCAGCTCCTCTTCTAGGTCTTTTAATATGAATGGATTTTGGATTTCATCAAAGGCCTTTTCTGCATATATTGAGATGACCATGTGTTCATTATCTTTAAGTCCATTTATATTATTTATTACATTTATTGACTTACAGAAGATTTTTTGATGTTTGTTTTATGAAGACTTTATTGAGAACCTTTGTGTCTATGTTCATTAAGTATATGGGTTTCTTTGTTGGTTGTGTCTTTACCTGGTTTGGGTATTAGACTGATACTAGTTTCATTAAACGAGTGTGAGAGTTCTCATTTTCTCTCTTTTTGAATAATTTAAGTAGTTTTGGTTGTAGATTATCTTGGAATGTCTGGTTGAATTCTGCTGTGAATCCATCTGGGTCTGGTATTTTTTAGTCTTGATGTTTTGTATTATTGTTTCAATTTCCTTATTTTAAAAACATTTTAATTGAAGTTTTGTGCATTTTATACATTTCTCATTCCAATTTAGATTTATTCCCTTTTCCATGCCCCCCACCTCACCCAAATTTGTTCATTCTGCCATACACGGCTTGCACCTTTTTCTCAGTCTTTTTAAAGTTTTTCTATGCAGAGGTTTATTGTTTTGGGCAGAAGTTTACTGTTTCAGTCAGTTCTTTGACCCAGTCCTTTTGTTGTTGTTCCCTCCAATTTGTATTGGTCCAAAATATTCATAGATATATATATATATATATCTATGTATATATATATCACATATATCTATATATATATATATATATCACACATATATCAAAATTGTGACATCTGAAAATAAACTATAACTTAATACCAAAACATTTTTGGGAATTCACATTTTTCTCTTTTAATTTTGTGTTCCTCTAAGATATGCATATATACCCTCCACCCATATACCAAAATTAGTAAGTCTGAACATATGTGGTAGGTTAATTCTATATATATATATATTATATATCGTCACATTATCATTGCTTAGTTTGCTTTACAACTAGAGATTTGGTGCTAGCATCCACATATGAGGGATACCATTCATTTTTGTTGTTGTTGTTTTGTTTTTGTTGTTGCTTTTGGTGTTTTTGAGACAGGGTATCCTTGTAGCCCCAGCTGGCCTGGAACTCACTCTGTAGACCAAGTTGGACTTGAAACACAGAGATCTGCCTGCCTCTGCCTCCCAAGTGCTAGGATTAAAGGAATCACTGGTTTTTATGGGACAGTGTTACTTAACAGCATAATGTCTTCTAGTTCCATCCATTTACTTGCATAAAACTCCATTGTGTAGATGTACCACATTATCTTTATCCACTTGTTGGTTAAGCAATGATACATCTGACAGAGCATTAACATCCAGAATTTATAAACTACTCAACAAAACAAAGAAGTAAGAAATGATTCACTCATAAGATGGAGTAAAGAGCTGAACAGAGACTTCACAAGTGAGGAAGTAAACATGGCTAAGAAGCATCTTAAAAGTGCACAACATTGCTAACAATTAAGGAAATGCAAATTAAAACCACTTTAAGATTTCATCTTACTCCAGTAAGACTGGCTAGGTTCAAGAAAACAAAAGATACCAAATGCTGGAGAGGTTGTTAGGAAAGGGGAACACTCATCCTCTGCTGGTGGGAATGTAAATTCATACAATCACTATGGAAAGCAGTGTGGAGAACCCCTAAAAGACTCAAAATGAGCTTACAACCTGACCCAGTCATACCACTCCTGACTATATACATACAAGACTCATCCTATTGCAGATATCCATGCACATCCATGTTTATTGCATCTCACTTCACAATAGAATAGAAGATGGGGAAGAAGTGGGCATGTTTTTTTAATTTTAATTTAATTTTATTTATTATTTATGTGAATGAATGTATTGTCTACATGTAGGTCTGTGCACTCGTGTCGTTCAATGCCACAGAGGTCAGAAGAGGGCGTTGGATTCCCCTGAAACTGGAGTTCTCCTGGAATTGGAGTTACAGACGGTTCTCAGCCGCCATGTGGTTGCTGGAGATCAAACTGGGGTCCTCTACAAGAGCAGTTGGCACTCTTAACTGCTAGGCCATCTCTCCAGCCCAGAAGTGGGCATGTTTTAACCAGCTCAAACAGCCATAATATACAGTGGATTCCTGTATACTAAAGTTCCAGAGTGGGAAATTTTTTTTTAGTTATTTTCAGTTTATCCTGAGATAGGTTCCATAGAATGTCCAAAGAAACAAAGGTTACCATTATACACACACACACACACACACACACACACACACACACACACACACACTCACACACCAAAACACCTGTTAGTAAATGTTGGTGATAAAATTCAAAAGGTTTTGACTGTAATGGATGCAAGTAATATACGAGTTTGTTTTCCAACTTGAACAGACTAATCATTCACCCAATTTCATACTGTAGATGCAGCTTTGTTTTGTAATGCTGTAACAGAAAATTCAGGTAACCCCGTTCATAATAAACCATCAAATTAGAGGTCACAAAATGGTTAATGGGATCCTTATCTGGTATTATTAATTCTTTCTTAAGTGTGTGATTTCAGGTTGTCTTTTATGAGACTAGGAATTACACAAATTATGCACCTGTTTTAAATCATTAGTGGCATGGTCATAGATATGTTTGTATTTCTTATGTCAATGCTTTTGACAGAGTCATGGATAAATTTTGCAGAGGCAGTTGCTGGAGGGATTTACCATACTCTGGAATGCAGCAGCTGTAGCACATATTTCAAGAACAGAGCTCTATTTCATTGTCGTATGTCTCCTACCTTGTTCTACACATTTTTTTAGACAAAATCAGATGTATTCAGGGTGATATGGCCTTAGACTGTGTTTAGTTTAGGTTTTGTCATTTTTAGGTCAGAGGTAATGGCAAAATCACTCTGGGTTTGAGGGATTCATAACTTAATGTCACATTTAATAGAACTATGGTTCATCTGAATATCCCCTGCCATGAGTAAATTATTTTTCAGAGTGTGAGCCATGGCCTTCTTGTAAGTTTTGATCTCAATTTAGTGGACCATGTCTAGAATTTCTTTTTAAATGTACTATCAGAGTGGAACATGATAAGTCGATTACAAATATTAAAGAACAAAAATATTTGTAAAACATACTGCTGGGCGTGGTGGTGCACTTGGGAGGCAGATGCAGGTGGATCTCTGTGAGTTCAAGGCCAGCCTGGTCTACAGAGCAAGTTCCAGGCCAGCTGAGACTAAAGGGAGACTCTGTCTCAAAAAGACCAAAAAAAAAAAAAAAAAAAAGAAGCATACTTTTATGTGGGGCTGGTATATTTCTATGTATATGCACTACATTGAAATGTTAATTTTTCTTTTAAACGTATTTATTAATGATTTATGTACCTGTAGGACAAATGTGTAGTGTCTTATGTATTTGTATCATAACAAAATATCAATTTTCTATCATTTCAAATTTTATTTAATAGTGTGTGTGTATGTGTGTGCATGATATGGTGTGTTCCTGGGAGATGGAGGACAACATTTGGGAATCATTTTTCTCCTTCTACTCTAAATTCTAGGGAATGAACTTAGGTCATTAGTCTTGTGCAGGAAGTGCTTTTATCCATGGACCCATCTCACTGACCCTCAAGTTTATTTTAAAATCCAGTTTGTAGTCAATGTTTGCTCTATTTTTTTAAAATGGCAGGTAAATTAGGATGGGACAAGAAGAGAAGCAAGAAGACAATAGGAAAACCAGCAGAGGGCTTAATGTATGGTTAGAGGGAATCCTGAGCAGCTAAATAAGAACCAAATGGTTGCTGAGCATAAAGTTGGAGGTGACTATCATTATCTGTGATCATCCTTGAATGTTTACTATAGATGAGACACTGCTGTAAGAAATATCAATAAATTGGCTCATTCACTGTCTTCAATGAGGCATTGACTTAGGTGGCACCTCATTCCAATTTCCAACATACTACTGAGGGGAGAAGGCAGGAAGGTGGATAATATGACCAACACTGTGAATTCAGTGAGTACAAACTTAAGATTCAAATCGAGTTTCTGCAGCTATTTCTTTGAGACAGGGTCTTTGTGTAGCCCCAGCTAGCCTATAACTTGCAATGTAGATCATTGAGCCTGTTCTTGATCTCATAGAGATCTACTTAACTCTCCCTTTAGAATGCTGGGATTAAAGGCCTTCACCACAATCCCAGCCTCAGTTTATGCTTTCAATCACCTTAGTGAATTGCTTTATTTCTTACATGGGGTCAGAACACAAAAATAAACAAGAATTATCTGTTTAAAACTGCATTCATCATCAGCTTCTTTTTTTAATTTTCATTTTTTTATTGATGCTTTGTGTATTTCATACATCATTTTCCAATTCAGCTCAGGCATATTTCCCTTTCCCTTCCCCCCACCCCACCCAACCCCATCCCAGATCATGCATTCTGCCATAACTGTCCTGCATCTTTCTCTCAGTTTTTTTTTCATTTTTTAACAATAAGTGATAATTTATGAGTACAAGCATCCTTTATGTAAAGCCAATTTGCAAGCAGTTGTGCCCAAACCCACACAGCCCAGGCCCATGGAATCCCAACAGCCAGCGGGGGGGGGGGGCTTGTATGTTCAATTAAGTTGATCAATGAGTGTCCAGCAGCTATATTGCTGTAGTTTCAACACCATTCGCCCCAACCGCAGCCTTTACATTCTACATGCCCCTCTTCCAGGATTGTTTCCCTAGGCTTAGAATCTGCCTGGAAATACTGTGCAGCAGTGGCCCATATTCTGTATATCCCAAAGTTAATTGGCTATTAGTTCTCTCCTTGGAGGAATAACCCACGGCTGATGCCACAAGTTACATCCTCTAATGGTTAGGAGATGTTATAACCCACGAAGACCCTGTCATACTTAACAGAAGAAAATGTAATTCATGGATTAACATACCATCCAAACATCGGTGTCTATACCTAAGTAACCTACCATAACAATTAGTAATGTTTAAATACCTATTTTATCTAATTGCATGTGCTTCATTAGTAGGATTGAAAGGATATCCTGGACAAGCTGGCAGCCCTGAAAGAAAACAGCCAAATGACTAGAGACCAAGATACAGCCCCAGAGAAAGAGACTGTTTTGCTTCTCTCCACCTGACCCCTTTTCTAAGCCAGGGAAAATAAATCTGGGAAGTAGGGGGACGTTAGAATGTAAGGGCTGCGATTGGGGTGGATGGAGAAAACTACAACAATATAGACTGGACACTCCTTTGATAACTTGATTGAACATACAACCCCCCCCTGCTGGATGGTGGGACCCATGAGCTGTGTGGGTTTGGGCACGACACGCTGCAAATTGGTTTGACATGAAGGATGCTTGTACTCACAATTATCACTTATTGTTAAAAAAATCAAAACAAAACAAAACAAAAGCAAGAAGATGCAGAAAAGTGACAGCAGAATGCATGATCGGGGATGGGTATGGGTGGGGTGGGGGGTGGAAGGGAAGGGGATATATGCTTTAACTGAATTGGAAAATGATGTATGAAATACCAAAGCATCAATAAAAAAAAAGGGGTGCACATATAGAAGCAAAACATCTCACTTTCTCTGGAGCTTTTGTCTTGGACTCTGTCAATTCTGGCTGTTTTCCTTTCATGGCTGACAGTTTTGTCCAGGAATAACCTTTCGTCCTACTAATGAAGCACAGCAATTAGAATATAGGTATTTAAACAGTACTAATTGTTTGGGTAGTTTACTTGGTAAGACACAGATGTTTGGATTATTGTTAATCAAATGAATTACATTTTTTTCTGTTAATATTACAGGGTCTTACTGTGGCTTATAACATCTCCTACCATTAGAGGATGAAGCTTGTGCTTAGCTGTGGGTTATTCCTCCATGGGAGAGCTAATAGCCAATTTTATTTTGGGTATACAGCATATGGCTTGCTCTGCTACACAGTATTTCCAGGCAGGTGAGGTGTAGTGTCTGAACATTGAAAGGAAAGAAAAGCCTCAGATTGCTACAAACTCAAACCCCTCTGGTGGTCCTACTTGTAACAACTATTATCATGAGTCCTAATGAAAACTTACTCTAGGTGTGCAAAGGTTTTTAATACAAGAGACTTTCTTACCTCTCCCCCATAGAACAAGGAGAAATATGCATGATGATGAGGTCGTTGTCTCCAACTGTAAATGGAGACAACTGTTATAGAGGTAATCTGCTTATAAAACCAGTAAAACTGCCTTCTTTAATTGACTAATAGACATGGCAACTAAAAAAAGGATTATTCTCTATCAGAACCAATATAATACTAAAGTCCTTTAAGCTATGCACTTAAGCAAAATATATCAGTACAAGGAAGCTCTGATCATCAGCAATGGATTGACTTCTACCAGGAGATGTTTGGCCCAGGGATCAAAGCCTCCACAAAAGGTAAAGGCTCCTTGCTCTAAATTCTTAACTGGGATACATTTAGAGAAGAGAGGAGTGTAAGGCCCTGCGGTCGAAGACCTGACGTTAACCTGGGAAGAGATGTATTGAGACAACACATGCAAGTGTACAGATGGTCCTCTGGAATCCAGAGATGTTTACCAAAGGCCACTAAATCAATAAAGCAAATATGGGCTCCCTTGAGATCAAGCAAGACTCTCCATCAAGCAAGCACCATCAGCTTCTTTTAATAGAAAGTCTAAATAACTTGTAGATAGATAAGATCTGGGCATATGGTACCTAAAAGACCATTTTCAATTTTAAATAAGATTATTTATCGATTTTTGACAATGGCTTCAAACTGTATAAAAGGTGAAGATTGACATATGGACTTGCAGACTTGCTGACCTGACTCACTAAAGAGCAAACCTTTAAGGTCCTCTCAACTTAACATATTTAACCTAGATTTTCCAATATATTGATATATTGATAGGTCGAAGGAATATGGTGTTCGAGGGCAGAGGGCATTCATTTGAATACCTTCAACTTTCTTTTCTTTTTTTGGTCTTTTTGAGACAGGGTCCCCCTGTACCCTAGCTGCCCTGGAACTCGCTCTGTAGACCAGGCTGGCCTTGAACACAAAGATTCTGCCTGCTCCTCTGCCTCCTGAGTGCAGGATTAAAGGTGTGCACCACCATACTTGGCAACTTTTTTTTAAGAACCCACAATCATTGGTAAGTATAGACAACACCAAAATAACTCGTTTGAATGTCATTCCTGGTAAGTCCTTCTGCTGCTGATGCAGCAGCCTGAAGTAAGGAGGAAGTAGCTCAATTTCATATTTTTCTTAACATATGCACTGCACAAGCCAGGCCTCTCTGGACTTTAATGGATATGTTCCTTGGCGATTGTTAGCTGGCAGGCATGGGAAACCAAGGTGTAATGCTTGGGGAGAGTCCGCACTGATGTCTTCAGCATCACAGCAGCTGATCATGTCCATTTCTCCAACATGTGCTTTGTGTGTCAGAGAACACTTGTTCCTATCAGAGTGTTTTTGAATCTAGTGAGTTCTTCCTTCACCAAACATTCTAGTTTCATTAGTTCTCTGTCAATAGTGTCAGAGCTGAATGAGCAAGTCCTGGTTTCCTGAATTTCCCTTGAGAGCTAAACTGTCAACATCCATGTTCATCCTGAAAACCTCAGACTTGAAAAGAAAAATAATTGGATTATTCATGTAAAATTAAAACTCTCTAGAATGTTCAGTTTTCAAATGTTTCATAGTGAATTTAGTTAATGAATAATTGGAAGTCTCTTTGAACACATTTCCTTTTGTTTTTGACTGGTTTCCCTTCTCTCTCTCTCTCCTCCTCTCTCCTTCTTCTCCTCCCTCCCTCACCTCTCTCTCTCTCTCCTCTCTCTCTCTCTTTTTCTCCTTTACAAGCTTTTGTTAATGTTATCTGTCAAGCGTTATAAATGACATTGGGTATATAAATAACCTTATAGGTTACCAGCTCACAGTGACCTCTCATCCCACTCCACACCTCACTTTCAGCTTTCTCTTTTGGAGACAGGATCACTGACTATCCTAGGCAGACAGAGTTCAAACTCACTATGCAGCCCAGTTTAACCTTGAACTCACAATTTGCCTACCTCAACTTATCAATTGCTGAAATTATAGCGTCTGACCCCAAGCCTTGATTTGCTGCTTATTATTGATTACCAATTAAGGAACATCCTTCAATTTTTGCTCTTTTCCATGTCAGTTGTCTGTACCCTGTTTCTTGTTTTCTATGTGTTCGGCTAATTTCTGCCCAAGTACTCTGCATACCTGTTAGACTTCTCCTGTCTCACCTGGCAGGACCTAACACTATTTGCTTCACAGGAGTGGCAGTGGATGAAGTCTTGATGGAAGATACAGTGAAGAAGTGGCCTATAATTCAGCTCTGCAGGGTGGTACATACTAGGGAGGCAAATTTTCTACCTTTTAACTTACTATAATTTCTGATTAGCAATCTAATATCTTGATATCATATGTCTGAGGAGTTGTAAAATATTAGGCATGTGAGATTTAAAATAAATATTAAATATATGCAATTTGCTGTGTTGCCTCATAACAGGTTTCATAGCAAAACAGTTACTACATAGTCACTAAAATTTCTCTTCAAAAACATTTTGACTTGTGAGGGCAGGTGCTACTCTTTGGTGTGCTAAGTCACACATATAGTGGTGCTTTCAAATTTTTACCTGTTATTCTGGTCAGTTTACCCCTGTTCTCACTTCGGTCTAGCTCAAGTTCTGAGTCTGCGAAGGCTTCATGTGGCTTCATACATTTAAGCCTTTGTATTCCTATTTTCTGAACTGGAATTCCTTTCCCCCTGCTTATTCAACTGAAAAAGCCAATCAACTCATCAAAATAACACCCATGCTTCATTCATCTAAAGATATTCTTGAATTCTTGAATCCCCAAATTAGAGCTAATCACTCAGTCTCTGTCTTTTTATATCTTATGCTTTTATTTGCTCTTATAATCACATTAACACTTTCTTTGTATTTGTATTCTCTATTTTACCAAGTTCTTTGAAGTTAAACATCTTATTTCTATCTTGCTTCTCTTAAAAGGTTGCCTCACTAAGTACTTGAAACACACTACTTAAATATGTGTAATTCTGCAGTTTCTTATGAATTTATAGATCATTTTTGTCTATCTCATTCTTATTTCTTTGGAAATTCATATTCTCCAAGGAACCTTAATAACACTTTCGATATGCTCCAGTTCTGGCTAAATTATTTGCTTTCCCTAATACTCCAAATTATACTTTAATACACTCTGTCTTACTGGAACTTTAGTGTCACAACTAGTGTTATGATTTAACAAGTAAAATAAAGTTGGAGCTAAATCTAATTAGGTCAGTGAGCTAATCATCCACTCTTCATAGCATGCTCACATTTTTTAGACATTCCTTCTTCATTATTAAGCTAAGAGCTTTAAAGAAAGAAAAAGCAAATGGACAATACAGTTCTTTTTATATTCTCTTTATTATCATTATAATCCAGGATGTGTTTTATATGTAATAATATTATTATAATCTCAAAACTACCTTATGAATAAAATAGTGCAAATATCCTTTACAGATTTTCCAGTTAAGGGAAGGATTGTAAATTTCCGAATAGCTGAATTTGGGGAAGGTTGGCTGGTCAATTGATATGTGGTAGAGACATGCTTTATCAGGTGATTTGTGGCATTTCTTGTTTGGAGAGATTGCTTGCCTTCTTCGTGGCTTTGGATCTATACTTCTGTTGCCTAACAATGAAGAAGATGATCAAACTCCATGGTCCATGAGCCCCACATTTATCAACATTTCAGAATCAGGTGATAGAATGAGTCCAAGAAGTAAGCCATTAGGCTAAGTGAGGTAACACAATTGTCTCAGAAAACAAATGACATATGGTGTCCCTCATTTGTGGATCCTAGCACCAATCTCTATTGTAAGCAAAGCCTGATACTACTATAGATATAACTTGAAGTTTATGTCTCTTATTCCCATTCTAAGATTTATGAGAAAAAATCAATCTCTTCTTTGAAATTACATTAAAACATACACACAACTTACTATGTAATCTGGGAATGTAAAGTTATAATTCTTTGTGCCTGCATGCAACATACTGTTAAAAGAGTGAATCCCAAATGTGTTTTGGAATTAACCTATAGCTTTATTTTCAGACTCTGTCTTTTGGTATAATGTCAAGTGTTTATATGCATATTTGGAGAATATAAAATTGAAGGGAACAGCAACACACAACAACAAAAGAGAAATAGAAGTATAATAATTAGACTGAACTGCTTAATCTTCAAACTAAAACATGTAATTATATCTGGAAAATAAATTTGAAATTTTACATCTAATATAAATTTTAACTTTGACTACTGACTACTGACAAAAATATACTACCATGCTTTAACAAAAATGTGAAATTTGATAATGCTACAAAAAAGATATTGTGCATAAAATATACAAAAATTCATTAAAATATAAAATTAAAAAAAAGAAAAGATTTAAAAAATTAAAACTTAAAAGTGAAATGAAACATTACATGATAGCTTTAAAATGGGCCAAATGAGATTGTAAATATGGGACTCTACTCGTTTCCTCGAAATTTACATTGCCACGGGATGAAAGGTTGGCATATTCGAAAACCATCTAAATGATTTTCTTATGCCATTTTTTTTCTTCTCTATGCTACTTTTTTTCTTTTAGTTTTCAAATTTTAAATGTTTTTAGAGTTATTTATTTTTAATTTTATGTGTATGAGCTTTAACTGTGTATATGAAAATGTACCTGTTGTGCAAAGCCCAAGAAGGCCAGAAGAAGGCATCAATACCCTGGAACTGGCCTTAAGAACATTTGTTAGAAACTAGTGGATGCTGAGAATGAATTCAGATCCTTGGGAACAGCAGCCAATTTTCTTAACTTCTGAGTCATCTCTCTACCCTTAGAGCTTTTTAATTTTCGTGGTTCTTTTTTGACATTCTTTATACCAGTCAAGGTAGGGACTTAAGCCACTCTATCGTTTTTTATAATGCTTTTATTGATATTTTTTGTATTTCAGACATCATTTCTCCTTTCAGTTTGAGAAATATTCCCCTTTCTCTTCCCCCCACCCCACCCCAGATCATGCATTCTGCCATAACTAACTTGCATCTTTCTCTCTCAGTCTTTTTTATGTTTAGAATTCACATTTTCCCCTTTAATTTTAATATTAATCAAGTGTGAATACATCTTTCCTTCCACTCATATCAGTAAATGACAGAGTCTGAAAGTAAGTGCTGGATTGGATTCTAGAGCCATTAAGAGATTTACATTAAACAACATAGATGCTTTCAGATAAAGAGAAATATAACAAGAATATTTGTTTCAGCTTGCCTTTCATCTGGGGACTTGGTGTTAGCATCCCAAAATGAAGGAGACCATTCACCACTTATTTTTCTGGGACTGTGTTACTTAACTTAGCATAATAGCTGCAAGTTCCATTCTTAACCTCCATAGCTCATGATGTCATCTTTCTTTACTGTTGAGTAGTAGTCCATTGTGTAGATGTGCACAATTTTTGTCTACCTACTCACAGTTGAGGGCATTGGGGTTGATTCCAGTTCTTTGCTTTTGTAAGAGAGCTTCAATAAACATGAATGTGCAGTTATCTTTGTGGTAGGATGAATCTTGTGGATATATACCCAGGAGTGGTATGGCTGAGTCAGGTTTGTAGGCTCATTTTGAGTCTTTTAAGGGTTCTCCACACTGCTTTTCATAATGGCTGTACAAGTTTACATTTCCACCAGCAGTGGATGATGTTCTCCTTTCCCCACAACCTCCCCAGCATTTGGTGTCTTTGTTTTTCTTGATCTTAGCCAGGTTTTCAGCTCTAGGCCTGCTGGAACTAAAAGGGAGACCTGTGCTCAAAATACCCACCCTGCAAAAAAAAATTGCCAGTCGTATCAGAGTGAGAATGATATCAGAGAGTGGTTTAAATTTGCATTTCCATAATTATTAAGGATGTTGAATACTTTATAAGATGTTTCTCAGCCATCTTTACTTCCGCCTACTGTGAAGTCTCTGTTCAGCTCTTTACTCCATCTTTTGTTTTTTTTTTTTTTTTCTTTTTTTTGTGAGTAGCCTATATGTTCTTGACATTAATGCTCTGTCAGATGATCACGGGTGAAGATTTCCTCCCACTCCTGTGGGTTTTGTATCTCACTCCTTGATTGTTTCTTTCTCTGTACAGAAGCTTTGAGTTGATGAGGTCCCATTTGCCAAATTGACCTTATTTCCTGTGCAGCTGCTGTCTGATTGAGGAAAGTCTTTAACACAACCTATGTCTTTAGTGTTGTTACCAACTTTTTCTTCTATCACGTTCAGGGTTTCAGGTTTTACTTTGAGATCTTTGATCCATTTGGAGTGGATTTTTTGTACAGGGTGAGAGGTAGGGTTGAATTTTGTTCTCCTACAAATGGTGATCCATTTTTGCCAGCACCATTGCCTGGAAGATGCTAGATGCTTCCTCTCTGCTGAGCTTTTTTTGCCCCTTTGGTCAAATAGGAGGGGCTGAAATGTATGAGCTCAAGTTNATTTTTAGCTATAAGTGATAATCCATGAGTACAAGCATCCTTCATGCAAAACCTATCTGCAGGCTGTTGTGCCCAAACACCTACAGCCCCACCATCCAGTGGGGGGTGACAGGTTGTTTGTTCAATCAAGTTGATCAAATGAGTGTCCAGACTACATTGCTGTAGTTTCACCATTCACCCCAATCGCAGCCCTTACATTCTACCACGCCCCCTCTTCCGCAGGTTGTTCCCTAGGCTTAGAAAAGGGGCACAGGTGGATGAGAGGTAAAACAGTCCACTCTCTCTGGAGCTGTTGACTTGGACTCTGGTCAATTCTGGCTGTTTCCTTTCATGGGCTGACAGTTTGTCCAGGAATAACCTTTCTATCCTACTAATGAAGCACAAGCAATTAGATATATAGGTATTTAAACAGTACTAATTGTTATGGTAGGTTACTTTGGTATAGACACAGATGTTTGGATGGTATGTTAATCAATGAATTACATTTTTTTCTGTTAAATATGACAGGGTCTTACGGTGGCTTATAACATCTCCTAACCATTAGAGGATGTAAGCTTGTGGCATTAGCTGTGGGTTATTCCTCCATGGAGAGAGCTAATAGCCAATTTTATTTGGGATATACAGGCATATGGCTGTCTCTGCTACACAGTATTTCCAGGCAGGTGAGGTGTAGTGTCTGAACATTGAAAGGAAGAAAAGCCTCAGATTGCTACAAACATCAAACCCCTCTGTGGATCCTACTTGTAACAACTATTTATCATGAGTCCTAATGAAACTTACCTTCTAGGTGCTGCAAAGGTTTTAATACAAGAGACTTTCTTACCTCTCCCCCATAGAACAAGGAGAAATATGATGATGATGAGGTCGTTCTCCAACTGTAAATTGGAGACAACTGTTATAGAGGTAATCTCTTATAAAACCAGTAAAACTGCCTTCTTTAATTGACTAATAGACATGGCAACTAAGAAAAGGATTATTCTCTATTCAGAACCAAATATAATACTAAAGTCTCTTTAAGCTATGCACTTAAGCAAAATATATCAGTACAGGAGCTCTGACATCAGCAATGGATTCTTCTACCAAGGAGATGTTGGCCAGGGGATCAAAGCCTCCACAAAAGGTAAAGGCTCCTTGCTTCTAAACTGGGATACAGTTTAGAGAAGAGAGGAGATGATAAGGCCCTGCTGTCGAAGACCTGACGTTAACCTGGGAAAGATGTATTGAGACAACACATGCAAGTGTACAGATGGTCTCTGGAATACCAGAGAGTGTTACCAAAGGCCACTAAATCAATAAAGCAAATATGGGTCTCCTTGAGTCAAGCAAGACTCCTCCATCAGCACCATCAGCTTCTTTTAATAGAAAGTCTAAATAACTTGTAGATAGATAAGATCTGGGCATATGGTACCTAAAAGACCATTTTCAATTTTAAATAAGATTTATTTATCGATTTTTGACAATGGCTTCAAACTGTATAAAAGGTGAAGATTGACATATGGACTTGCAGACTTGCTGACCTGACTCACTAAAGAGCAAACCTTTAAGGTCCTCTCAACTTAACATATTTAACCTAGATTTTCCAATATATTGATATATTGATATGTCGAAGGAATATGGTGTTCGAGGGCAGAGGGCATTCATTTGAATACCTTCAACTTTCTTTTCTTTTTTTTGGTCTTTTTGAGACAGGGTCTCCCTGTAGCCCTAGCTGTCCTGGAACTCGCTCTGTAGACCAGGCTGGCCTTGAACACAAAGATTTGCCTGCCTCTGCCTCCTGAGTGCTAGGATTAAAGGTGTGCACCACCATACTTGGCAACTTTTTTTTAAGAACCCACAATCATTGGTAAGTATAGACAACACCAAAATAACTCGTTTGAATGTCATTCCTGGTAAGTCCTTCTGCTGCTGATGCAGCAGCCTGAAGTAAGGAGGAAGTAGCTCAATTTCATATTTTTCTTAACATATGCACTGCACAAGCCAGGCCTCTCTGGACTTTAATGGATATGTTCCTTGGCGATTGTTAGCTGGCAGGCATGGGAAACCAAGGTGTAATGCTTGGGGAGAGTCCGCACTGATGTCTTCAGCATCACAGCAGCTGATCATGTCCATTTCTCCAACATGTGCTTTGTGTGTCAGAGAACACTGTTGGTCCTATCAGAGTGTTTTTGAATCTAGTGAGTTCTTCCTTCACCAAACATTCTAGTTTCATTAGTTCTCTGTCAATAGTGTCAGAGCTGAATGAGCAAGTCCTGGTTTCCTGAATTTCCCTTGAGAGCTAAACTGTCAACATCCATGTTCATCCTGAAAACCTCAGACTTGAAAAGAAAAATAATTGGATTATTCATGTAAAATTAAAACTCTCTAGAATGTTCAGTTTTCAAATGTTTCATAGTGAATTTAGTTAATGAATAATTGGAAGTCTCTTTGACAACATTTCCTTTTGTTTTTGACTTCTTCCTTCTCTCTCTCTCTCTCTCTCTCTCTCTCTCTCTCTCTCTCTCTCTCTCTCCTTTTTCTCTCCTTTACAAGCTTTTGTTAATGTTATCTGTCAAGCGTTATAAATGACATTGGGTATATAAATAACCTTATAGGTTACCAGCTCACAGTGACCTCTCATCCCACTCCACACCTCACTTTCAGCTTTCTCTTTTGGAGACAGGATCACTGACTATCCTAGGCAGACAGAGTTCAAACTCACTATGCAGCCCAGTTTAACCTTGAACTCACAATTTGCCTACCTCAACTTATCAATTGCTGAAATTATAGGCGTCTGACCCCAAGCCTTGATTTTGCTGCTTATTATTGATTACCAATTAAGGAACATCCTTCAATTTTTGCTCTTTTCCATGTCAGTTGTCTGTACCCTGTTTCTTGTTTTCTATGTGTTCGGCTAATTTCTGCCCAAGTACTCTGCATACCTGTTAGACTTCTCCTGTCTCACCTGGCAGGACCTAACACTATTTGCTTCACAGGAGTGGCAGTGGATGAAGTCTTGATGGAAGATACAGTGAAGAAGTGGCCTATAATTCAGCTCTGCAGGGTGGTACATACTAGGGAGGCAAATTTTCTACCTTTTAACTTACTATAATTTCTGATTAGCAATCTAATATCTTGATATCATATGTCTGAGGAGTTGTAAAATATTTAGGCATGTGATTTTAAAATAAATATTAAATATATGCAATTTGCTGTGTTGCCTCATAACAGGTTTCATAGCAAAACAGTTACTACATAGTCACTAAAATTTCTCTTCAAAAACATTTTGACTTGTGAGGGCAGGTGCTACTCTTTGGTGTGCTAAGTCACACATATAGTGGTGCTTTCAAATTTTTACCTGTTATTCTGGTCAGTTTACCCCTGTTCTCACTTCGGTCTAGCTCAAGTTCTGAGTCTGCGAAGGCTTCATGTGGCTTCATACATTTAAGCCTTTGTATTCCTATTTTCTGAACTGGAATTCCTTTCCCCCTGCTTATTCAACTGAAAAAGCCAATCAACTCATCAAAATAACACCCATGCTTCATTCATCTAAAGATATTCTTGAATTCTTGAATCCCCAAATTAGAGCTAATCACTCAGTCTCTGTCTTTTTATATCTTATGCTTTTATTTGCTCTTATAATCACATTAACACTTTCTTTGTATTTGTATTCTCTATTTTACCAAGTTCTTTGAAGTTAAACATCTTATTTCTATGCTTCTCTTTAAGGTTGCCTCACTAAGTACTTGAAACACACTACTTAAATATGTGTAATTCTGCAGTTTCTTATGAATTTATAGATCATTTTTGTCTATCTCATTTCCTATTTCTTTGGAAATTCATATTCTCCAAGGAACCTTAATAACACTTTCGATATGCTCCAGTTCTGGCTAAATTATTTGCTTTCCCTAATACTCCAAATTATACTTTAATACACTCTGTCTTACTGGAACTTTAGTGTCACAACTAGTGTTATGATTTAACAAGTAAAATAAAGTTGGAGCTAAATCTAATTAGGTCAGTGAGCTAATCATCCACTCTTCATAGCATGCTCACATTTTTTAGACATTCCTTCTTCATTATTAAGCTAAGAGCTTTAAAGAAAGAAAAAGCCAATGGACAATACAGTTCTTTTTATATTCTCTTATTATCATTTATAATCCAGGATGTGTTTTATATGTAATAATATTATTATAATCTCAAAACTACCTTATGAATAAAATAGTGCAAATATCCTTTACAGATTTTCCAGTTAAGGGAAGGATTGTAAATTTCCGAATAGCTGAATTTGGGGAAGGTTGGCTGGTCAATTGATATGTGGTAGAGACATGCTTTATCAGGTGATTTGTGGCATTTCTTGTTTGGAGAGATTTCTTTGCCTTTCTGGCTTTGGATCTATACTTCTGTTGCTCTAACAATGAAGAAGATGATCAAACTCCATGGTCCATGAGCCCCACATTTATCAACATTTCAGAATCAGGTGATAGAATGAGTCCAGAAGTAAGCCATTATGCTAAGTGAAGTAACACATTCTCAGAAAAACAAATGACATATGGTGTCCCTCATTTGTGGATCCTAGCACCAAACTCTTATTTGTAAGTCAAGCCTGATACTACTATAGATATAACTTGAAGTTTATGTCTCTATTTTCCCAAGTTCTAAGATTTATGAGAAAAAAACTCAATCTCTTCTTTGAAATTACATTAAAACATACATCAACTTACTATGTAATCTGGGAATGTAAAGTTATAATTCTTTGTGCCTGCATGCAAAATTACTGTTAAAGAGTGAATCCCAAATGTGTTTTGGAATTAACCTATAGCTTATTTTCAGACTCTGTCATTTTGGTATATATGTCAAGTGTTTATATGCATATTTTGGAGTAATATAACATTGAAGGGAACAGCAACAACACAACAACAAAAGAGAAATAGAAGTATAATAATTAGACTGAACTGCTATAATCTTCAAACTAAAACATGTAATTATATCTTGGAAAATAAATTTGAAATTTTACATCTAATATAAATTTTAACTTTGACTACTGACTACTGACAAAAATATACTACCATGCTTTAACAAAAATGTGAAATTTGATAATGCTACAAAAAAGATATTGTGCATAAAATATACAAAAATTCATTAAAATATAAAATTAAAAAAGAAAATGATTTGAAATAAATTAAAACTTAAAAGTGAAATGAAACATTACATGATAGCTTTAAAATGGGCCAAATGAGATTGTAAATATGGACTCTACTCTGTTCCTCGAAATTTACATTGCCACTGGGATGAAAGGTTGCATATTCGAAAAACCATCTAAATGATTTTCTTATGCCATTTTTTTTCTTCTCTATGCTACTTTTTTTTCTTTTAGGTTTTCAAATTTTTAAATGTTATTTAGTTATTTATTTTAATTTTATGTGTATGAGCTTTAACTGTGTATATGAAAATGTACCTATGTTGTGCAAAGCCCAAGAAGGCCAGAAGAAGGCATCAAATACCCTGGAACTGGCCTTAAGAACAGTTGTTAGAAACTATGTGGATGCTGAGAATTGAATTCAGATCCTTGGGAACAGCAGCCAATGTTCTTAACTTCTGAGTCATCTCTCTAGCCTTAGAGCTTTTTAATTTTCGTGGTTCTTTTTATTTGACATTCTTTATACCAGAGTCAAGGTAGGGACTTATAGCCACTCTATGCGTTTTTTTATAATGCTTTTATTGATATTTTTTGTATTTCAGACATCATTTCTCCGTTCAGTTGAGACATATTCCCCTTTCTCTTCCCCCCACCCCACCCCAGATCATGCATTCTGCCATAACTAACTTGCATCTTTCTCTCAGTCTTTTTTATGTTTAGAAATTCACATTTTCCTCCTTGAATTTTATATTAATCTAAAGTGTGAATACATACTTTCCACTCATATACAGTAATTACAGAGTCTGAAAGTAAGTGCTGGATTGATTCTAGAGTCAGTTAAGAGATTTACATTATAACAACATAGATGCTTTCAGATAAAGAGAAATATAACAATAATATTGTTCAGCTTGCCTTTCATCTGGGGACTTGGTGTTAGCATCCCAAAATGAAGGAGACCATTCACCACTTATTTTTCTGGGACTGTGTTACTTCACTTAGCATAATAGCTTCAAGTTCCATTCTTTAACCTCCATAGCTCATGATGTCATCTTTCTTTACTGCTGAGTAGTACTCCATTGTGTAGATGTGCCACAATTTTGTCACCTACTCATCAGTTGAGGGGCATTTGGGTTGATTCCAGTTCTTTGCTTTTGTAAAGAGAGCTTCAATAAACATGAATGTGCATGTATCTTTGTGGTAGGATGAATCTTGTGGATATATACCCAGGAGTGGTATGGCTGAGTCAGGTTGTAGGCTCATTTTGAGTCTTTTAAGGGTTCTCCACACTGCTTTTCATAATGGCTGTACAAGTTTACATTTCCACCAGCAGTGGATGAGTGTTCTCCTTTCCCCACAACCTCCCCAGCATTTGGTGTCTTTTGTTTTCTTGATCTTAGCCAGGTTTTCAGCTCTAGGCCTGCTGGAACTAAAAGGGAGACCTTGTCTCAAAATACCCACCCTGCAAAAAAAAATTGCCAGTCGTATCAGAGTGAGATGATATCAGAGAGTGGTTTTAGTTTGCATTTCCATAATTATTAAGGATGTTGAATACTTTATAAGATGTTTCTCAGCCATCTTTACTTCCTTACTGGTGAAGTCTCTGTTCAGCTCTTTACTCCATCTTTTGAGTAGGTCATTTGTTTTCTTCTTTGTTTTGTGAGTAGTCTATATGTTCTTGACATTAATGCTCTGTCAGATGAATCACTGGTGAAGATTTCCTCCCACTCCGTGGGTTTTATCTTCACTTCCTTGATTGTTTCTTTCTCTGTACAGAAGCTTTTGAGTTTGATGAGGCCCCATTTGCCAACTGTTGACTTATTTCCTGTGCAGCTGCTGTCTGATTGAGAAAGTCTTTTAACACACCTATGTCTTATAGGTTGTTACCAACTTTTTCTTCTATCACGTTCAGGGTTTCAGGTTTTACTTTGAGATCTTTGATCCATTTGGAGTTGATTTTTGTACAGGGTGAGAGGTAGGAGTTTAATTTTGTTCTTCTACAAATGGTGATCCAGTTTTGCCAGCACCATTTCCTGAAGATGCTATGCTTCCTCTGCTGAGCTTTTTTTGCCCCTTTGTCAAATATGAGGTGGCTGAAATTGTATGAGCTCAAGTTTGCATTTTCAATTTTGTTCCATTGGTCAATGGGTCCGTTTTTGTGCCAGTACCAGGGTGTCTTTATGACTAGGGCCCTGTAATATAGCTTGAAGTCTGGTAGAGCAATCCCCCCATATTGCATTTTTCCCTCAGGTTTGCTTTAGGTATTTGGTGTCTTTTGTTTTTCCATATGAATTTAAGGATATTTTTTCCAAGTCAGTGAAGAAGCTTATGGGGATTTTGATTGGGATTGCATTGAATCTGTATATCAATTGGGGTAAAATGGACATTTTTACTATATTTATTTTCCCAATCCATAAGCATGGGAGAGCTTTCCATCTTTTGATGTCATTTTCAATCTCCTTCTTCAGGGGTTTAGCATTTTTGTTTTAGAGATCATTGGTATCTTTGGTTAGGTTTTGTTTGACCACTTGTGTAATAACTTCCTTTTAAAAGGGAAGTTACAACAGAAAAATTATAGAGAACATTTGTATGTGCCAATCCCAAAGTTATTGTTATACACATTTTAAGTAAAACAAATGTGGACAAATTATATTTCCGATTAACTCAGATGCATTAACATTTTTATCAAAAACTTTAAACCACTGTTGTTTAATATACACATATTTACTTGTACTAAGTCCTAAAACACCATGTAACCTGTAGACAGAGTCTGGGCAAAATTGGATACTTGTTGGACTCACATTGATTAAATATACATTAATCGAATATATACCCATGTCCCTCTCCCATCCCTCCCGCCCCTCCTGATTCACCATTTCAGTCAGTTTTCTGATGCAGTCTTTCTGTTGTTGTTCTTTTAATATGCCTCCCTCTCCACAAGAAATATTTACAACTGGGTTATTGGCGCTAGCATCCACAGATGAGGGTTACCATTCCTCGTTTGTTTTTCTGGGTCTGTGTTACTTCACTTAATATAATATCTTCTAGCTCCAGCCATTTTGCTTCAAAGTTCATGATGCTGTCTTTCTTTACTGCTGCATAGAACTCCATTGCATGCATGTACCACATTTTCTCTATCCACTCATCAGTTGAGGGGCATTTGGGTTGGTTCCACTTTTTGCTATTTTGAACAGAGCTGCAATAAATATAGCTGTGCATGTATTTCTGCAGTAAGATGAGTCTTGTGGGTATATATCCAGGAGTGGTATGACTGGGTCAAATGGCAAGCTCATTTTGAGTCTTCCAAGGGTTCTCCACACTGCTTTCCATAGTGGATGTACAAGTTTATATTCCCACCAGCAATGGATGAGTGCTCCCCTTTCCCCACAATCTCTCCAGCACTTGGTATCATTTGTTTTCTTTATCCTGGCCATTCTTATCAGAGTGAGATGATATCTTATAGTGGTTTTAATTTGCATTTCCCTAATTATTAGTGACGTTGAACAGTTTTTAAGATGTTTCTTAGCCATCTCTAATTCCTCCTCTGTGAAGTTTCTATTCAGTTCTTTGCTCCATCTTTTGAGTGATTCATTTGTTTTCTTTCTTCTTTGTTTTTTGAGTAGCTTGTATATACTGGAAATTAATGCTTTGTCAGATGTATCTTCAGTGAAGGTTTCCTCCCTCTCTGTGGATTTTCTCTTCACTTCCTTGATTGTTTCTTTTGATGTACAGGAGCTTTTGAGTTTAACGAGGTCCCATTTGTCAATTGTCGATCTTATTTCTTGTGCAGCTGCTGTCTGATTTAGGAAGTCTTTTCCTATGCCTATGTCTTGTAGTCTGCTACCAAGTTTTTCTTCTATCACCTCCAGAGTTTTGGGTTTCACGTTGAGATCTTTGATCCATTTGGAATTTACTTTTGTACAGGGTGAGAGGTAGGGGTTTAAATTAGTTCTTCTACAGGTGGTGATCCAGTTTTGCCAACACCACTTGCTGAAGGTGTTGTCTTTCCTCCATTGTGTCTTCTTGGCCCCCTTGTCAAATATGAGGTGGCTGAAATTGTATGTGCTCAGGTTTGGATCTTCAGTTTTATTCCATTGGTCAGCTGGTCTGTTTTTGTGCCAGTACCAAGCTGTTTTTATGACTATAGCCCTGAGGTATTGTTTGAAGTCTGGCATAGAGATCCCCCTGTATTGCTCTTTTTGCTCAGGGTTGCTTTGGCTCTTTGGGGTCTTTTGTTTTTCCAAATGAAATTGAGGATTTTTTTCCCAAGCCTGTGAGAAGCTCTTGGAGATTTTGATTGGGATTGCATTAAATCTGTACACGAGATTGGGTAGAATGGACATTTTTATTATATTTATTTTCCCAATCCATGAGCATGGGAGGTTTGTCCATCTTCTGATGTCTTCCTCAATTACCTTCTTCAGGGGTTTAAAATTTTTGTTGTAGAGATCCTTGGTGTCTTTGGTTATGTTTGTTCTTAGGTATTTTATTGTTTTTGAGGCTACTGTGAGTGGGAAGTTCTCCTTGTATTCCTTCTTCTGTTGCTTGCTGTTGGTGTAAAGAAAGCCTACTGATTTTTCTAGATTTATTTTGTCTCCTGCCATTTTGCTGAAGTACTTAATAATTTCTAGGAGTTTTCTGGTGGAGTTCTTAGCATCATATCATCAGCAAAAAGGGATAGCGTGACTTCCTCTTTTCCAATTAGAATTATTTTAATTTCCTTTTCTTGCCTTATTGCCCTAGCAAGGGTTTCAAGCCCTATATTGAAAAGGAGTGGTGATGGGGGCAGCCTTGCCGAGTTCCTACCTTTAAGGGGATTGCTTCTGTTGTTTCCCCATTTAGGATGATATTGGTTGTAGGTTTCCTGTATATGGCTTTGATTACATTGAGGAATGATCCCTCCAGTCCAATTCCCTCTAGGACTTTAAACATGAAGGGATGTTGGATTTTGTCAAAGGCTTTCTCTGCTTCAATTGAGATGATGGTGTGGTTTTTGTCTTATATGCTGGATGATATTTATTGATTTTCGCATGCTGAACCATCCCTGCATCTGTGGTATGAATCCAACTTGGTCTCAATGGATGATCTTCATGTGTGTCTATATGCGATTTGCCAGTATCCTGTTTAGAATTTTGGCATCTGTGTTCATTAGGGATATGGGTCTATAGTTCTCCTTTTTGGTTGTATCTTTACCTGGTTTTGGTAATAGTATGATGCTGGCTTTATAGAAGGAATCTGGGAGAACTCCCCCTGTTTGTATCCTTCTAAACAACTTGAGTAGTAATGGTTGTAAGTATTTTTGAAATATTGTATAGAATTCTGCCATGAAACCATTTTGGCCTGGGCATTTTTTGGTTGGGAGGCTACTTATGATATCTTCAATTTCTTCCTGTATTATTGGTCTATTTAAGCTGTCAATCTCTTCTTGGTTGAGCTTTGGTGATTCCCAGGATTTCAGATATTCATCCATTTCTTCTAAAATTTCAAACTTAGTAGAGTATAGGTTTTTGAAGTATTCCCGTATGATTTTCTGGATCTTTTCCTTGTCCGTTGTGATATTTCCCCTTTCATCACAGATTCTATTCATTTGGAATTGTTCCTTCTTTCTTTTGGTTAACTGGGCTAGAGGTCTGTCTATCTTTTTTATTCTCTCAAAGAACCAACTTTTAGATTGATTGATTTTTGTATGGTTTTCTTTGTTTCTATTTCATTGATCTCTGCTCTTATTTTTGTTATTTCTTCTTGCCTGCTGCGTTTAGGGCTCATTTGTTGTTGTCTCTCAAGTATTTTTAGCCACAGTGTTAGATCATTCAGTTGTGCTCTTTCTGTTTTTTTTATTTTTTTATTTTATTTTATTTTTTTATTTATTTCCGTATGTGTATGAATGTACTGTCTGCATGCAAGTTTGTGCACCCGTATCGTGCAATGCTGCAGAGGTCAGAAGAGGGTGTCGGATTCCCCTGGAACTTGAGTTCTCCTGGAATTGGAGTTTCAGACGGTTCTTGGCCGCCATGTGGGTGCTGGGGATCGAACCTGGGTCCTCTGTAAGAGCGGTCGATGCTCTTAACCACTAGGCCATCTCTCCAGCCCTCTTTCTGTTTTTTTTAATGTAGGCACTTAGAGCTATAAACTTCCCTCTTAGGACTGCTTTTAAAGTGTCCCATAGGTTTGTTATGTTGTATTATCATTGTCGTTCAGTTCCAGGAATGTTTTTATTTCTTTCTTTATTTCTTCCTTGACCCATTCATTATTCAGGAGAGTGTGGTTTAGTGTCCATGTGTTCTTGTAGGTTGTAGGGTTTATCCTGGTGTTGATATTGAATTTTATTGCACTGTGGTCTGATAGAATGCATGAGATTATTTCAATCTTTTTCTGTTTGTTCAGTTTTTTCCTGTGTCCCAGTATATGGTCTATTTTGGGGAATGTTCTGTGAGGTGCTGAGTAGAAAGTGTATTCTCTGGTGTTTGGGTGAAATATTTGATAGATATCTGTGAGGTCCATTTGGTGTATTGTATCATTTAGTTCAGATGTCTCTCTGTTTATCCTTTGTCCTGTTGATCTTTCTATAGGACATGGTGGGGTATTGAAGTCCCCTACTATTAGTGTGCTGGTGTTAATTTGAGCCTTGAGATCCTGAAGAATTGTCTTGATAAAATTTGGTGCACCAGAGTTTGGTGCATACATATTCATGATTGTGAGATCTTCATCATCAATTGTTCCTTTAATAAAGATGTAATGGCCCTCTTTGTCTCTTTTGATTTCTTTTGCTTTGAAGTCTATTTTGTCTGATATTAGAATAGCAACACCTGCTTTCTTTTTGGTACAAATTTGCTTGGAATACTTTCTTCCATCCTTTCACCTTAAGTTGGTGCCTATCCTTGAAATTGAGATGGGTTTCTTGTAGACAGCATGTAGATGGGTTTTGTTTCCTAATCCATTATCTCAGTCTATCCCTTTTGATTGGGGAGTTTATTCCATTAATATTTAAGGTTATAATTGAAAGATGGATGTTGTTTCCTTTCACCTTATTATCCATTTGGAGTTTTAGCCTCTAATTCTACTCCTAAGGCTATGTTTTTATTAGTTTCTTTTCCTAGATGTTTGAGGACTGTTGCTCCTGTCTTCTGCGCTTTGAATTGCTTCAAGTATTTTATGAAGAGTTGGTTTTCCAGACATGTATTCTATCATCTTCTTTATGTTATGGAAGATTTTTCTCTCTACTTCAACTTTCCTCGACATTTTCGCTGGGTAAGTATTCTGGGTTGGCATCCATAGTCCTTTAACAGTGGGAATGCTTTGCTCCATGTTCTTCTTGCTTTCATGGTTTTCGCTAAGTCAGTTGTAATTCTGATGGGTCTCCCTTTGTATGTGACTTGTTTTTCTTTTGTAACCTTCAGAATTTTGTCTTTGTTTTGGGCGTCTAGCATTTTAACTATGATATGGCATGGGAAGTTTTTTTTTTTCTAATCTTGTCTATTTGGAGTCCTATGTGCTTTTTGTATTTGTATGGGTTTGTCTATTTTTAGTTTGGGGAAATTTTCATCTATTATTCTGTTGAAGATCTGATCAATACTATTCTCTTGAAATTTTTCTCCTTCCTCTATTCCTATTATGTGGATCTTTTCATAGTGTCCCATATTTCCTGGTTGTTCCACTTTTGTCTACTTTAAAATTTTCATATTCTTTAGTTGAGCTTTTTAGTTGCTCTGTGTTATCTTCCAGATCTGATATTCTTTGTTCTGCTTCCTCCATTCTACTTCTGAGGCTTTTTCCTTTCCTTTCTTCTTGATTGGTCCTGTATTAATATATTTTTTTCTTAGTGTATAGCTTAAGGACTTTAAGTATTATAGTTTGGTTCTGAATCAGAGTATAATCCTTTTCACAGGTCTTAGTCTATTAGTCAGTTAAAGAAGCAGTTTTACTGGTTTTATAAGAGAGTACAGCTGTATAGTAGTTGTCTCCAGTTTACAGTTTGGAGAGCAACCTCATCATCATTAGTATAATTTAGCCATTCTGGATTTATGTCTTTATCAATTGAGGAATGTGTATTATTATCAGGGGCAAACTTAGTGCTGTCTCATAAGTACACAAGTTTCAAGTATTTTATGAAGAGTTCGTTTTCCAACATGGTATTCCCATCATCTGTTTAATGTCTGGAAGATTTTTCTCTCTACCTCAACTGTAATCGATATTTCGGGGTATGTATTCATGGGTTGGCAATCCTAGTCCCCTTAACACTGGGGAAGTTATTTAGCACATGTTCTTCTTGCTTTCATGGTTTTGAGCTGAGAAGTCAGTTGTAATTCTGATGAGTTGTCCCTTTGATGTAATTGTTGTTTTTCTTTTGTTTAGCCCTCAATTTTGTCTTTGGTGTTTGGGCATGTCTACATTTTAACTATGATAGGGTGTGGGGAGGTTTCTTTTCTGATCTTGGCTATTTGGGGGTCGTATGTGCATCTTGTATTTTTATGGGTTTGTCTCTTTTTAGTGTTGGGGAAATGTTTCATCTATTATTCTTTGGAAGATCTGATCAATACTATTCTCTTAGAGTTCTTCTCCTTCCTCTATTCCTGTGATATGGACGTTTTATCTTTTCATAGGGTCCCATAGTTCCTGGTTGTTTTCCACGTTTGTTTATTTTTTAAAATTTGTATTTTTTTTTTTTTTTTTTTTTTTTTTTTTTTTTTTTTTTTTTTTTTTTTTTTTTTTTTTTTTTTCTTCTTTCATTCTATTTCTGAGGCTTTCCTTTCCTTTCGTCCTCTTGATTGATGAGTGTTCTAATTCCCCATTTTTTTTCGTTTCATCCTGTGTTTTTCTTTAGTACTTCCATTACCTTTTGAGCGCCTCAAATCTCTTCCTTTTGGCCCTTCTCAATCTCTTCTTGGTGCTCCTTTTTTTTTTTTTTTTTTTTTTTTTTTTTTTTTTTTTTTTTTTTTTTTTTTTTTTTTTCTTCTCCCTCTAGTTCTTTCTGGAGTTTTTTTTTTTTTTTTTTATTTATTTATATATATTTCTTTACTGTCTAGTTGTATCTATTTTATTTTCTGTTCTTGTATTATTGTCCTAGCTAAGACTATAAGCTCTATACTAAATAATAATTCAAAGAACATAAACTTTTGCCTTGTTCCTGATTTTAGTGGGAATTCTTTGAAATTTTTCTTCATGTAACATGATATTTTATATAGCTTTGACATTTATAGCTTTTATTATGTTGATGAATATTCCTTATCCTCCCATAGTCTCAAGCATGGATTTTATCAGGATGATGTTTTTATTTTGTCATTTCTATTGAATGCAAATTGAGATGATCAAGTTATTTCCATGTTTTAATCTACTTCTATGATGAATTATTAGTAATTTTTCTGTTCTTGTGTTGAAACACTGTGAAGGCAAATTATAAAAGTCTGTTTTTGATTATAATTCCACAGGCAAACTTCATAATGGCAATGGAATCCTGGGAGCAGGATTTTAGAGCAGGAAGTTGAGAGTTGACATCTTCCAGCAATTTTAGAAAGCAGAGAGTGAACAGTAAGTAGTGCACAATTATTATATTTCAAAATATTCCTCTAGGGCCTTACTTCTTCAAGCAAGACCACAACTCCTAAACCTCCAAAAAAATCAGCAGCACTATTAGGATACTAAATGTACAAATGCATGAGGCTATAGGGACCATTTTTCACTCAAAAAAAACATTACACTCTCTGTCTGCAATAAATTCACAGACATTTTGAAAGGCATATATACTTCACATTCTCCATAGTTTCTAACTTTCTCAACAATATTGAAAACCCCAAGGTCTCTTCTGAGACTTAAGGCAGTATCTTTAACTGTAAAACCCTATACAATAAAAATACAAATTACATACTTCAAGCAAACAATGTCTCTACCATAGAAAATGAGAAGAATTGGGGTACAACAAGGGTATATGGGACCAAATTCAGAATGAAAATACAAAGGGAAAACAGTAAATCCTGTAGCTCGGGAATGATCTGGGACTTTAATACCCAAGGGTTAAATGTTTCCACCATAATATATACCTTTATCTTAGATTGGTTTCCTTCACTATATACAGTTCCCTTGGCAGATATCTGAAGATCTGCTATCAACACACTACAGCTTTCGGCGTCTACACTGCAAGTAAGTATCACTTTATACCTTTGCATGATGGCCACGCATAGCCTTCTTGCTCTTCAGGACCTTCTTTGAGAGACCCCAGCAACAACCATTGTCTGGCGACAGAAGTGCTGACACCATAGAGGAATATTCCAGGACTCCTCTCTCCTGCATCATTCATTCCACTAAAGCCAATACCAAAATGAATGAGATGGGGAAGTAAAGTATGCCAGTTGGGTAATAGCTTTTCTCACTTTGGCTCAATATTGTCTCAAATAATTAATATGCAGTTGTTTTTATAGGAAGGGAAACTCCTTAGCCCATTTATTTTCACAATATGGAAACTTAGCTTTGTGGCATCTTGCCCTAAGGGCACAGTTACCACTCAAGTTCAGAACATGTGGCCTCTCTTCAATGGTGTTAATCTCTGTAAAAATCACTGCTTTTCTTCCATCATGTGCCTTGGTTGCAGTAGTAGGGTTACTGGTGCTCTTTTTGTCCACAAACTGTATATTTTTATTATACAGTTTTTGCCTTAAAAAAAACATGTTAAAATTATATACCTTTATTGTGGGCATCAAAACACTAATAAATAAGCCACAGATTTAATGTTATATTTTTTTTGAATTTTTCTTCAACAAAGAAATAATTCTATTACTTTTAAGTTTGCTTCAGGCAACTTCCTAGGATATACCAGAAGACATTCAGATTTTTGGCCAAAATAGCATAATCACATCTCTCTCAGATCAGTTTTTGAAGTACCTTTCTCTTCCTTCTTCTCCCCATCTCCTCGGAAACCATTTCATGTAGAGTCTCTATTATTAGAATTAATCATTTAGCTTTGCTCATAGCATCGAAATGATTTTTCTCATTCAATTTTCAAAATATTTCACTTCTTCCGAAAAACAACAGTGTCACTTTCTTCACAGCAATAACCTGCACTCTGGGAACAGCTTCTGTTTTACCTTTTTGTTCCTATGATAAAGCAAAATGACCGAGATATCCTGAGACCAGCTAAAGCACAGGTACTGGGGTAGGGCTAAAGAGCATCCCCCTCCCCAACCAACTGGGATTACGAAGGCATCTGAAGAGGCAAGCAATGGCAAAGCCTTCAACACAGTGAAGTGGCATTTAGGTCTCTCATTGGAATATAGGCAAATAGAAACCATATGCCAGGAGCAGAAAGAAGAGACAACATGGGAAAGGGGCAGGATAATCTGCATCAAGCTCGACCAAACCCTATGGAAGAGTCCTACAGTGGAATCCCCCTGTGGGTCCCCCTGGGGATGGGCCACGACACAGATATCAGAAACAAAATTGGGAACATATTTTAAAGAACTACAAGATTATAATGAAGAAATCAAAGAACTAAGAAGAGAGAAGTAAGAACTCAAGAAGGACCTAGAGAAGAGAATTACAAACTCCAGAAAGGAAAGTAGACACACTGAAAAGAATCCCATGCTGAAAAGATAAGAAAACCAACCAGCAAAGCAAAGAGTTACAGGAAGAGATTGAGAAGCCCAAAAGGAAGTGGAATTGCGAAAAAGTCAGAAGAGGAAATGAAAGGAAATAAAACACTGATNTGTTCTGCTTCCTCCATTCTGTTCCTGAGGCTTTTCCCTTTCCTTTCTTTTTGATTGGATGAGTGTTCTATTTCATTTTTCATTTCATCCTGTGATTTCTTTAGTATTTCCATTTCTTTTCTGAGCTTTTCAATCTCTTCTTGGTGCTCTTTACTTCATTGGTTGGCTTCCTTTTTCAGTGTTTCTACTTCCTTTCAGAGTTTGTTTATTTTTTCTCTCTCTAGTACTTTCCGGAGTTTGTCAATCTCTTCCTTTAGTTTTTTCTGAAGTTTGTCATTGTATCCCTCTAGGTCCTTTTTGAGTTTTTCATTCTCTCTCTTTAGTTCTCTGAATTTTTCTTTATTTTCTTTAATTTCTCTTCATAGGTCTGCAATTATTCATCTAAGATCTGTTCCTTGTGTCTCCTCCAGGGGGATCCCATTGTAGCTATCTCCTACAGGGTTGGTAGAGCCTGGTGCGGGATTATCCTGCACCTTTCCCATGTTGTCCCTTCATTGTGTCCTTGGCATGTGGGTTTCCCTTTTGTGATTCAAATCACAAATGTCTTTTCACTACGTTAGAGACTGGTTTTGCTTGCCTCCTTTTGATGCTTTTTTTTTTTTTCTTCTTTCCTCTTCCTTGTTTATGGAGTATTGACTTGTGTAGGTTTCAGGTTTTCAATTTTGTTTATATATTGGATATTGGAAGTCTAAGTCACTCTTCCCTTACTCTTCTGAAGGTTCTCCAAATAAGTCCACTTGGATACTCTCTCATCAATTCCAGTTGTGTGTGGGGGATATGCCTGATTTAGCCCGTGCCCTGGTACCTGTCTGGAGTGACTTCTGGGCTCCCGTGCTTCAGGAGCCCTCTTCACAAAGACACAATGGCACGGAACCAAACCCACCTTGCACTGGCTGCAAAGGCAAAGAGCAGCTCTGCCCAGACAGCCACCCCCTACAAGGGTTTAGAGTTGAGACCCTTTTCCAGCAACCCAGGTGTCAATCTACTGTAAACTCTACCTGTCTGGAATGACTTCTGGGCTCCTGTGCTTCAGGAGCCTGCCTGCACAAAGACTATTATGATTACTTATATGTGTATGTATATATGTATACATATATGAATCAGAATTTCATGTATAGTGCATCTTATAGCTTACAAAATATGCTCTGTAATATTCCTTATTTTCAGAATAATTCTGTGAGAAGAGCACTCATTATTTTTCCATAGACTCTGAAGAAGCTAAATGAATTTTATAACTGTTTACCAAGCTGGTAAATAGTAAGGGAGAATTTGACACTGTTTCCTTATTTCCTTTGTTGATATTTTTAGACTATGTCCTGCCACAGAAATTTTATTTGTCAAGGTAGAATAAACTTCCATGACTGTTTAAAAGAAGTTCATTATTGATTCAATTCATATTCTTCCTCTGAAAATCGGCCTATGGCTGTGCTCTGTGCTTTCCTATATGTGAATTCCAAGCCAATGGTGCCCTTGGAAATGATGCTCTGAGTCTCTTTGATGTAGGTGTTTCTTCTGTTTTTATGTTCACTTTACGAACTGTCCATTCAGACATATTTTCCTGGGATTTTGTGGCAAAGATTATGAAATTCAATTGTAATATTGATAGAAGATGTTTCTTACAGAAAATGATTTATCCTTATTTTACTTCAGATTCTTCATTTGTAAAATGGTTTATGAGCTCCTGTATGGATAAAAGAAAGAAGTATTTACTTGATAACAGGTGGCTGGTTTTGATTTTTTTCTTTCTTTTCAATATTGGGATATTAATGGATCAGAGAGCAAAGGACATGCCTCCAGGATGGATTAGAGAGCAAATGACCCGCCTCCAGGATGGATCAGAGAGAGGAAAAAAAAAACAACAAAAAACAGAATCAATAAAATGAATATCTATCAAAAAAATAAACATGTATTCCATAAAAAAAGATTGCCAGCAAAATAGCGATAAAATAAGCTGCTGTATGCTTTAATTTTTGACAACTTCTTGCAGGGAAGTTTAGGAGCAGATAGTACACTGTGAGTCATGACTTCTCATTACCAAATCAATAAAATGAATATCTATCAAAAAATAAATAAACATGTATTCCATAAAAAAAGATTGCCAGCAAAATAGCGATAAAATAAGCTGCTGTACACTTTAATTTTTGACAACTTCTTGCAGGGAAGTTTAGGAGCAGTTAGTACACTGTGAGCTCATTATCAAGTGTCAGAGAGTACTGGCCAAAGAACTTTCATCAGCAAGGTTGACTCATGTGCTTTTCATTAATGAAAGAACATCTCCCAAATGCACCTAACTAGTTCCCCAAGCAATAAAAAGTATCTCCTTTTAATATATTTTATAGGTTTGATCCATTTTAAACTTTCTTGGTAACTAAGACAGCTAGTTTTCAGAATGGGACTTGCATGTTAAACCACATTTCAAGTGGGCTTCCCTGTGTCGTATGTATAATGAAGAAGCTCTTTATGGGCCTTTTGGGGAACTTGAGCCAGTTGTGAATAATGGACAAAGATCAAAATAAAAAAATCATAAATATAAAAAAAAATGGAAGTAAACATTAGAAGGTGAAAGTGTCCTCTCCAGTTTGGTTGTTTAACTTTTCAGGGAGGGAAAGGACGTACAACTCTTATCCTAGAAATAACTATATATTTCTACTTCTTGCCCAGAAGTAGTTTATTTGCAGCTGTAAGAAATAATGCCTATTGTCTCTTTATGCCATAGAGACCATGGGGAAGGAGCCTGGTAGTGAAACCTATTTAAGGGCTGCATTAATCATCTGCAGATCTGACCCAGGCAGTGCAAATCTCATCTTCTTTTGTGCAGTAAATACACAATAAATAATCTTCTGGGAAACTCTCTCACCTTTAGTTGACCAATGGAAATTGTGGGGTGTAGGGGACTGGAAAGAATAATAATTTCTTTGCAGAAGTCCCTTATATTCTGATTCTCTGATTCTTTTTTGAGATTTGATTTTGTCCTTGAGATATTCTCTGATGTAGAAATCTATCTATTTTATTACATAAGAAAGCTTTCCTCTGGCTGTGGTTTTCCCTGAAAAGAAGATTTCTTCATCAGTGTCACTGAGTCCAGGAATAAATTTCAAATGCTAATTGAGGACTGTATCCTGGAGCTGATGGTCCATGAGACAAAATATAGAGCTGACACTATTTCCACTGTGATGGAAAACACATAAGAATAGCTACACAAGGCTGGAAGTGTCAGTCTTTTATATAAAGCCAAACAGTTCAACAGCAGCATAGGAAGCACATAGTAGGATTTTGGCGCCTGATTTACAGACCTGCAAACCATTGTCCATTCACTTACCATTCCTTTTATCCTGCCACTCACTAGCTGTTTTCACCATTCTCCTTGCTGTTCTTTTGTATATACTCTTGCTCTAATCGACACATGAGTTTATTATAAAAATGACACATGCCAGAGCCAGTCAGACTAATCTCAAACCTGTTCCATCTTTTATTTATCATTTATTTATTTTGCTCAGATGGGTTAACTATCATTCTATGTTCAACTTTTTCCATATGTAAAAGGAAGAAACAATATTGCAATATTTTTTCATTAATGAAATGACATTATAAAGTTCTCCAGAACAGCAATACCCCACAATACTTCATAACTTTTTGCTTTTTTTGGGGGGGGAGGTGTTTGTTTTGAGATAGGGTCTCACTGTGTAGCCTTAGGTAGCTTGCAACTTGCTACATAGACCATTCCAGGCTGGCTTTGAATGAACAGTAATCAAATGACTTGTGCCTCCTAAATGATGGGATTAAGGGCATTCACTACCACACCCAGCTGATAATCTTTGCATTTTGATTTACTTTTCTTATAATTATTGCAATGATGTGGATATGATGATACTAGATGGAAATACTAGTAAATGCTAATAAAAATGCAGAATTCCCCAATTCTACTCTCCATTTGTATATAAACCACTTATTTTACATTCCACATATGACTAGAGAGACTTTAGTAAGAAGATGTGAATTTCATTTAGAAAAATCAGAGTTCTATTGTTGAACATAATGACTGTAGTTATTAAAAATGTGTTGTGTTCTTCAAAAATGATGAACATTATTGTGGTTGTAGTTGTCATTGTTCAATGTCTTTGTGTCACTCGTGACTGCATTCCACACGCTGTCCTTCCCTTCTTGGCTCAGCTCCAGGACTTGTCTCCCGCCTGCAGGCCAACAGTCTCTAGGCTTCACTCCTGCAAGAAGGGGGCGGAAGGAAAACCACAGGAGATCACCCATGGAAAGGAACGAACTCACACATACACACACATGCTGAGAGCTGGGGAGGATAGGAACTCCATTTATTTTCTGTCAGTGAGGTCTATATATTCAAAACTACTGTGCTTTGGGCAAAGAAGTGGGGAGCAGGTGGAAGGGAGGGGTGAGCCACCTTGGTTCTAATCAGGGGGGCTGCAGAGCTCTGGTTTGTGCAACAGGTAACTAGACATGTGACATTTTGTTCAATGCCTCAAGGGAAAGGGCCTGGAACTTTGCAGAAATAGGGCAAAGCAAGAATCATTGTAATATCCTGAATCTTCCTGCTACAGATAACTCTGAATGCCTACAGAGATAGATAACTGGAGATCTCCCAGGACAGGTCTTACAAGTTCTCACTTCAAGCCATACACAAAGTTTCATCCCCACAACCCATCCTTTGTTTTTTTTAATTAAAATGGAGCAGTGATGTCAGAGTCCTCTAGGGAGTCCCCTGGAATGGCCTGATATTGGACTAGAATAGTCTTGGCTGCAACCTCAGTGAGTTTATTGATTCTTTTTTTTGATAAACTGGAGGACACAGGGTGTGATAGTCAGAAGGACTCCTAGGGTGAAAATGGGTCCCAGTAAGGGACATAACCAGGTAGTCAGGGGGTTGGAAAACCATGGAACAGAGACTTGTGGGGAATATCTATCATGGAGTTCTTTCCTGAGGTCTTTCAGAGTTTTAACATTTTTCTCAACAACACCAGACTCATTTAAATAAAAACAATATTCCTCCCCCAGGAACACGAAAGTTCCCCCATTTTCTGCAACCGGTAAGTCCAGGGCTGGCTGGTTATGCATCACCACCTCTGCCAGATAAGTTATCTGTCTCTGGAGAGATTCAAGGCTATTTGTTGTGGATACCATTGCCCAATCAAGCTTATTTTGGAAGTCCACTTCCATGCTCTAAACCTTCACTAGGGCTCCACCAGTTGTTCCCATCACTGCTGTAGAGAAAACAATGCCTAGATTGACCAGAACTGGGATGAATATTTCTCTCTTTTGATGGTCCAGGTCAGGTTGCAGCATCCAAGCAACTTCCTCCTTTTCATAAAGGAAGAGCTGAGTAGTGATAATTATGGTCAAACAAATTCCAGAACCAGTAGCATTTGCACAGAGGGATGAGGTGCCATCACACCAGAGAAAGAATGGTGATTTGACACACGGGGTCCTGTCGAGAGGGATACTTCAGAGGCACCTGGGGTCTGGGACTGCTGCAGCTCTCACTAAACAAATAGGAAGTGTACTGAGTTGGTCGAAGGGAGAAATGCTGTGAAACACTGGCTCTGTCTCCATGGGGGCAGATTCCTATAAGGAGGTATCAGAGGGAATGGCAGTGAAAAGAGGTCATGTGAGGGATGCACAGAACAAACATTGGGAGACATTAGGATGGGTGGTGTAATTGAGGAAATCTCTGGCATATTCAATGCACTGAGGCCATGTAACAGTGTACTGCAGCTTTCCTTCAATTCTGAATTCCTGTAACAGAATGTGGGATTGAGTGAGGATGGGTTGAGGAGCTAGAGCAAGCTGCCAAGAAATACGGATATCTGCTGGCAGGTTACCAGGTGTTGCTGTAAGGGTAGAGTTTTTCCTGTACTCCAGCTCTCCAACAGTCACTCCAGGGGTCCTGTATATTAATTTTAAACTGGTTATTTTGGATTTGGAACAAGCTTCTTGGGCTGTGAACACTCTCCAACCTGCAAGACCAGAATCTGCAACCAACATAAGTATCAGCTTCCTGAAAACACTGTCCTTTGTTAAGATGGGTGAAGCAGATAAAGGGTGCCTGAGATGTAGTGGTGGAATTTGGAAAGACAGTGATTGTGATTGCCTTGTTGCAGCCTTGCAAAAGACAGTTGCTGGTTCCAATTACCTGATTTCTTCCCTCCCAAGTTTCTGAAAAAATCACCAGACCTAGGTCCAGGTGAGAGGTCTGTTCTTGGGCTGGGCAGAGAGATATAGTTAGTTTGAACTATTATCAGAGCAGCTAAAAGGATGGCAGACAGGGGTGCAGAGGGGGAATATATGGATTTTGCGGAAGTGATCAAGTTTCTTGCAGAGTGACAGGCATGCCATCTCTTTGGTTGGTGGGGATGAATCTGACATTTCTGGCCAGAATCCAAATGGGTCTTGGACAATCCTGTGTGAAGATGCAAGCAAGGCCCCTCCAAGTTGTTAACAGTGGATCAGGTCCTTTCCACTGATTGTCTAGGGGGGTCTTTCCATCTGACAAGTATTTGGGGAACAGTGCTTGGTGTCGGCCAATGTTTGAGTATGGCTGGACACTTTGAATCCCCATAAATTTTAAAGAGGTTTAGAGTTGGCAATGCCATGGTCAGCTGGATGTTAGGAGGGTATTTCCCCACCTTTTGTTTTAATAACTGAATTTTTAGGACCTGATTGGTCCGTTCTATGATGCATAGTCCCTGTGGGTTTTGAGGGATACCTGTATGATGTGCAATATTCCACAATTGACAAAATGATTTAAAGCAAGAGCTAGCAAATGCTGGCCCATTGTCCATTTTAATCTGTTTGGGAATGCCCATGGTAGCAAAGGGAGAAAGTAGGTGGGCAGTGAGGTCCTTGGCTTTCTCTCTTGTATCTGTAATGACAGTTTTCCAGAGTGCATTGGCTTCCAATTCCCTGGGATTAATTCCCAAAACCTGTAGTGCAGGTGTTTTAATTAGAGCAGAGCAGGAGGAGCAGGTACTAAGGATTCACTGAACTTGGGCAGAGGGGATTTTAGGAAAGTGAGCTTGGAGGCCTTTTAGGTTAACATGGGTGATGGAATGGAATTTTTCTGCTTCAGAGAGGGAAATAGACCCCTGTAGAGGAGACTCTGTCTGCAAGAGAGTTGTCTTCAGAAAGAGGTCCTGGTAGGAGGCTGTGGGCACGGATGTGCTGTATGAAGAGAAGGTGGGTCCTATTCTGTAAGAGGATGAAACTGCAATGAGAAGTGGGGAGAGGGGATTTTTGTCTAATTGGACAAAGGATCTGGATAGCCAGGGCAGCATATTGATCACATAGATACTGTCTGAGAAGAGATTAAGAGGCCTGTTCGTTTCTTTGAGAGCTAAACAGCATAGAGTTCTTTGTACTGTGAGGAATGGTCAGGAAGCAGGTGAAACAGGATCTGAGTGGTTTGATCCAGGTTGTCATAAATGCTGGTTGCAGCTCCTCACTTCCCTCCATCTGTGAAAACAGATGCAGCCTGCCTCATTGGTGCATCTTGGAAAAGATGGGGAGGAAACCAGTTTAGCAATGGGAGAGCAGAGACCCACCTGTCATTAGGGTAGTGATTTTCTATCTGTCCTGGAAATCCCATGAGGCTTATGGCTATAGGAACATGATTTCACATCAGCCACTGGATAACCAGGAGGGAGAAGTGTGTCACTATGACATAGGGCTCCTTCCCCAGTGTTTACAGGGAACGTTTCCTTCCATTTCTTATCATAGCAGCTAAAGAATCCATTTCAGTTAACAGTTGGGGAGTTCCCTCATGGGCGTGTTCAGCCATTCCATTACTCCCCTGGATTGATAAAGAACCCCTACAAGCATGGGGGTAGTGTTAAAAATAAGCAACTGCTGGTGCTGACGGTGGAGTCTTGCTTGACTCAGGGAGACCCATATTTGCTTTATTGGTTTAGTGGCCTTTGGTAACACTCTCTGGCATTCCAGAGGCCATCTGTACACTTGCATGTGTGGTCTCAATACATCCCTCCCATGTTAACGTCAGGTCTTCGGCAGCAGGGTCTTATTGCCTCTCCTCCTGTAGGTATCCCAACTTAGAGGCAAGGAGCCCTTACCTTTTGTGGGGCCTTGGATCCCCTGGCCAACATCCACCTGGTAGAACAATCCATTGCTGATGTCAGAGCTCCTGCATTAATATATTTTGCCTGAGTGCATAGCCCTAGGACTTTAGTATTATATTTGGTTCTGAACAGAGAGTAATCCCTTCCACAGTTCCCATGTCTAGTAGTCAATTAAAGAAAGCAGTTTTACCGGTTTTATAAGAGATTACCTCTACAATAGTTGTCTCCAATTTACAGTTGGGGANATGCTAAAGTAACCTACCATAACTATTAGTGCTGCTTAAATACCTATATATCTAATTGCTTGTTCTTCATTAGTAGGATCGAAAGGTTATTCCTGGACAAACTGTCAGCCCATGAAAGGAAACAGCCAGAATTGACCAGAGTCCAAGTCAACAGCTCCAGAGAGAGTGGACTGTTTTACCTCTCATCCACCTGTGCCCCTTTTCTAAGCCTAGGGAACAACCTGCGGAAGAGGGGGCGTGGTAGAATGTAAGGGCTGCGATTGGGGTGAATGGTGAAACTACAGCAATGTAGTCTGGACACTCATTTGATCAACTTGATTGAACAAACAACCTGTCACCCCCCACTGGATGGTGGGGCTGTAGGTGTTTGGGCACAACAGCCTGCAGATAGGTTTTGCATGAAGGATGCTTGTACTCATGGATTATCACTTATAGCTAAAAATGAAAAAAAAAACTGAGAGAAAGATGCAGGACAGTTATGGCAGAATGCATGATCTGGGATGGGGTGGGGGTGGGGGGGGAGGGAAAGGGAAATAAGCCTGAACTGAATTGGAAAAATGTATGAAATGCACAAAGCATCAATAAAAACTAATTTAAAAAAAAAATAAGCAACTGCACAGGAAGGGAGGGTGTAAATCCGTGCTCTGGAGAGCTCGTTTGACTTCAGCTAGAGCTTTTGAGGCTTCTGCTGTGAGCTTTCACCTGGAAACTGGGTCCCTGTCACCTCGAAGAATGTCAAAGAGAGGCTGTAGGCTTGAGGTGGGGATGGACAGCCATGGGCAGAGCCAGCGAAGATTTCCTAGGAAGGACTGAAGGGATGCTTGAGCATCCCTCAATGCATGAGCTTGGGAGAAAGGGAGAGTACAGGTTTGAGTGGCCTCACTGCTGTGAGAGAAATTTCAGTGCCTAGGAAACAAATTGGGGGAATCATTTGAACCTTAGTATGGGCTATTTTAAATCCAAAAGCTTCTAAGAATGGTACAAGCCTGTCCTTTAAAGTTGCCGGGTCAGTTGATAATTTGTCCCAAACTAAAACGTCGTCCATATAATGGAAGACTTGCAGACCTTATTCCATATGGGGTTTAAGAGCTGCTGCTACCACCTCTTGGCAGAGTGTTGGGCTGTTGGCCATGCCTTGTGGCAGGACAGTCCACTCGTGATGAGTTGCTGGACCTGAGTTGTTAATTGCAGGACCTGAGAAAGCGAACTACTTGCAATCCTCAGCGTGGAGGGGAATTGAAAATAAACAGTCTTTGATATCTAAGGCTAACAGAGGGGTGCTAGCTGGGATAGCAGAGGCAAGGGGGGGACCTCTCTGTGGAGATCCCCATATATGCATAGTTCTGTTAATGGCTCACAGGTCTTGTAAGAGACACCAACCTCCTGTTGCCTTTTTTATGACAAACACAGGGGGGTTCCAGGGACTGTGAGATGGACGGATGTGTCCCAGTGAAAATTGTTCCTTGACTAAGTCTTAGAGAGCTTGTAATTTCTCCCCTGGTAAGGGCCACTGCTCAATCGAGACTGGATTCTCTGACTTCCAGTCCAGATGAGGGGGAGCATATTCTGTGGTGACCTTCAGGATTGGGGGTGCTTCTTGCTGAGATGATGGAGGTGTTTTTCCCTCAGTTAAATGGTCTGTCTGGACATGGTTGTTCTCATTTGGAGTGGCAATAACCACATCCAAAGCCTCCAAAATATCTCACCCTAGAAGACTGATATTAGTAGGTGCTATTAATTGGCAAATCTGACCCGTGTTTCCAGCAGGGTTCTCCCAGGTGTAAAAATTTTTAATTATGTAAGACTATGAGGGCCTTCCTATTCCTAGAAGTTTAGGTCCTGGAAGCAAGGGCCAGTCAGGGGGTGTTTCTTACTGTTTTATAATGGTTCTGTCTGCCCCTGCATTTAAAAGACCTCCCCCAAATTTTAATCATCAATGCAGGATGTGAGCCTTCTGAAATAGGTGCTGCCCAGAGGGCATGCACTGACTCGTTTCCCCCCTTTTTACCCCTGAGATAGGAGGTGCCTGTCTAAGAGTTTAAAGGTGGCAATTTTTTCCCCATCTTTATCATAGTTTGAGCAGCAATCTTTCCTCCAATGATATCCTTTTATTACACCGGGGGCAGAGAAAGCATGGTGGGCATTCAGGAGGCCCTCTGGGAGAGACTGGTGCTTTTGGGCACTGCGTTTTCCAATGACCTCTGTCTCCACAGTTAAAACATTTCTCACTTGTGGTGGTGACAGCAGCTGCAAAGGCTTGAGCTAGGTAATTAGCTTTGTGGGAGGCTGTGCCAATGTCCTGAGTTGACACTATCCATCTGTCATAATGGTCATCTTTTAAACCCTGGCACACTTGTTTGCATTCTGAACTCATTCCTTCCAAACAATATTTCTAAGCAGTATCTCTCTGGCTGCAAAGTTGGGGATCCTTCCCTCTAGACTGCTTTTAGTTCTTATGATAAAGTCAGACAGGGGTTCCTCAGGTTTTTGCCTAGGAAATAATAAGGAGGAACTGGCCTGGGATTCAGTGGGTGGTGTAATTCGATCCCAGGCCTGTAGGGAGCAAAGGTGGTCCTGTTCAAAGTACCCTGGGGCCAGTCCTGCATGTTGTGTCCCTGTGCTAAAATCTTCTCCAAAGAGCTGTTTATAACCCCAGTCTATGTTAGGTTGCCCTTGATTTCTCCGAACCTATTGGAGACATTCGTCTCTGTACAGTGCTTCCCATTGTAAAAATAGCAGACCTGGGAGTGAAGATCTACAGATATCTCTCCAGTCCTGTGGAGTGTTAAGAGAAGTGCAAAAGCTCTGGAGAATGGACTTTGTCCATGGTGCCTGGACACCATTCTCTCTGACTTCTTGCCTGAGTTCTTTCAACTCACTTGCCTGGTACGGGTACCAGTTTAGAGGATGACCCCGAGTTGGACCTAAATTAACAGGGATCTCCTGTAATTGAAGATCTGGGTTGTCCTGAATCTGGCACAGTTTTTCTGTAGCAGAGAAGAAAGAGGTTGAGGGTGAAGGTGTCCCTGGCCCCTTGACAGGGAGTGGCTGATAATTCGGGGAAAGGTTAAGGCTAGCAGCTTGGATGTTTTTATTATCCTGTTATATTTTTACTGGGTCTGGAGCTTGGGGGCTTTCAGAGGAAATTTTATTCGGGTTCTCAAGGGGAATTTTAGTAGGTCTTGAGAGGAGGGGGTCTGCAATTTAATTTTGTTGTTTTCCTTTCCTGGCATGCTTTAGTGAGAAGGCATAAGCATTGTCTCACTACAGCTAGTAGTGGCAAGAACTTGAGAGATGCCGGAGCATTTTTGCATCCAGGATTCTGAATTCTATAAGTCTGCAGAAGGCATCCACGGGGCAATATTAAGAGTCTCACTCCAAAAGGAGGCAGCTTCCTGTGTGGAAATTTTAACTCCTTGACTCTTGAGGAGAATTTTTATTTTCTTAGCCTGTGGGTCTTTTTGGCATGTCTGTTTGTTACCCATGATAAAGAGAGATAGGAAATGCTAGTGGTTAGGGAAAGAGACAGTTCAAAAGACTAACCTCATGGGAAGAGAGAATTCCCTGGAGATGTGCCAAGCTAGCCATATAGAGGACAGAGACTTATAAAGAGAGATAGGAAATGTTAGTGTTTAGGGAGAGAGACAGTTCAAAAGACTAACCTCAAGGGAAGAGAGAATTCCACGGAGATGTACCATAGCTGGTCATGACTACCCTAGTTGGGGGGTATCTCCTTGTCTCTACAGCAAAACCCCCCGAGATTTCCCTCACATGGGGGAAATCAGGGGCTAAGAGAGAGCCCCAAAATACCTTGTTTCCTTCTTCCTTTGGTGGAAAGTGTTGCTGCACGTTCTGGGAACCAGTTGAAATTGTAGTTGTTATTGTTCAATGTCTTTGTGTCACACGTGACTGAATTCCACACACTATCCTTCCCTTCTTGGCTCAGCTCCAGGACTTGTCTCCTACCTGCAGGCTGACAGTCTCTAGGCTTTGCTCCCACAAGAAGAGGGGGAGGGAAAACCACAGGAGATCACCCATGGAAAGGAATGAACACACACACACACACACACACACACACACACGCTGTGAGCCGGGGAGAATAGGAACTCCATTTGTTTTCTGTCAGTGAGGTCTATATATTCAAGACTACTGTGTTTTGGGCAAGGAAGTGGGGAGAAGGAGGAAGGGAGGGGTGAGCCACCTTGGTTCTAATTGGGGGGGCTGCAGATCTCCAGTTTGTGCAACAGGTAACTAGACGTGTGACATTTTGCTCAATGCCTCAAGGGAAGGGGCCTGGAACTTTGCAGAAATAGGGCAAAGCAAGAATCATTGTAATATCCCGAATCTTCCTGCTACAGATAACTCTGAATGCCCACAGAGATATGAGATAACTGGAGATATCCCAGGACAGGTCTTACAAGTTCTTGCTTCAAGCCACACACAAAGCTTCATCCCCACACATTATGAAGTTAACAACTTCATGATTTGATAATACACATAAATTAGTTAAGTATAGTCAATCTATAATGAATCATTATGTTAAGTCATCAAGTTGTACATGATATATCTGTCCAGATTTGTGAGTCAAATTTTTACTGACTCATCATAAAGTTAAAAAAAAAAAACCCACAGAAACCTGTCTAAAGATTGGACTTAATGTACACACTCAAGAACACAGACATGATGTACATTAAAACAGAGGTAGTCATTTAATATGATGTGACCCTTGAAGTACCGTGGTACCAGCTACATCATGGCATTAATGAATTACTTGCCCTAAGATACAAATGGAAAAAAAAGTACATGAAAGAAAAGCACACATTCTGTAAGATCACTCCAATTTATACACCTGTGCATTGTTTCTGTTGGAGTCATGGTACCATTTAATGCCTTCTATTAAGACAAAATTGAGCATTCAGGAAGATGCTAGCCCATCTTACAGAGTTTTATCTTAGGACTGCTTCATTTATGCCTTGGACAGGTACTTTATTGCTATGTCAGGCTAGCAGTTTCTGCTTGGTTGTAGTTTCAGACAGGACTTGTCTTGGTATGTTTTCAGAGGACTTAGCATGTCCTCTGAAGAAAAATGAGTTATTTGGGCTGATGTATTATTATGTGGGACTCCCTATTGGTGGGTCAAACACTTTGGAAATGATGCAAGGTAGGCCTGCAGGTTGGAAAAGCAAATTCCCATGTGGAGTCTTAATTTTGTCAAAAGAATCATTACACGTTTCAGAGTGGAGTAGGAGTAGGGTTCACTTGCTGTCAAGTGGTTGGTTGGTCTTCTTGTGGAAGAAGAATACCACACCACAGATTTGTTGTGCCTTAATAGTCACCACTACAATAACACCTAGGAGATTCTCTTGTTCAATAAGAACCTCCTACCTTTCCTAAATGTCTTGTTTTTGTGTATAAGAACACAAATAGAGGGAAATTTTCACATCTGGAAACACTGCTTTCTCAGTTGCAGCCCCTAAATTATGCCATGATGCCCCAGCATTGCCTTCTAAAGCAGGAGTCCAACTCAAATCTGTTGACAAATAATTTGACTTTCCTAGACTAGGAAAACACTTTGTCCTTCCTGCTTATTTATATAGCTCACCTCCACAATTTACTCTTTCTCTTTGTGGGCTTCTAGAATAATTTCCACAATGAGTTTGTGCCTAGACAAATAAAATACTCTGAACTTCAAGCTACATCTGAGTTTATTCCTGATAAATTAAGTTCCAGAGGCAAACAATAACCAAACAATACACACACACACACACACACACACACACACACACACACACACACACACACACACAACAAGTAAATGGCCTGGGAAGCATATTAAGAAAAGGAACAAAAATGAAGCTACCAAAATGCATATTAATATACCACAATTTTTTTTTTCCGCCTGCGTCAGCTAATGTACTGCAGGGCTATGAATTCAACAAGAGAGACAGAAGCTTCATCATGGAATAGAGTGGGAGCACAGTTAGAATTAGAGAAGTGAAGGCCAAAAGGATCTGGGTGATTACCCACCCCAAATTATCCTTTTATAGAAGCTCTGAAGTAAAGAGCTGGAACTTGACTCTGGAGTTCTTGATTACACTCTGATCTCCATTTCTAAACTGTATTTTCATGCTTCGTGTGAACTTTCTTTTCTTTGTGAACCTGGTAAAAAGAGATGTGCTGAATTCCTGGCAGACTGACTGTGAAATTCATGCTGCAACCAATTTGAAGTCTGGATATTTTTTCCCCAGCAAGCATTTTACCATCAGACCACAAGGAAATATGAGATATGATCTGCAATCATAAATCAAGCTAGAAATACAGAACAAAGGCAGTTTATATAGTGGAAAAGAATGCATTGGTGGTGTTACCTACTGACAAACTATTCTGTTACTTCCTCTTCCCCTCTGAAGGTAAAAGCTGCTGCATAATAAAAAGGGACCCTTTGAAGCCAGAAACGCAAGCCTTGTCAAAACTGATAAGAATATTCAATTACTTTATCACCAGACAGGGTTTGAAAGGAGGTATAATTCTGACCTACAGAGACTAGGTAAATGGCTCCAGAGCTTCTTTCTGCTTTTGGTATATCTCTCTGGAGTTTTGGCATAATATCAGACAGCCTAGTATGTTGGCCTAAGTAGTGGATGCTTTAAAGAGATTGCCTTCTGTTCTCATTAGCACACTAATAAATGAATAATAAATAAATAAATAAATATCGGGCAATGTCATCTCAATTCTTACACTAAGATTCCAGTGAACAGATGAACAGTGTAGGATAAACTTGGTATATAGTGCTAGGTTTCCACTTCTGCTTTTCCTTAAAAATATTTGAACCGGCAGTTTCCTGTAGGGAAGTTTCCTTCTTATGATGTACAACCCAGATAAGATTCTTCATTAAGCTGTGCTATAAAATCCTAGCAAAATGGTGGATGGATACATAACTCAGAGGCAGCAAAGGAACTCGGAATGATTTTAATATTTAACATCCAAAGTTTGGAAAAATAAATGGAATTGATTCAGGTAAAACATATTAGGATAATGTTATCCAAAGGTAATTTCTGCTCTCATGAAAATGCTGTTTATTTGTGAAGCCTAATGTGGTAGCCACTAGTTACATGAGCTTACTGAATAATTAAAATGTGGCGAGTATAATTGAGGAACTGAATTTTTAATTGAACTTAATTAAAATTTAGATTTGAAGGCTATATTTTGATAATGGATCCTATTTGGAACAGCACAACTCCAGAATGGTCCCTTGAAGAAATCACATACACCCATTCTAAGATTTCACAGGGCTGTCCTATGAGTTATTTTAATTCAATTCATGGTAAAAAAATTTCTCATTTCCTAGGAGCTAGAGTTAATTTTATTTTCTTAGAAGCAAAAAAAAAAAAAAAAAGAAAAAGGAAAGAGCTAGTGAGACAAACTATTTCATGGATATTTCAAGAAGAGGTTAAGTATCTATCGACATGTGTAAAGAAGTGTATAAGCTAGGCTTCAGAGAAATTTCTCTCTATGTAATAGCCTCATACCCATATATTGATTGTATTTAAGGATTTCTAACACTAGAGGAGGAAGTTAATTTGATGCAAACTTCAGAATATTAATTTGTTTAGACGTGGGATACTATCCAACTGGCTGATAGGCTGGAGAGAATAGGTAGAGGCCTTGTATCATTAACCAGATACATTGGCTCATTGATTATTACTTTACATTTTTCACTCTGGTTCAAATAGTAGGAAGGGTCGAATGGTTAAAATAATTATGATCAGGAAGATTATGCTAATCAGACAAGGTTATTTTCTACATTGGATCCATATTGGATCCATACTGCTTAGGAATCTATGTCGTTTAGGAAGTTTAATTCTCCTACTCCAAGGAATATATATATATATATGAAGGAATTCTTGGCCTGGGCCTGGGTGTGGTGGTGCATGCCTTTAGTCCCAGCACTCAGGAGGCAGAGGCAGATTCTTTTTTTTCAGTATTTTATTCATTACTTAAATTGTTTTATATCTATGAATGTATTCCTTTCATGTGTCAACCTATGCACCCAGAGTCAGAAGAATTCAGATTCCTCTGGAACTGGAGTCAATAACAGTTTTAGCCACCATGTGGTTGCTGGGAAATGAACCTGAGTCCTCTGTAAGAGCAATTGGTGGTCTTAATTTCTGAGCCACCTTTCCAGCTCTAGGAATTCTTATTCTATATAAAAAGTTTCATAGCTTTAAAACCATTTCATACTATTTGTTGCCATTTACATGTTTAGCTATCTGAGATTTATTTTCTCCTAAGCACTCAGATATTTGCTTTGTGACTTTAACTATTATCTGACTGCTACAACAGTCCCTTTTTCTTTCCTTAACCTTAGAGGTATAACAGGGTAAAGTCTTCTCTGCTGTTATCATTTTATTAAATCACTGTGATACAGTAATGTATTTGTTATGGACTGGTCACATCTAAGAAATTTTGTGATTTAGAATATCTTAGGTTTTTCTTTTACATGTTAAGGAAGTTCCCATTGCTGAGAGCAATCACTGTTCTTTAGGTTGTATGTCAACATTTTAGACAATGGGTAGGAATATAGGAGCCATTTGGACGTTTATTCACTCTTCCTAGTAGTAAGAATACATGTTTTCGCTTTATAAACTAACATCCTGTATAATACCACTCCAAGAGCATCACTCTGCCTTTAATGATCAAGATTCATTAGCTCTGGGAAACTCACGTTAGGAGAAAAGTATTGTTTTCTTCCTATCCACAGGGACTTCATACAGGATTATGATGTTTTCAGTCTCTTACGTTGATTTTTGTGGTGATGTTTTAGTACACATCTTTTGCTATATTTGATCCACAGAACTGTTGTATCATTTCAGAGCTAACTAAAGCAAGTTAGGAATGAATTAAGCTTCTTTCAAAAAATGGGGGTGGAGGGTGGGGAGGGATCTTCCAACATGTAGTATGTATTGTATTTTCCCTTTGTAACTGATTTGGCACCAGGTATGCTGTTTTTTTTTTAAATACTTGTATTGATGAATTGTGTTTTTCATTCATTATCTTTCAGTCCAATTTAGACACATTCCCCTCTCCCTGACCCCACCCCACCCCCGTTCATGCCTTCTGCCATAAATGTCTTGCATATTTCTCTCAGTCTTTCCAAAGTTTTTCACTGCAGAGGCTTGTTATTTTGGGCAGAGTTTAATTGAATCATTCAGCTATTTAAACCAGTCTTTATGTTGTTGTTCCCTCCCCTTCGTGTTGCTCTAACATATGCCTATATAACCATAACATATGTATCAAAATGATGACCTCCAAGAATAAATTGTGTGTTAATTCCAAAATATGTTTAGGCATTCTCATTTCCCCCTTTAATTTTATATTACTCTAAAATATGAATAAGTATGTTCCACCCATATAAAGTAATTACAGAGTCTGAAAATAAGTAGTAGGTCAATTCTAGAGTCTGTTAGAAAGATTTAAATTATAACAACACAGTTGCTTTCAGATGAAAAGAAATAAAACAATAATGTTGTTCAGCTTGCCTTTCAACTGGGGATTTGGAGCTAACATCCACAAATGAGGGAAACTATTCACCATTTTTTTTTTCTGGGACTGTATAACTTCACTTAGCATAATGGCTTCCAGTTCCATCCATTCACCTGCAAAGTTCATGATGTCATCTTTCTTTACTATTGCATAGAACTACATTGTGTAATGTACCACATTTTCTTTACCCACTAGTCAGTTGAGGGACAGTTTGATGGGCTCCATCTCTTCCCTATCGGGAAGAGTGCTGCAATAAACATAGCTGTGTATGTATCTTTGTGGTAGGATGAGTCTTTTGTGTATATACCCAGGAGTGGTATGACTGGGTCAGGTGGTAGGCTATTTTGAGTCTTTTAAGGGATCTCCACACTGCTTTCCATAATGGTTGTACAAGTTTACATTCCCACCAGCAGTGGATGAGTGTTCACCTTTCCCCGCAACCTCTCCAGTATTTGGTGTCTTTTGTTTTCTTGATCTTAGCCAGTCTTATGGGAGTGAGGTGATATCTGAGAGTGGTTTTAATTTGCATTTACTTAATTATTAAGGATGTTGAACACTTTTTAAGATGTTTCTTAGCCACCTTTACTTCGTCACTGGTGAAGACTCTGTTCAGCTCTTTACTCCATCTTTTAAATAAGTTATTTGTTTTCTTGTTTTTTGAGTAGTCTAAATATTTTGGATGTTAATGCTGTCAGGTGTAAAACCGGTGAAAGTTTCCTTCCATTCTGTGGGTTTTCTCTTCACTTCGTTGATTATTTCTTTTGCTGTATAGAAGCATTTGAATTTGATGAGGTCCTCTTTGTCCCATTTCCTGCACAGCTGCTGTCTGATTTAGAAAGTCTTTTCCTATGCCTATGTCTTGTAGATTGCTGCCAACTTTTTCTTCTATCAACTTCAGGGTTTTGGGTTTCAGGTTGAGATCTTTGATTCACTTGGAGTTCATTTTTGTACAGGGTGAGAGGTAGGGGTTTAATTTTCTTCTACAAATGGTGATCCAGTTGTGACAACACCATTTGCTGAAGATACTATCCTTCCTCCATTGAGCTTTTTTGGCCCCTTTGTCAAATATGCAGTGGCTGATATTGTATGAGCTCCAGTTTGGATCTTCAATTTTATACCATTGGTCAATGGGTCTGTTTTGGGGCCAGTACCAGGCTGTCTTTATGACTATAGCCCTCTGATAAGGCTTGAAGTCTGGTAAAGCAATCCACCCTGTATTTCATTTTTAGGGATGCTTTAGCTATTTGGGGTCTTTTGTTTTTCCATATGAATTTAAGGATTTTTGTTTCCAAGTCTGTGAAGAAACTCATGGGGATTTTTATTAGAATTGCATTGAATATGTATATCAATTTGGGTAAAATGGACATCTTTTTAAAAATTTTATTTATTTATTTTTTATGTGTATGAATGTACTGTCTGCATGTAGGTTTGTGCACCCGTGTCATGCAATGCCACGGAGGACAGAAGAGGGTGTCAGATTCCCCTGGAACTGGAGTTCTCCTGGAATTGAAGTTACAGACGGTTCTCAGCCACCATGTGAGTGCTGGGGATCAAACCCAGGTCCTCTGCAAGAGCTGTCAGCACTCTTAACCGCTAGGCCATCTCTCCAGCCCCAAATGGACATCTTTAATATATTAATTTTTCCAATCCATGAGCATGGGAGTTCCTTCCATTTTTTTATGTCATCTTCAATCTCCTTCAGAGGTTTAAATTTTTTGTTGTAGAGATCTTTGATGTCTTTGTTTAGGTTTGTTCTCAGGTATTTTATTCATTTATTTTTTTTGAGGCTATTGTGAGTTGTAAGGTCTCCTTGTATTCCTTTTCTACTAGTTATCATTGAGAGTTGTGTGTTACTTCCTTTGCACTTATTTTTTTTTATTTGCATTCTTGGTCTAGGTTTGTATTTACTTTGTTATGTTTTTGTTAGTTTCTCTCTTTAATTGCTGAGGGATAGTTGCTCCTTTCTTCTGTTCTTTGGATTGCTTCGAGTATTTTCTGAAGTGTTGGTTTTTAGAGATACATTCTATCATCTTGTTTATGTCATGAAAGATTTTTCTTTCTATTTCAACTATAATTGACATTTTTGCTGGGTATAGTAGTCCAGATTGGCATCTAAAGTTGCTTAGATCTGGGAATACTTTCATCCACATTTTTCTGACTTTCATAGTTTGCACTGAAAAGTTAGCTGTGATTATGATGGGTTTCCCCTTATATGTCTCTTGTTTTTCTCTTGTGGCTTTCAGTATTTTGTCTTGGTTTTGGGCATAGACTGGGAGAATGGATAGGAAACAGAATCCTTCTATATGTTGTCCACATGAAACCTCAAGGACAGACACCACCTTAGAATGAAAGGTTGGAAAAAACATTCCAAGCAAATATTACCAAGAAACAAGAAGGAGTAGTTATTCTAATATCAGACAAAATAGACCTCAGAGTAAAATTAATCAGAAGAGACAAAGAGGGCTATTATATCCTTATCAAAGGAACAATTAACCATGAAGATTTCACAATCTTAAATATTCATGCATCAAACACTGGTGCACCTAATTTTATAAACACTACTCTGGCAGGACCTTAAGAGAGTTTAATCCCAGTAAACTAACAGTGGGGGACTTCAAAACCAAACTGAACCCCTTGGATAGATCAACAGGACAAAAAATAAACATAGAGACATCAGAATTGAACAATACAATATACCAAATGGACATCAAAGACATATCGAATATTCCACCCAAACACAAGAGAATATACTTTCTATTCAGCACCACATGGGAAATTCTCCAAAATCGACATACTGGGACACACAAGAAATCTCAACAAATACAAAAGGATTGAAATAATTTCCTGCATTCTATAAGACCACAGTGCAATATTGCTCAATATGAACACCAGAATAAGCCCAACTAGCTATAAGAACACATGGAGACTAAACAACACAATCCTGAATAATGAATGGCTCAGGGAAGAAATAAAGAGTGAAATAAAAGTATTCATGGAACTGAATGAAAAAGACAATACAACACAACAAAACCTGTGGGATACTTTAAAAGCAGTCTTAAGAGGGAACTTTATATCCTTAAGTGCCCACAAAAAAAAAAAAAACAGAAAGGGAACAAATAAACGATCTAACACTACAGCTAAATGCACTTGAGAGATAACAACAAATGAACCCTAAACCCAACAGACAAGAAGAAACAACAAAAATTAGAGCAGAAATCAATGAAATAGAAACAAACAAACAAACAAACAAAAAAAAAAAAAAACAGTACAAAGAATCAATGACTACAAAAGCAGGTATGCTCTTAAGAATTGATGAATTGGGTCTGGAGAGATGGCCTAGTGCTTAAGAGTGTCGACTGCTCTTGCAGAGGACCCAGCTTCGATCCCCAGCACCCACACAGCGGCTAAGAACTGTCTTTAACTCCAGCTCCAGGGGAATCTGATACCCTCTTCTGACCTCCGTGGCATTGCCCAACACGGGTGCACAAACCTGCATGCAGACAGTACATTCATACACATATGGAAAAAAAAAGCCGTGTCTCATGCCTTTGAGGAGTGCTAAAAGCAGTGGCAGCCACAGACAGTACATTCATACAAATAATAATAATAATAATAATGAGTTGATGAATGCTATGCAGATTCTGTGTCAGCTAATAGTTATTAAGAACTGTGGGACTGTTACTGTCACATAGCTTAATATAATTTAATAAGAAAACATGGCTACACTAGAAATTTAAAACACAGTTGTCACTCTGTACCAGATAACTTTTACTCATTTCTTTTGATATAGCCAAAAACTCTTCAGTAAGTGTTGGATCTTTAATGTGATTTATATATTGTTTAGTTAAATAACCACCCAGAGCTTTCCAATCAAGTAAGATAATTTGTACTTCCATTAATTTGTACCTCCTTCCTCTCATATTGTCGCCCCATATTTTAAATTACCACAAATTTTAAGAGATTTGGTTTGCTACAAACACTTGGCTGTCTTTAAAGGACATTAGTGGTGTGAAAATACTCCTGAGAGGCTTAAGTCTTTACTGGATGACAGTGCAGGGAGATGATGCAGTTCAGGCAAAGTACACAGCGACTTTTGAGTGTACTTGGGTGATTAGTTCAGTAATGGCAGAGATTATCAGTGACAAATAATGCTGAAGGAATTAAAGGTAAGTTCCTTTAACTTTATAAGTTATAGCAAAATTTCTTTCTTAACTTGTGTCTGAGCATAAATGTTCCACCAACAGTAGTTAAAGGTTATTGTTGGGTGCACCCCAGACTCTTCCACTATTTTCTTTTATTCTTTTAACTTTCTAGGTTCTTTTTTTTCCCTCAGTAATACATTTTATTTATTTTTCTCATATACATATTTTTTATTGTCAAACTTTTTCAGACATCATTTCTCAGTCCAATCTAGACTCGTTTTACCTTCCATGTCCCCCACCCCACCTGAGTTCATGCATTCTGCCATACATGACCTGCATCTTTTTCTGAGTCTTTCCAAAGTTTTTTCAAAGCAGATGATTATTGTTTTTGACTCAGTCGGTTGCTTGTCCCAGTTCTTTTGCTGATGTTCCTTCCAACTTTTAGGCTGCAATATGTATAATTTACTCTCTATATATATATATATAACCTATACCAAAAATATGTCATCTGAAAACACACTGTATATTTTCAAATCATCTTTCAGGATTGACATCATTCCATTTTGATTTTATATTACTCTAAAATATGTATACATACCCTCCACCCATATACCAAAACTCCAAGATCTGAAAATAAGTGGTGGGTTAATTCTAGAATCTGTTAATGGATTCAGGATATAAGAACACAGTTGCTTTCAGATAATAAGAAATAAAACACTAATGTTGCTCAGTTTGCCTTACAACTAGGTACTTGTTGCTAGCATCCACTGATGAGGGATACTGTTCATCCTTTGTTTTTTTGTTGTTGTTGTTGTGTTTTTTTCTGGGACTGTGTTACTTCACTTAACATAATATCTTCTAGTTCCATCCGTTTACCTGCAAAGTTCATGATGTCATTTTTCTTTACCATGGCATAGAACTCCATTGTGCAGTTGTATCACATATTCTCTATCCACTCATTGGTTGAGGGGCACTTGGGTTGGTTCCAGCTCTTCACTATTGTGAAGAGAGCTGCAATAAACATGTCTGTGCATGTATTTCTGCAGTAGGATGAGTCTTGTGGACATATTGCTAGTAATGGTGTGACTGGGTCAGTTGCTAGGCTCATTTTGAATATTTTAAGTGTTCTCCACACTGCTTTCCATAGTGGTTGTACAAGTTTACATTCCCACCAGCAGTGGATGAGTGTTCCCCTTTCTCCACAATCTCTCCCAGCATTTGGTATCATTTGTTTCCTTATTCTTCAGCAGTGTTAATGGGGTGAGATGATATCTTAAAGTAATTTTAATTTTCATTTTCTCAATTATTATTGATGTTGGACTTTTTAAAAATTAATTTATTTATTTTGTATGTGTATGAATGTACTGACTGAATGTAGGTTTGTGCACCTGTGTCATGCAATGCTGCGGAGGTCAGAAGAGGGCGTCGGATTCCCCTGGGGCTGGAGTCAAAGACAATTCTCAGCCGCCGTGTGGGTGCTGGGGATCAAACCCGGGTCCTCTGCAAGAGCAGTCGGCACTCTTAACTGCTAGGCCATCTCTCCAGCCCCAGATGTTGGACATTTTTAAAGATGTTTCTCAGCCATCTCTAATTCCGCACTTGTGAAGTCTCTGTTCAGCTCTTTACTCCAAATTTGAGTGAGTCATTTGCTTTCTTACTTCTTTGTTTTTTATAAGTAGTTTATGTATTCTGGAAATTAATGCTTTGTCAGATGTATCAGCTGTGAATGTTTCCTCCCACTCCATCGGTTTTCTCTTCACTTTTCTGATTCTTTTGCTATACAGAAGCTTTTAAGTTTAATGAGGTCCCACTTGTCAATTGTTGACATTATTTCCTATGCAGCTGCTCTCTGATTTATAGTCTTCTCCTATGCCTACATCTTATAGGTTGCTGCCAACGTTTTCTTCTATTGCCTTCAAAGTTTCTCGGTTTCACATGGAGGTCTTTGAACACGTCTATGATTGTTCTTTGGTGTCTTTGGTTAGGTTTCTTGCTAGGTATTTTATTGTGTTTCAGTCTATTTTGAGTGGGAAGGTCTCCTTATATTCCTTCTTCAGTTGCTTGTTATTGGTGTAAAGAAAGGCTACTGATTTTTCTGGGTTAATTTTGTATCCTACCACTTTACTGAAATTCTTAATCATTTCTAGGAGTTTTCTGGTGGAGTTTTTAGCATCCCTTAGGTAAACTATAATATTGTCTGCAAAAAGGGGTAGCTTGACTACCTCTTTTCCAATTAGTACTCCTGTAATTTCCCTTTCTTGCCTTATTGTCCTAGCAAGTGTTTCAAGCACTATATTGAAGAGAAGTGGAGATAGGGGGAAGCCTTGCAGAGTTCCTACATTTAAAGGGAATGCTTGTAATTTTTCTCCATTTAGGATGATGTTGGCTGTTGGTTTGCTGTATATGGCTTTGGTTACATTGAGGGATGATCCCTCCAGTCCAATTCCCTCTAGGAGTTGAAACATGAAGGGATGCTGATTTTTTTTTTAATTTTGCACATTTTTCTTTATTTTTAAATGTTTTTCAATACTTTTTTTTTGAATTTTTGTGCCTTTCATACAATGCATATCAATATTTAGGCCTCCTCACTTTATGCGCCTCTTTATTTCCCCCACCAATTTTCATGCATTCTGTCAAATATATTAAGGTTTAGAGAGTCAAGTTTGTGTCTCCAGATGCTCCTTGGTGTGAGTTCATCCACTGGGGCCTGGCCAGCCTATCTACTATCACTACTTTAAACAAGAGCAATTTGCTCTCACATAGCATTAATCAACTACCAATAGTTCCTCAGCTAAGGTAGGTGCTTCTTTCCCTCGTGCCCGGGAATCATCACTACTGCAGTTCCACTTGGACACTTGCTACACAATTCCAGTTAGCAGGGGGACAGGGGATAGTTGCTCCAGTATCTCGTGTACCCTGTGCTGTGGCTGGCCCAGCTGAATGCCCCTATGCCCCTGAGTCCCAGTTTGGCTTCAGGCCTGCCTGTGTTCCAGCTGGCTGGGTAGCTCCGCCCACACAGTTGCACATGCCCAGTGAACAATCCACCTGGCTGTGGCTGAAGAGCCTGGCCTCTAAGTGCATGGCCCTGTGGCTTTAGCCCATCTTTGCTCTGGCAGGTCAGGCTGTAGCCCCTGACCTCCAACTTTCTAGGTTCTATACTTCTTTTGATTAACTAGGTTACCTGAGGCTACTGTTTATACTGTCCTTGCAGTCCTATAGGCATACTTCATTGAGTTTTACACAGGACAAATTCCCACCAAATGAAGTTGTTTGAAGTTAAACTCTTCCAGGGGAAGTATTTTTAAACTGTCTATTCAATGTGAAAACACATCACATTTTCCTATATTTTATCATAGTAACTAGTGTGTTACATGATACAGAATTTTTTGTGAGAGAAATACAGAAATCAATGTGCAAATATCCAAAAATCAGTAGTATATGGCTTGGAATGTAGACAGCAGATCACATCTCCATTTACATAAGTTAGATTTACCATCAGTGTCTATTCTCTTAAAATCACACCTGTTAAGAAAACAGAGATATGGTGTAAATCTGCTTAGGCTGCCGGGCGTGGTGGTGCACGCCTTTAATCCTAGCACTTGGGAGGCAGAGGCAGGCGGATCTTTGTGAGTTCAAGGCCAGCCTGGTCTACAGAGCAAGTTCCAGGACAGCTGGGGCTACAAGGAGACCCTGTCTCTAAAAGACTAAAAAAAAAAAAAAAATCTGCTTAGGCCAATTACATGGAATGTGGAGCTAGCCCAAGGAAAATGAGAATAGGTGAGAAGGAATATTAACTTAATTAACAAGTACTTATTTCACTGACCAATACAGAGTAGATTGTCTGCTGCACTGGAACTCTTGAGATAGCATCTGGTTTCTTTATACCCTAATCTTACCCCTTGTTAGCACACTGCCCTTAAGCTTGTTTCACTTCTGCTTTTGTTGGGGGTAGTCCGGAATCTTTGGGACATTTGAAATTTAAATGGTTCTGTGAGACAAAACACAAACATCTATATCTATATCTATATCTATAGATATATAGATATGTATATGATTTGGAATAATACAGACTTGGGTTTTCAGGTATGTTTTTCTATGTAATGTGCTACTGTTTTTTGATAAATCATTTTGTGGGAATACTGATTCGTTCCTAAACTGAGGTGCTGAAACATCATCTCCAATGTTATAGGTGGTAAGAAAGAAGGGCTTAATTTTTTCTTTTTGGCTCTCTTAAGGAATTGATTTATTGCTTGGGTTCTGCCCTCATAAAAGTGACCAGTTCCTGAACTTTAGCACTTATAATGGTAGACAATGTGCATACTGCTAAGGGGAAAAAAATCAATCAATGGTACAACCCAGCCCTAAAGACTAACAACCATGAGGAGCTGCCCAGCAAAGTACCTTTGTTGCTGCAATAGAGGCACTGTTGTCTGGGGGATTGCCAGAAGCTATCTAATTGGACTTTGAACCTTCTCAATGGGAGTGAACTCATGAGAGCGTTGTAAACTCGGTGAAATGCACAGAGCTGGAGAGGAGATAGAGCCTAAAGAAAAGCCTATCTGTATCATATCGCTAGACCAATGGAATTTCTTATCATACACTGACTATGGAATCTTACATTTACAGAAAAGCATATTGTATGCCACTCATCCAAAAAGCTACAATTTGCAACAAATGGAGGCTACTTCAGAATCCTACATTTGGTCAGACACAGAAATATACATCTGAAAGATCCCGATTCCTAAGAAAGACAAATACAGTTGAACCTCTATGTGCAGAATGAGTGGCAGGGAGAAAATGGGTGCATCCCTCTCAGTAAAGCTCCCGTACACAACAGACTGTGATGCAAGTGGAAGGCCAAAACTAGTCAAGCTTCAAATGGGAGCCTCTATGGTGTGTTTCTCTGCATGGTATGTACCCCTATAATAAAACTCATCCACCCGTGGTTTAGGGATCATTGGAGAAGAGGGGGCAGAACGATTGCAAGATCCAGAGCTGGTGCACAAGAGTAGAGAAGCAGTAGCTTATAGTCAACTGAAAGCTTTCACATATGAATTTGGGGAATGACCGTGGAATGAGAACTATAAGAGACTGATTATTGTAGGGTGAGGAAGAGTATGACTCCCCTAGGATTATTAGATGTGCTGATTGGACTCCAGTGGATCTATTTGAACAGAAGTATGTCTGCATGTGGGAGCTTGACTGGACATTACACACACACACACACACACACACACACACACACACAGACACACACAAACACACACACACACACACACACACACTGTGTGTATAATGACCAGTTCTTGAAAGAGACCCTAGAGAGTAGCCTTGCTTCTTTTAAAACATGGGCAGAGAAAATAAAGTACTTAACATAAATTACAAAGCTGATATCTACCAGGCAAGAAATTTGCCTTTAATCCAGACACTAAGGAACAAATTTCTGGTACTTGCAAACTATCCTATCTTTGCTGATTTGTTTCAAATATAGATAAATGGCTAGGGTTTTTAAAACTGAAATTTTTGTTACAGAGATCTTTGGTATCTTTGGTTAGGTTTGTTCCCAGGTATTTTATTTTATTTATTTATTTTTGAGGTTATTGTGAAATGGGTCTATAGTTTCATTTTGGTTGAATTTTTGACTGGTTTCAGTATTAGAGTGATGCTGTCTTCAACCCCTGAAGAAGGAGATTGAAGATGCCATCTGTATTAGTCAGGGTTCTCTAAAGAAACAGAAGCAACAGGATGAATATATATAACTATATACAATTTATTGATTTGCTCACATGACGGAGCTCAACAGTAGCGCCGAACTGGAGAGGCCAGGAATCCAGGAAACTGCTCAGTCCGCAAGGCTGGATGTCTCAGGAGTCCCAGTCTAGTTCTGAAGGCCCGAATGTATTCCAGGAGATCTGCCAGTCTCCGTACACGCTGGGATCAGAAAGGTTGATCACCCCAGCAAGACAAACTCACCAGATGAGAGAAGCAAGCCGCAGGAGGGAAAAAAAGGGGGCCAGCTCCCGCTGCCGTGGCCTTAAATACTGCCTGCCGGCAGAAGGTAACACCCACATTTGGGGTGGGCCATCCGGGTTGAGGTGGTCCAATCAGAAGACCCTTTTCTCTTATTTGTTCCTTAGTCCAGTCAAGTTGACACCCAGGATTAACCATCACAAGTCCACCCCTTGTCAACTTGACACCCAATAAATAGCCTCTGCTTAAATGTCAATTGCAAACGATGGCAGGGTCATAATTCCACCTAACATGTTATAAGTATCTCATGTGCAATAGCAAAGCATTATATCTTAGAGTAGGTGGTAATGTCCTTGAGAAGAACTTAGTCCTTCAGTATCTAATAACCTAAATATGACAACACTTAACACATATCTCAGTTGCACATTCAAAGGGGAACACAAGTATCCACTTAATATACATACATATATACATATATATATATA
>VZQC01014917.1:1307826-1335763 GCA_009823505.1 Rhizomys pruinosus | reverse complement strand
TGATCACCGCAGCAAGACAAACTCACCAGATGAGAGAAGCAAGCCGCAGGAGGAAAAAAAAAGGGGCCAGCTCCCGCTGCCGTGGCCTTAAATACTGCCTGCCGGCAGAAGGTAACACCCACATTTGGGGTGAGCCATCCGGGTTGAGGTGGTCCAATCAGAAGACCCTTTTCTCTTATTTGTTCCTTAGTCCAGTCAAGTTGACACCCAGGATTAACCATCACACCATCAAAAGATGGAAAGACTTCCCATGCTCATGGATTAGAAAAATTAATATAGTAAAAATGTCCATTCTATCCAAATTGATAATTATTTTATTTTATGTATATGAGTGTTCTGCTTGCATGTATATAAGTGCATATATGTTGTGCAAAATACGTGGAGGCCAGAAGAAGGCATTGGATCCTCTGGAACTGATGATACAGATGGTTGTTAGCTGCCATGAAGGTGCTGGGAACCAAACCCAGGTTCCCTGCAAGTTCAGTCATCCCTTAACCCTTGAGTCATCCCTTTGGCCCCAGAGTATGTTTTACTGACTGACACTTCCAGTAGCTGGTATATGGCATAGGGTGCATTAAGCATTCAATAAATAAATCATAAATAAATATTGAGAAATTGAATTTATTATGTAGCATCCAAAAAGGATGGGTATAAGCAGCAAAGTTCAGCTGCTGTGGTATAGGGAAGGAGAATGATAAATTGTTTGTACTTTTCTTAGATTAGCATCAGGAGAGATGTAGCCACTGTACACAGACTATCTCTCATAGCAATTATGAGTGTTTTTTTTTTAACTTTTTTCTCCAAATCCATTGAAGTTTATTGAACAACAGAAAACATTGCTTTTGGCAGCTATGAATATTACTATCTATTTTCTTTTCTTTTTTTCTAAAAGATGTCATGTTTTCCTTAAGGAAGTGGTCAAACCTTCCTCCTTGGCAAGCTCAAACAACCATCAATCCTGCACTCGTGCTCCACACTGGGGTCTTTCCCTCCCATGGTCTCCCAAATGAAGTCCATTAAGCACCCATCCTGTCTTAATCCCCCTGTACTGGCCTCCATGTTACAGCCCAGGTAGTCCAACAATGGCAGTCTATACTCTGACAAGGCTGAAATCCCCTTAGATGCTTAGTTTACAAGCTGGGTATCTCAGTAGTCCCCATCTGGCATTGAAGGATGGAGGATTCTTGGAGAGACATGAGTCTTCAGTCCATATTGGAAGGTTAAAAGGCTGTGACTCGAGCTGGAGAGATGGCCTAGACATTAAGAGCTCTAACTGCTCTTGCGGAGGACCCGGGTTCAATCCCCAACATCCACATGGCAGCTGAGGACCATCTTTAAATCCAGTTCCAGGGGAATCTGACACTCTCTTCTGACGTCCGTGGCATTGCACGACACGGGTGCACAAACCTGCATGTAGACGGTACATTCATACACATACAGACAAAAAAGAAAGCTGTGTCTCATGCCTTTGAGGAGTGCCAAAAGCTGTGGCAGCCACAGAGTAGATGCACTTGCCAGTAAGAGTTGAAGACAGGCCAAACAACAATGCACTCTCTTTTTTCTTTTTGTCTTTTACTAAGATCTCAAGTTTTATTTTTAATATTTATTTATTTATTTATTTATTTATTTATTTATTTATTTTTGGTCTTTTCAAGACAGGGTCTCCCTGTAACCTCAGATGTCCTGGAACTCACTCTGTAGATCAGGCTGGCTTTGAACTCACAAAGATTCACCTGCCTCTGCCTCCCAAAGTAGCACTTTAATCCCAAGTGCTAGGATTAAAGGCATGAATGTACTGTCTGCATGCAGGTTTGTGCACCTGTGTTGTGTTGTGCAATGCTGTGGAGGTAAGAAGAGGGTGTCGGATTCCCCTGGAACTGGAGTTCTGGATTTGGAGTTACAGAAGTTTCTCAGCCGCCATGTGGGTGCTGGGGGTGGAACCCAGGTCCTCTGCAAGAGCAGTCAGTGCTCTTAACCACTAGGCCATCTCTCCAGCCCCCGCATCTCAAGTTTTATGTCTGCAGTACAGTTTCTCTGGTCTTACTGATTACGTATTTCTGGTTGTACTTTCCTTTTGGATGCTTACGCCTACACAGTTAGCCCAGATTAACCAAGGTTTTTGTTTTCTTGAGGTCAGTTTAGGATCTGTTCCTCAGGGGTCTCTTGGGGTTTTGGGGAGGGAGTAGGGTGGGAGAGTCTTGCTCCTTTCAGCTTTTTATTTGCCAGTTCCATCCACTCAAGGATAAAATCAGGTCTTGCTAGACCAGGCTTCCTTTTCTGAAGCATGAGCAGACTTTCCTCTTTATAGACTGGACACTGGATGAAGTCCCATTAGTGGCTATCCAAGATCTCCCTGAACAGGAAGACTGGTGACCCACATTTGCAGGACATTTCAAGAGATGCCCCCTTGCATAATCTCCTAAGACTTGGTTGACCTCTGAGCGCAAGGAACAAACTTATTCCTTAGGTCCTTCGGCCAAATTGGTATGGAGGTTAAGTTTGGTTGTTAAGCACCAAGAAAGGCTAAGTTGCACCAGCTTGTTGCATTGCACCTATATTAAAATTGTATCTTTTGAAAATAAACTATGTTATTTCCATATCATATTTATTGATTTGCATTTTTCATATTTTATGTACTCTAAAAGATGCATACATACCCTCCATCATATACCAAAAATCCAATGTCTGAAAATAAATGGTAGGTTAATTCTAGAACCTGTTTAGGGATTCACAATATAAGAGCACAGTTGTTTTCAGATCCTGAGGAATATAACATTAATGTTGCTCAGTTTGTCTTACAACTAGGTACTTGGTACTAGCATCCCCGGATGAGGGATACTATTCGTTTTTTTTTTCTGGGACTGTGTTACTTCACTTAGCATAAAATCTTCTAGTTCCATCCATTTAACCTACAATTTTCATGATGTCATCTTTCTTTACCACTGCATAGAACTCCACTGTGTACAACATTTTCTCTATCCACTCGTCAGTTGAGGGGCACTTGGGTTGGTTCCAGCTCTTCTCTATTATGAAGAGAGGTGCAATAAACATGGCTGAACATGTTTCTCTGCAGTAGGAAGAGTCTGATGGATATATACCCAGAAGTGGTTTGGCTGGGTCAGGTGGTAGGCTCATTTTGAGTCTTTTAAGGGTTCTCCATACTGCTTTCCATAGTGGTTGTACAAGTTTGCATTCCCACCAGCAGTGGATGAGTGTTCCCCTTTCTCCACACCCTCTCCATCGTTTGGTATCATTTGTTTCCTTGATCCTAGCCAGCCTTATCGGGGAGAGATGATATCTTAAAGTGGTTTTAATTTGCATTTCCTTAATTATTATCGACGTTGAACACTTTTTAAGATGTTTCTCAGCCATCTCCATTTCCTCGCTTGTGAATTCTCTGCTTAGCTATTTACTCCATCTTTTGAATGAGTCATTTGTTTTCATACTCTTGTTTTTTGAGTAGTTTATATATTCTGGAAGTTAATGCTCTGTCAGATGAATCAGCAGTGAAGGTTTCCTCCCACTCTGTGGGTTTTCTCTTCAATTCCCTTATTGTTTCTTTTGTTGTATAAAACATTTTGTACACTTGTCAATTGTTGACCTTATTTCCCGTGCAGCTGCTGTCTGATTTAGAAAGTCTCTTCGTACACCTATGTCTTGTAAGTTGCTGACAACTTTTCATCTAATGCCTTCAGGGTTTTGGGTTTCAAATTGAGGTCTTTGATCCATTTGGAGTTGATTTTTGTGCAGGGTGAGAGGTAGGGGTTTAATTTTTCTACAAGTGGTGATCCAGTTTTGCCAACACCATTTGCTGAAGATGCTATTTTTCCTCCATTGAGTCTTTTTGGCCCCCTTGTCAAATATAAGGTGTCTGAAATTGTATGTGCTCAAGTTTGAATCTTCAGTTTTGTTCCATTGGTCTACAGGTCTGTTTTTCTGCCAGTACCAGGCTGTTTTTATGTCTATAGCCCCGTAGTATAGTTCAATGTCTGGTATAGAAATTCCCCCTGTATTGCTGTTTTCACTCAGGTTTGTTTGGCTATTTGGGGGTTTTTGTTGTTGTTCCATATGAATTTAAGATTTTTTCCCAAGCCTGTGAAGAATGTCCTGGAGATTTTAATTGGAATTGTGTTGAATTGATATATTAATTTGGGTAGAATGGACATTTTTACTATATTAATTTTTCCAATCTTCAATCTCCTTCTTCAGGAGTTTATAATTTTTGTTGTAGAGATCTTTGGTGTCTTTGGTTAGGTTTATTCCTAGGTATTTTATTGTTTTTGAGGCNTGAGTAGTTTATATATTTTGGAAGTTAATGCTCTGTCAGATATATCACTGGTGAAGGTTTCCTCCCACTCTGTGAGTTTTCTCTTCAATTCCCTGATTTTTTTTTTTTTTGCAGTACAGAAACTTTTGAGTTTAATAAGGTCCCACTTCTCAGTTGTTGACCTTATTTCCTGTGCAGCTGCTGTCTGCTTTAGAAAGGCTTTTCTGGCTGGGCGTGGTGGTGCATGCCTTTAATCCCAGCACTCTGGAAGCAGAGATAGGTGGATCTCTGTGGGTTCAAGGCTAGCCTTGTCTATAGAGTGAGCTCCAGGTCATCTGGTACTAAAAGGGAGACCCTGTCTCAAAAATACCAAAAAAAGTGTAAAACCAAAAAGAAAAATAAAACAAGAAAGCCTTTTCCTATGCCTATGTCTTGTAAGCTGCTGCCAACTTTTTCTTCTATGACCTTCAGAGTTTTGGGTTTCACATTGAGGTTTTTGATTCATTTGGAGTTGATTTTTGTACAAGGTGAGAGGTAGGGGTTTAATTTTATTCTTCTACAAGTGGTGATCCAGTTCTGCCAACACCATTTACTGAAGATCCTCTTTCCTCCATTGAATCTTTTTGGCTCCCTTGTCAAATATGAGGTGGCTGAAATTGTATGTCCTCAAGTTTGGATCTTCAGTTTTGTTCCATTGATCTATGGGTCTGTTTTGTGCCAGTTCCAGGCTGTTTTTATGACTATAGCCCTGTAGTATTGTTCGATGTCTGGTATAGAGATTCCCCTTGTATTGCTCTTTTCACTCAGGGTTGCTTTGGCTATTTGGGGTCTTTTGTTGTTCCATATGAATTTAAGATTTTTTTCCAAGCCTGTGAAGAATGTCCTGGAATTTCACTGAATAGTTATGTTAATTTGGGTAGGATGGACATTTTTACTATATTAATTTTTCCAATCCATGAGCATGGGTGGTCTTTCCATCTTCTGATATCTTCTTCAATCTCCTTCTTCAGGAGTTTATAATGTTTGTTGTAGAGATCTTTGGGGTTTTTGGTTAGATTTTTTTCCTAGATATTTTATTGTTTTTGAAGCTATTGTGATTGGGAAGGTCTTCTTGTATTCCTTCTTCAGTTGCTTGTTGTTGGTATAAAGAAAGGCTACTGATTTTTCTAGGTTAATTTTGTATCCTGCCATTTTAGTGAAGCTCTTCATTTCTAGGAGTTTTCTGGTGGAGTTTTTAGCATCCCTTAAGTAAAGTATCAAATTGTCTGCAAAAAGGGATAGTTTGACTTCCTCTTTTCCAATTAGTATTCCTTTAATTTCCTTTTCTTGCCTTATTGGCCTAGCCAGTGTTTCAAGCACTATATTGAAAACAGGAGTGGTGACTAGGGACAGCCTTACCGGGTTCCTACCTTTATGGGGAACTTTCTAATTTTTCTCCATTTAAGATATTGCTGGCTGTGTGTTTCTTGTATATGGCTTTGATTATGTTGAGGAATGATCCTTCCAGTCCAATTCCCTCTAGTACTTTAATCATGAAGTGATGCTGGATTTTGTCAAAGGCTTTTGCTGCATCAATTGAGATGAGCATGTTGTTTTTATTAGTCAGTCCATTTATGTGTTTTATACCTCTCACCATGTACAAACCACAACTCCAAGTGAATCAAAGTGTTCAATCTGAAACCTGAAACTTCGAAGGTGATAGAAGAAAAAGTTGGCAGCAACCTACAAGATATAGTTGTAGGAAAAATCATTCTAAATAAAACAGCAGCTGCATGGGAAATAAGGTCAACAGTGGACAAATGGAATCTCATCAAACTCAAATGCTTCTGTACAGCAAAAGAAACAATCCATGATATTTATTCATTTATGTATGTTGAACCATCCCAGCATCTCTGGTATGATTCCAACTTGATCATGATGGATGATCTTTTGGATATGGGTCTGTATGCGATTTGCAAGTCTTTTTTAAATTATTTATTTATTTATTTATTTATTTATTTAATTATCTCAGAAGCCAGATCCGTAGTTAAGGTTTTCAACAGAAATTCAGGTTGCAAGTCTTTTGTTGAGAAGTTTTGCATCTATGTTCATTAATGAGATGGGTCTATAGTTTTCTTTTTTGGTTGTATCTTTGCCTGGTTTCAGTATTAGAGTGATACTGGCTTCAACCCCTGACTAAGGAGATTGAAGATGACATCAAAAGATTGAAAGACCTCCTATGCTCATGGGTGGAAAATATTAATATAGCAAAAATGTCCACTCTACCCAAATTGATACACAGATTCAATGCAATCCCAATCAAAATCCCCATGAGTTTCTTCACAGACTTGAAGAAAAAGCAATAAATTCATATGGAAAATCAAAAGATCCCAAATAGCTAAATCAACCCTGAGTAAAAAGTGCAGTACAGGTGGGATTGCTTTACCAGACCAGACTTCAAGCTATATTACAGGGCTATAGTCATAAAGACAGCCTGGTACTGGCACAAAAACAGACCCGTCAACCGATGGAACGAAATTGTAGATCCAAACTTGAGCTCATACGATTTCAGCCATCTCATATTTCACAAAGGGGCAAAAAAAGCTCAATGGAGGAAAGATAGCATCTTCTGCAAATGGTGGTGGCAAAACTTGATCACCATTTGTAGAAGAACAATATTAAACCTCTATCTCTCACCATGTACAAACCTCAACTCCAAGTGAATCAAAGAGTTCAATCTGAAACCTGAAACTTTGAAGGTGATAGAAGAAAAAGTTGGCAGCAACCTACAAGACATAGGCGTAGGAAAAATCTTTCTAAATAAAACAACAGCTGCATGGGAAATAAGGTCAACAGTAGACACATGGGATCTCATCAAACTCAAATGCTTCTGTACAACAAAAGAAACAATGACGTGAAGAGAAAACCCAGAGAGTGGGAGGAAACCTTCACCAGTGATATATCTGACAGAGAATTAACATCCAGGACATATAGACTACTCAATAAACAAAGGAAAACAAATGACCTCCTCAAAAATGGATTAAAGAGCTCAACAGAGACTTCACCATTGAGGAAGTAAAGATGACTGAGAAACATCTTAAAAAGTGTTCAACATTGTTAATAATTAAGGAAATGCAAATTAAAACCACTCTCAGATATCATCTCACTCTGGTAATACTGGCTAAGATCAAGAAAACAAGATACCAAATGCTGGACAGGTTGTGGGGAATGGGGAACAAGATACTGCTGGTGGGAGTGTAAACTTATACAACTATTATGGAAAGCAGTGTGGAGAACCATTAAAAGATTCAAAATGAGCTTACCACCTGGGGGGGCTAGGGTGGTGAGGAAGGGGGGATTGAGGGTGGGGATTAGGGGGTGGGTTACTTCTTTGGCCCTCGTGCACTGAACCCCACCTGGCCACCGATTGTGTGTCTGTCCCTCTATCTACACACACCATTATCTATGGTTCTAGCAGTGGACGGCAGATGCCCTCCTGGGTGGGCAGCAAGGCTGCATGCCAGACACCCACCTGCATGCCTGCCTGGAACACACCTTTAATCCCAGCAGAGGCAGAGGCAGAGGCAGGTGAATCTCTGTGAGTTCAAGGCCAGCCTGGTCTACATAGTGAGGTCCAGGCCACCTGGGACTAAAAGGAAATCCTGTCTCAAAAAAGACCCCCCAAAAATCAAAATAGAGAATTCCAACACATTGCAGTCCAAATATTTCTTGCTAGAATTGTTTCTATTAGTGCAAACATATTCCTTTCTATAATTTACCACTAATTGTTCTCAGGCTACATGTATCAAATATTATATATAACAGAAAATTATAAGCATATATAGTTTTCCCTGTATTTTCAAAATTTAAATTAGTGTATAGTTTTGTTGGCTCTCCAAATATTCCAAGAAATAACCTAAGTAAATGAAGTCACTAATTAAGTACTCTGTTTACAAGAGTTCCCCCACAATCATTTTCATAGTAAATTTTTTCTGAGATACCCAATAGATGCCTGAAAAGGCAATTATAGTACCTTATGTGTGCTATACCTTTTATGAATGCTTGTGACGTACTTTAACTTTTTGGGGTAATTACAGTAAGAGATCAACTATAATATCAATAATAATTATGACATCTTTTGCAATTAATTTATTGTGAATAGGTTCTTTCTTCAGAGTAAAGACAACTATTCATACTTTTGTACTGTATTTGGCCACAGATATCTGAAACACTGGAGAGCAAATATGCAGATACTGTGATGTGCTATACTCCATTTGTCATATGGAATGCCTAGTATTTGCCAAACACCATCTTAGGCAGAAGGCTACAAAATACAAATGACATGAAGCTCTGAATTTAAAAGTATGAAGTATAGTGGAGGCAAATATGCAAATAAATAAAACAAATGTGTTACATAATACCATTATTAAATATTTACTGAAGCTGCCTATATCTCAATATTTTTAAAGAATTATGAAATTTATAAGTCAATATATCCAGTCCTTAGAATTTGTAGCCTTTCTTAGCTCAGAAAAGCTATATGTGAATGTTTTAGGGAATCATATAATTTATTATTTTCATAAATATATAAATAATAAAAAGGGCATCATACTCAGCAGACAACAGTGATAATAACAATTCTATTTTAATCTATTACCCAAACTCATTTGTGTTAATGCACACTAAGTTAGGTAGGTGAGACACACAAGATTATCTTCTTTATAGGAAGAGAGTTAGATTTAATGTTCCTCATTTCTTTAGTAATCAATATAAAAATCAGACTTGTAGGTCACCATATTAAAATTATCGCCAATCTACAATGATAAGAGTACGGAAAGGCTATTAATGCATTGATGTCATTTAATTGCATTTTATATTAATAGGGGTTGACTTCTTGTTTAATTTGTTTACTACCTAATCTCAACCACTGCAAAAAGATTTATCTATAAAGTCTATGTGACCGTTAGTGCATTACACCTGTACTTCCAAGTGATCTGCACCTCACTGTATTTTACTTCTCTCAGATTGGTTGTGGACAGGAACTATGACTTGTTTATAACAGAATATGGCCAAGGAGATATCATTTCTGTGTCTACAAGATAGAATATTATAGTAATTCCAGTCTTACTAGTACACCCCACTGTTAGTTTGAATGAAGTTAGTGATATATGGAGCACCTTCATGGCCAGAAAGCAGGTTGACTTCTGTCCAAGAGTCAAAGAGTGCCCAAGCATTCTACATGATTGCATACAAACCTGAGAATCTTACTAGTGCTTCATATCAGGCTCAAAACCTAGCCTCAAATGACACCTTCACTCTGGTCAAGTCCCTAAGGAAAGCCTTATGAGTGCTAGCAGGCCAGAGTGCTTACGTAGGCTACACTGTGATAGCCAAGCATAGGAATTATGTAATAATAAATATGTATGGTTAAAGCTCAATATTTATTATAACTTGGAATTCAGTAATAGATAGTGAACATACATTGTGTTTCTATGGTAGTGAATAAATATTTGTCAATTGATAAAGACAACAAATATTATTTTGTTTAATTGAAAATCAATATTACATGTGCATCTTCAAAATTTTTCCTAAAATACTTATTAACAGTTGAGAAAACTAAATTTAGTTTAAGAATAAGATGTTCAGTCTCAAGACATTTTCTTCAGTGTTGGGTAATTATGATGTGGAAAATGAGATACTTTTAGCTATTGCTATTGAATTTTGCTTTAATTTTGATGGCTAAAATCTCTGATGCCATTTAAAGTGTTTAATTAAATGTGTGATCTACACTTTCACACAATAGTTAATTAAACTTATGTCTGTAGACATAACATGAACACTTCCTCGTTTTTCTCAGAAAGATTTTGAAGGTCCACCATCATTCTTGCCATAATTTCTGAGGAGAATGCTTAATTAAATTTGCAGTGTTTAAAATATTCTCACTGGCAACAGCACATTACATCATCCTGCCAAACATACAGAATGAAAAATTACATCATAAATTGAAAGGTTCCAAATATAGTTTACAAATTAAATTCTATAGAAGTTACCTCACTTGGCAAAGGCTGTCAGGAGATAGATCTTAATACTACATATCTCCTATAAAAATTTTTTAATTTATTTTTTTTATTTTTAAGGGATTCTACAATATAATGACACAGTTGTTTGCAGATAACATTGATGTTACTCAGTATGTCATACAATTAGGTAATTGGTGCATTTTGCAAGTATCTATGTCCAAATTTTGAAAAACCAAAGGTTCCCATAATACAGTTGGAGAAGCTTGTATGCACAGGCATGTTGATCAATCAGGAGTCCAGACTATATTCCTGTAGTCTCATGATTCACCCCTATCTCTCTGCAGCCCTTACAATCTACCATGCCTCCTCTTCCGCAGTTTGTTCCCTGGGCTTTGGGAAAGGGGCACAAGTGGGTGAGAAGAAAACAGTCTAATTTCTTTGGAGTTGTCATTCTGGACTCCAGTCTGTTCAGGTTGTTTCCCTTCATGGGTTGACACCTTTTCCAGTGATACCCTTTTTAGTCATACTAACAAAGCACAAGCTATTGGATGTACAGGCATTTAAGCAGTACTAATTATTATGTCAAGCTAAGCTGTGAGCATAGACATAGATGCTTGGATGGTATGCTAATCCGCAAACTGTGGTTTCTCTATAAAGGGTGACAAGTACTTATTGTGGCTTATAACATCTCCTAACCACTAGAGGACATAAGCTTGTGGCATCTGCTGTGAGTTATTCCTCCAAGCAGAGAGCTAATAGCCAAATAGATTTGGGATATATATAGACACTTGGCTGCCACTGTTGCACAGTATCTCCAGGCTGATGAGGTGAAGCTGATATTGTTGGAGGAGTCTCGCTTGTCTCAGGGAGACCAATATTTTGCTGTATTGCTTTAGTGGCCTTTGGTAATGCTTTCTAGCATTTCAGAGGCCAGTTGTACGCTAGCAAGTGATGTCTCATAACATTTTTCATGCTCACACCAGGTCTTCAACAACAAGGACTTACTGCCTTTCTCCTTGCATATATCCCACTTATAGGCAAAAGGCCTTTATAATTTGGGGGGGGGGTTGAATCCCCTAGCCAACATCTCCTAGGCAGAATAATTCATTGCTGATGTAAGAGCTTTCCTGTAGTAATATATTTTGCTTAATTACACAACTTATAAACTTTACTATCGAATTTGGCTCTAGATAGAGAAATATCCTTTCACAGTTCCTATGCCTATCAATCAATTAATACGTTATGCCTGTTTTATAGAAAATTACCACTGTAACAATTGGCTCTAGTTTACAGTTAGGGAGTGGTTTTATTACCATCATGTTTTTCTTTTTCCTATAAAGGGGAGAGGTAGGAAGGTTTCTCAGCATCTGGAAGGTAAACTTCATTAGAGCCCATTATAAACAGTCAACCCCAATGTTATTCAGAGAGATGCTCAGTGTCCGTGACTCAGGCAGTCTGAGGTTCCTCATTCCTTAATGTTCAGATGGGTCAACCTCTCTGCTGGCATTCCCCAGTTCATCCTGCACGGCCATAAGTTGTATGTTTTCAGGCATTTAGATTGGTGATTTTTACTTGTGGGAACATAAAATTCTCCTCCCATTGTTAGTTTCAAGATTAGAAAAATTGAAAATTTATCAATAGGATTGGAACACAGAGTTTTCCATTTGTATCCCAGAAAGGATAGTACCCCACCTCCCACCTCCCTCTTTTTTTTTTTTTAGGTTTTTATGTTTTGACCTATAGATGCCTAAGTTGTATTACACATACCTATAAACAGGAGCCAAGGCATAAGCTTTCATTAAATTTACCCAAACTGTTTCTCATTGACTGTATGCTACTTATTTGGGAAGGAAATTTAAGCTTAGTTCCTTTAAATTGTCCTACAAGTAAAAGAAAGTGTTATAATGTGGCGTTGTATAATTCAGAAAAAATATATAGGCCATTTGTATACCTTAACCCAATACAAATTATAAATAAAACAATTAACATTTTATATTCCCAATTAGTTCAATTGTATTACCATTTCCACCAAAACCTACACCTAAATTTAACTAATCTAAACAATTCACTAAGCCTTAAAATATCCTATACTTGGTGGATAAAGCTTGGGCAGAGTTGAGTACCTGCTAAATAAATTTTACCCAATAAACACTTTGCTCTTTAATGCTATATGACTGGACTACTTATTTGGGAAGTAAAAATTTAAGCTTAATTCCTTTAAATTGTCCTACAAGTAAAAGAAAGTGTTACACTGTGATTTTATATATTTCAGAAAAATATAGAGACAAACCCAATACAAAGTATAAATAAAACAACTAGCATTTTATATTCCCAGTTAGTTCAAATGTCAATATCTAGCTCCTTTTTTTAGCACAAGAATCCTTCATATAAAACCAATTTGCAAGCAGTTGTGCCCCAGCCCACAGAGCCCAAGGCTCCCACCATCCAGCTGGAGGGGCTTGAATGTTCAATCAAGTTGATCAAATAAGTGTCCAGACTATATTGTCATAGTTTTAGCATTCACCCCAATCGCAGCCCCTACAATATACCACTCCCCCTCTTCCACAGATTGAATAGTTTAAAAATCCTGGATGTTAATACTCTGACAGATGTATCACTGGTGAAGTTTCCTCCACTCTGTGGGTTTTCTCTTTTTTTGTTTTATTAAGGTAACCACAAAATCTTTACTTGCACATTTGTATGGATTTTTAATTATATAATATTTTATTGATGTTTAGTGTAGTTCATACATCATTTCTCATTCCAATTTAGACACATTCCCCTTTCCATGCCCCCACCCCACCCCAGTTCATTAATTCTGCCAAATGACCCACTCAAATGATGGAGTAAAGAGCTGAACACATACTTCACAAATGAAGAAGCAAAGATGGCTGAGAAACATCCTAAAGAAAATGTTCAACATTGCTAATAATTAAGGAAATGCAAATTAAAACCACCTTAGGATTCCATCTTACTCCAGTAAGACTAGCTATGACCCAGAAAACAAAGGATACAAAGCAAAATGCTGGAGAGATTGTGGGGAAAGGGGAAACTCATCCACTGGTGGTGTGAAGTGAATGTATACTCATGCAACCCCTATGGAAAGCAGTGTGGAGAACTCTTAAGAAACTGAAAATGAGCCTACCACCTGACCCAGTCATACTACTCCTGGGTATATACCCACAAGACTCATCCTATCACAAAGATACATGCACGTCTATGTTTATCAGAGTTCTCTTCACAATAGTGAAGAGCTGGAAGCAACCCATGTGTCCCTCGACTGATGAATAAATAGAGAAAATGTGGTCTATCTACACAATAGAATTCTATGCAGTGATAAAGAATGATGATATCTTGGAGGAAGGATAGGATCTTCAACAAAGGTGCTGGCAAAACTGGATCAACATTTGTAGAAGAACAAACTTAAACCCTTACCTCTCATCCTGTACAAAAAGCAACTCCAAGTGGATCAAAGATATCAATGTGAAACGTGAAACCCTGAAGGTGATAGAAGAAAAAGTTGGCAGCAACCTACAAGACATAGACGTAGGAAAAGACTTTCTAAATCAGACAGCAGCTGCACAGGAAATAAGATCAACAGTCCACAAATGGGGACTCATGAAACTCAAAAGCTTCTGTACAGTGAAAGAAACAATCAATGAAGTGAAGAGAAAACCCACAGAGTGAGAAGAAATCTTCACCAGTGATACATCTGACAGAGCATTAAGGTGGTGAATATATAAACTACTCAAAAAACAAAGAAGAAAGCAAATGACCTACTCAAAAGATGGCGTAAAAGAGCTGAAGAGACATCACTAGTGAGGAATTAAAGACGGCTGAGAAACTTCTTAAACAGTGTTCAACATCATTAGTAATTAAAGAAATGCAAATTTAAACCACTCTCAGATATCATCTCACTCCCATAAGAGTGGTTAAGATCAAGAAAACAATGCTGGAAAGGTTGTGGGGTAAGGGGAACACTCATCCACTGCTGGTGGGAATGTAAACTTGTACAACCACTATGGAAAACAGTGTGGAGGACCCTTAAAAGACTCAAAATGAGCTTACCACCTGACCCGTTCATACCACTCCTGGGTATATACCCATAAGACTCATCCTACTGCAAATATACATGCACATCCATGTTTATTGCAGCTCTCCACAATAGTGAAGAGCTGGAACCAACCCAAATGCCCCTTAACAGATAAGTGGATGACAAAAATATGCTACATCTACACAATGGAGTACTATTCAATGGTAAAGAAAGATGGCATCATGAACTTTGCAGGTAAATGAATAGAACTCGAAGCCATTATGCTAAGTGAAGTAACACAGTCCCAGAAAAACACAGAGGTTTCCCTCATTTGTGTTTGCTAACACCAAATCCCCAGTTGAAAGGCAAACTGAACAACATTATTATATTTCTGCTTATCTGAAAGCAACTATGTTGTTATAATGTAAATTTCTTAATGGGTTCTAGAATCAACCCACCACTTATTTTCAGACTCTGTAATTACTGTATTTAAATATTTAAAATGATATAAAATTAAGGGAGGTAAATGTGAATTCTCAAATATAAAAATAAAGACTGAGAGAAAGATGCAAGACATTTATGGCAGAATGCATGATCTGGGGTGGGGTGAGGGAAAGGGAAAGGGAAATTTGTCTAAATTGAACTGAAAAATGATGACTGAAATACACAAAACATTAATAAAAGTTTTATGCATTAGAAAGAAAGATGATATCATGAACTTTGCAGGTAAAGGATGGAACCCAGAAGTCATTATGCTAAGTGAAGTAACACAGTCTTAGAAAAACAAACCCCAAATTGTATCCCTCATTTCTGGATGCAAGCTCCAAATTCCTAGTCGAAAAGCAAGCAGAGGAATGCTAATGTTAAACTTCTTTTTATCTGAAAGCAAATGTGCTGTTATAATATGAATCCCTTAAAGGGCTCTAGAATAAACTTACCACTTATTTTCAGACTTTGTAATTGTATATGAGTGGAGGGTATGTATTTATATTTTAGGGTAAAATAAAATTAAAGGGGAAATGTGAACTCCTAAACATATTTTGGAATTATAGTTTATTTTCAGAGGTAATAATTTTAATATATATGTGACATTTATAGGCATATTTTGGAGCAATACAAGTGGGAGGGAAACAACAACAAAGGACTGGGTCAAAGAACTGACTGAAACAGTTAACTTCTGACCCAAACAATAAACCCCTGCAGAGAAAAACTTTCAAAAGACTGAGAAAAAGATGCAAGACATATATGGCAGAATGCATGAACTCGGGCGGGGAGCATGGAAAGGGGAATGTGTTTAAATTGGACTGAAAATGATGTATGAAATACAAAAAAAATCAATAAAATATTTTAGAAAAAATAAATAATAAGCCATATTTCCAAATTATAAAAAAAATGAAAATTTTGCCTATGCTCAAATAGCATATAGCATTTTGGAAAGGATTGATTGGTAAGCAAACATATTTCATGTGTAGTGATGTATGGAGCTTATTAATTGTTATATGAAGCAAAGGAAACTTTAGCAAATGCTTAATAACGAAAATAGATTTAAGGCAAAATAGTATTAGAATATAGAAGAAATAGATTATATATAAGAATTTAGATATTCTTGCTGTACAGAAGCTTTTTATTTATTTATTTATTTATTTACTTATTTTTGAAACAGGGTTTCCTTTTAGTCCCAGCTGGCCTGGAGCTTGCTCTTTAGAGTAGGCTGAACTTGAACTCACAGAGATCTGCCTACCTCTGCCTCCGAGTGCTGGGATTAAAGGTGTGTGCCACCACGCCTGGCTAGAAGCTTTGTATTTTAATGAGGTCCCACTCGTTGACTGTTGACCTTATTTCTTTCACATTACTGTCTGATTTAGAAAAACGTTTCCTACACCTGTATCTTGTAGGTTGCTGCCAAAGTTGTCTTCTAACATTTTCAGAGTTTCAGGACTCACATTGAGGTCTTTGATCCATTTAGACTTAACTTTTGTGGAAGGTGAAATATAGGGGTTTAGTTTCATGCTTCTACAGGTGGTAATCCGGTTTTGCCAGCATCATTTGCTGAAAATACTGCCTTTCATCCATTTAGTGTTCTTAGCCCCTTTGCCAAAACCAGGTTGCTGAAATTGTATGTACTCAAGTTTTGGTCTTCAATTTTGTTCCATTGGTGCACAGGTCTATGTTTTGCCAGTACCATGCTGTTTTATGATGATAGCTCTGTAATATGGTTTGAACTCAAGTATAGTAATTTCCCCTACATTGCTGTTTTTGCTCAGTGTTTCTTTCACTATCCAGGGACTTTTGTGTTCCCATATGAATTTTAGGATTTATTTTTCAAATTCTGTGAAGAAAGTCATGGTGATTTTGAATCAGAGTGCATTGAATTTATGTATTGCTTTGGCTAGGGTGGTCGTTTTTACTATATTAATTCTTCCAATCCATGAGCATGGGAGGTCCTGCCATCTTCTGGTGTCTTCCTCAATCTCATTTTTCAAAGATTTAAAATTTTCATTGTAAAGATATTTAATGTCTTTGGTCACATTTCTTCCAAGATATTTTATTTTGTGAGGCTATTATGAATGGGGTGGTTTCCATGTACTCCTTCTCCAATTGCTTGTTATTAGAAAGGCTACTGATTTTCATAGATTGATTTTGTAGCCTGCCACTTTCCTGAAACTGGTAATTATTTCTGGAGATTTTCTGTTGTAATTTTGGGCATCTCTTAGGTATAATATCATGTCATCTGCAAAAAGAAATATTTTGACCTCTTCCTTTTCCAATTAGTACTTCCTTAATTTCCTTCTCCTTTCTTATTGCTCTAGCAAGAGTTTTAAGCATTATATTGAAAAGAAGGGGAGATAATGGACAGCATTGCCAGGATCTTGACCTTAAAAGGAGTGCTTCAAATTTTTCTCCATTTGGAATGGTGCTGAGTGTGTTTCTTGCATATATAACTTTAACTATATAGAGGTATGTTCTCTGCAGTCCAATTCCTTCTAGGACTTTGTATATAAATGCATGTTGAATTTATTAAAGACATTTTCTTTATCAATTGATATGACCATATAGATTTGTCTTTGAGTCCATTTATATGATTTATGATATTTATTGACTTAACTGTGTTGAACCATCCTTGAATCTCTGGATAAATTCAAATTGATCATGATGGATGACCTTTTTAATGTGTGCTTGTCTGTGATTTGTGAATGTTTTTTTGAGAATTTTCCTATCTATTTTCCTTAAGGATATGGGCCTATAGTTTTCTTTTTTGGTTGTACTTTTGCCTGGTTTTGGTATTTGAGGGATGCTGGCTTCATAGAAGGAATTTGGGATATTTACCTCTGTTTCTATACTTTTGAATAACTTAAGTAATGTTGGTCGTAAGTACTTTTTAAATGTCTGGTAGAATTCTTCCTTACATCCATCTGGGCCTGGGAATTTTTTTAGTTGGGAAGTTTTGTATTACTGTTTCAAATTCCTTATATGTTATAGGTCTGTTAAAGCTTCTGTACTGCAAAAGAAACAATCAAAGTGAAGAGAAAACCCATAAAGTGAGATGAAATCACCAGTGATACATTTGTCAGAGGTTTAACATCCAGAGTATATAAATTACTAAAAAAAAAACAAAGGACCAAGAAAACAAATTTCCCACTTAAAAGATGGGATAATGATATAAACAGAGACTTCTCAAGAGAAGTAAAGATGACTAAGAAACATTTTAAAAATGTGCTCAACATCATTTGTAATTAAGGAAATGCAAATTAAAACCACAATAAGATTTCATCTTTCCCTTGTAAGACTGGCTATGTTCAAGAAAACAATTGATGTGGGGTGTGCTGGTGCACACCCTTAATTCCAGCACTTGGGGAGCAGAGGCAGGCAGGTCTCTGTGAATTCAAGGCCAGCCTGATCTACAGGGCAAGTTCCAGGCCAGCTGGGGCTACAGGGAAAGCCTGTCTCAAAAAGACCAAAAACAAAATGAAAAAAAGAAAACAAAATATACGAAATGCTGGATAGGGTGTGGAGAAAGGGGAATGATCATTCACTGCTGGTGTGGTTGCAAATACACACAAGTCTTATGGATAGCAGTGTGGAGAACCCTTAAAAGACTAAAAATGGATCTATCATTTGACCCAGTTATATCACTCCTGGCTATATAACTAAATGATGCATCTCATTATATTAACTAACTCCTAGCATAGCTAAATAATGACATTAACTAATTCTTTATTTTATTTTATTTTATTTTTTTATTTTTATTTATTTCGGTATGTGTATCAATGTACTGTCTGCATGCAGGTTTGTGCACTCGTGTCATGCAATGCCGCGGAGGTCAGAAGAGGGTCTCGGATTCCCCTGGAACTGGAGTTCTCCTGGAATTGGAGTTTCAGACGGCTCTCGGCTGCCATGTGGGTGCTGGGGATTGAACCCGGGTCCTCTGTAAGAGCGGTCGGCGCTCTTAACCACTAGGCCATCTCTCCAGCCCCATTAACTAATTCTTAACTGTCCTTAAGGAAGCTCCTACATGCAACAGGAGACCAGGACCTCAAAAGGGACTAAATGGACAAAACATGAAGATTAGGAGTCTACAAAGTGCAATTCCATGGACAGCATGCCTATATTCAGCTTCACCCACCCAGGGCTCAGGGAACTGAGGAAGAGTAGGTAGAAATATCATAAGAGTCAGTGATGTGCTGCAAAGAAAAAGGGAAATGAAGCCTATGAGCTCCTGGGAACCTGTTCATATGAACCTACAGCATTGATGTCAGCATGCACAAGACCTGTGCAAGCCCAGCTGGATAAAAACCCAGCACAGAAGTGCATTTATGGGTAGCAGAGTCCAACCTTGGCTGAAGAAATATTGGCAGCTGATGGTGGTAGGGTGAGGAAGACCTGGCCTTTGGAAAAGAGACTATGGATAGGTTGACTAGAGCTCAGGGGATGAGTCAGGAGAGTAATTTGGTGCAATGGACTCTAGCACAAATGACTGATGGTATGAACTCTGAGGGGAGGAGTGTGGGAGGGTGCTAAGGGAGAAGCAGGTAAAATGGCGATTAAGACTGGCTAAAAAGTATGTATGTTTCTCAGCCATCTTTAATTCCTCACTGGTGAAGACTCTGTTCAGCTCTTTACTCCATCTTTTGAGTAGGTCATTTGTCTTCTTACTTCTTTGTTTTTTGAGTAGTTTATATATTCTTGATGTTAATGCTCTGTCAGATGTGTCACTGGTAAAGATTACTTCCCACTCTGTGGGTTTTCTCTTCACCTCCTTGATTGTTTCTTTCACTGTACAGAAACTTTTGAGTTTTATGAGGTCCCACTTATCAACTGTTGACCTTATTTCCTGTGTGGCTGCTGTCTGATTTAGAAAGTCTTTTCTTACACCTATATCTTGTAGGTTGTTGCCAACTTTTTCTTTTATCACCTTCAGGGTTTCAGGCTTCACGTTGAGATCTTTGATCCACTAGGAGTTGATTTTTGTACAGGGTGAGAGGTAGGGGTTTAATTTTGTTCTTATACAGATGGTGATCCAATTTTGCCAGCACCATTTCCTGAAGATGCTATTCTTCCTCCACTGAGCATTTTTTGCCTCTTTGTCAAATATGAGGTGGCTGAAATTGTATGAGCTTAAATTTGGATCTTCAATTTTGTTCCATTGGTCAAGGGATCTGTTTTTGTGCCTATACCAGGCTGTCTTTATGACTATGGCCCTGTAATATAGTTTGAAGTCTGGTAGGGCAATCCCCCCGTAGCATTTTTCATTCAGGTTTGCTTTAGCTATTCGAGGTCTTTTGTTTTTCCATATGATATAAATTTAACGATTTTTTTTCCAAGTCTGTGAAGAAGCTCATAGTGTTCAACATCATTAATAATTAAGGAAATGCAAATTAAAACCACTCTCAGATATCATCTCACTCTAGCAAGACTACCTAAGATCAAGAAAACAAAAGAAAACAGATGCTGGAGGGGTTTTGGAGAAAGGGGAACACTCATCCATTGTTGGTGGGACTGTAAACTTGTACAACCACTATGGAAAGCAATGCGGAGAAACCTTAAAAGACTCAGAATGAGCTTACCACCTGACCCAGTCATACCACTCCAGGGTATATACCCCAAAGACTCATCCTACTGCAAAAATACATCCACATCCATGTTTGTTGCAGCTCTCTTCACAATAGCAAAGAGCTGGAACTAACTCAAATGCCCTTCAACAGACGATTGGTTGACAAAAATAAGATACATCTACACAATGGAGTACTATTCAGTGATAAAGAAAGATGTTATTATGAACTTTGCAGGTAAATGGATGGAACTCAAAGCCATTATGCTTAATGAAGTAACACAATCCCAGAAAGACAAACGGAGAATGGTTTCCCTCATTTGTGGATACTAACACCAAATCCCCCAGACGAAAGCCAAGCTGAACAACATTATGGTTATATTTTTGTTTATCTGAAAGCAGCTATGTTGTTATAATGTGAATCTCTCAAAGGGCTCTAGAATCCACCCACCAATTATTTTCAGGCTCTGTAATTACTGTATGTAAGTGGAGAGTATGTATTCATACTTTAGAGTAATATGAGGTTAACGGAGGAAAATGTGAATTCCTAAGCATAAAAAAAGACTGAGAGAAAGATGCAGGACAGTTATGGCAGAATGCATGATCTGGGATGGGATGGGGTGGGGTGGGGGGAAGGGATAGTGGAATATGCCTGAACAGAAATGAAAAATGATGTATGAAATACACAATACATCAATCAATAAATAAAAAATGATTAACCACAAACTAATAATAAATTATAAAAATAAACTAAAAAAGAAAATGTATGAAACGTGAAAAAAAAATCAATAAAAAAAGAGAAAAAAAGAAGTTTGATCCTTCCCAAATCTAAGTCCTGTGGAACCTTTAAAGATATATTGAGTTCTATTTTTAGTTAGTTTGTGTTTAAGACAACATTTTTTAATTTTTATTTAATTTATTTATTTTTTAACTTCATACATCATTTTTCAATTCAGTTCAGACATATTCCCCTTTCCCTTCCTCCCACCCCACCCCACCCCAGATCATGCATTCTGCCATAACCGTCCTGCATCTTTCTCTCAGTCTTTTTTTATGCTTAGGAATTCACATTTTCCTCCATTAATTTTATATTACTCTAAAATACGGATACATACTCTTCACCCATATACAGTAATTACAGAGTCTGAGAATAATTGGTGGGCGAATTCTATAACACATCATTTTATAGCCAGTATTTTCATTTACAAATATGTTTAAAGGATTTAGAAGTTTATAGTTACTATCTTTATTGACAATGTAATCTAACAAATTTAAAAACACATTGAAATAGAATAATTTCAGTTTGTAGTTAATACAAGTAGACAGATTAATCTCTGATGGAAATCTCGATTAAGCTTATACTCAAATAAAAACTGAGAACAATTGTTCATTAATTTCACAAGGCAAAATGAATTAAAGAACTATACTTTATTCTGCAATCATAATGTTTGTCTTAAATATTGTATGGTAAATGATCCACTAGCCTGCATATGAGGACAACAAAATTACATAGATAAAACTTCATGCACATAAACAAATACACACACATATACACACATACATATACACATATATATGTATATTCACACACATGCACACACATACATATGCACGTATATATGTATACACACATACACATATATGTATACACACATGCACACACATCATACATACATACACAAATGCATAAGCACATACACATATACACGCAATGTACACATTACAGATACACACATACACACATAAACACACATATCCACATGCATACACACATAGACACACACATACATGTACACATGCACACACACACATATATACACACACACATACATACACACACACATACACACATATAGGAATATTATAAATTTTGAAGTTCGAGGTTTGTCCAATACAAAATACAGTGTTTTCATAACTCAACTCTATTAGCGTACTGGATATCTCCTATGAGTGAGTAATTTGAGCTTGGAGGATCAATTATTTTACCAATATGGTAAGTTCTCCCAGCATCTCTGGGTGGCATGCATTCAGTAATCATTAAGCAGTCTCTTGACTTCCCCTTCCTTAAGCTGATTCTACTGGTTCTTCATGTCCAGGACAGAATGTAATACATCATTTTACTTTACCTGTTTTTAAGGCTGAGTTTTATGTAACTCAAGATGGCCCTGAAATCTCAATGTAGCTAAGGATGGGTTCGGACTTAATTTTTTAAAATAAAGTATTAACATTAACTTTAAAAAGTGTGATTACTTTGGAACACTTTGTGATCCTCTTGTCTCTACTCTGGAGTGTACGCCACATCTGATTTCCTCATCCAGGGTCCATCCCAAGGCTTCATACATGCTAGGGAATCATTTTACTGAGCTACATCCCCAGCTAAATGTTTTCTTTAGCACATGATATTTATTTATTTAAACTGTTCATTTTTCAGCTAGTAGATATTTGTTAATGATATTTTATTGTATGCGTCCAAATGAATACTGACACTAGCATAGAAAATATATTCACACAGCCTTAATAAAAGCATACTTATCATCTTTAAGATTAGTTTTCATAGGTTTTATGTTACTATTTCTGTTTATTTTAAAATGGAAGGGCTACATATTTGGATACTGCTTCTGAGTACTGGGGTAAGTTGAAGTGAGCTATAGAATTTTGAAGGAGGAAGAATCTTCAAAATTATTTGATCTAGCATCTCCTTTCCTTTAGATAGGAAAGATTTTTGATGGCCCCCAAAATTTAGTAAAAGAACCAGACCAGAAGAATCTCTATGACAGAGCATAAGTCTGCTGCTGCGGTTCCTAGATTTTTCCATATTTACATCTAACAGTCTATGGCCATCTGTTTTAATTGTCTCATTATCACTATTTAAAAATATGCACTACAATATTACATCATCTTTTTAGGCACCCATGGATACAAGATATATAAATAATGTTTTCTCTCAAAAAATAATTTTAGATCTGTGCAAGACAGGCTCCCTGCCCAAATGCTGCTTTCTCTAGGCTCCATCCTGAATGTTCTCCAGCAATGCTACTGTCCACAGTAGCCTATATTTTCCTTTCTTAAACATATTTCCTCCTTCTTTTCCTCCTCCTCCTCCTTCCTCCTCTTCCCCCTTCTCCCTCCTCCTCCTCCTCCTCCTCCTCCTCCTCCTCCTCCTCCTCCTTCTTCTTCTTCTTCTTCTTCTTCTTCTTCTTCTTCTTCTTCTTCTTCTTCTTCTTCTTCTTCTTCTTTTTCGAGAGGGTCTTCCTGTAGCCTTGGACCTTCCTATATAGAACACGGCGGCCTTGATCTCAAAGGTATGCAACTCCAAACCTGGCCTAAAGCACTTCTTAATCGGAATTCTTGAATTCTACTCCTTAACTCAGGACCTATATGATCTTTTCAGGGAGTAAGTTCTCCTAAGTGTGGAATGTATCTATGGTGTGAATAAGGGAGCAATGATCCAGATCCAGCTGATTGTGTGTATTGTGGATGGAGCAGGCTAGCTTTTCTACATGTCCTCATACCAGAACTCTCATTACATGCAATAGTGTTGTGGACATGAAGAGAATGGAGGTGTCAGAGATCTAAAGGCACGGCATCCCTGAAACCACCACATTTTAGTAGAGTTATTTTGAATTCTACTAAAATTTGTGAATTTGAACATTTGCCAGCTGAGCAAATGTATGCTCTATGTGTATAAAGGCAAGATGGTAGAATATAAAATAGTTTGTAATCTTTATTTATATAAATAAAATACAAATGTATAGTATCTGGGTTTTCATTTGACATCTTGTATTGCTAAAGGAAATGGTTTCTCTTGGGGATCAGCCTTTGACCATAAAATTGGCCAAAATTCAATATTGTCATCTTAATTTTATCTATCGGATACCTATCATCTACCTATGTATCTATCTATCATATATCTCTATCATCTTTCTAGGTATCTATCATCTCTATATATAATATATTTATCTATCATGTATTTTTCTATCATCCATTTAGATCTTTTCTTTAATTTCACTTATTTTTTATTTTTTTAACTTCTTTTCTTCTCTCTGATTTACTTCCTATCTTTTTTCTATTACTTTTTAATTTTTTTCATTTTTTAACAATAAGTAATAATTTATGAGTATAAACATGCTTCATGTAAAACCAATTTGCAAGCGATTGTGCCCAAACCTACACAGCCCAATGGTCTCACCATCCAGCTTGGGGGGGGGGTTGTATGTTCAATCAAGTTGATCAAATAAGTGTCCAGTCTATATTGGTGTAGTTTCACCATTCGCCCCAATTGCAGCCCTTACATTCTACCACACCCCCTCTTCCACAGATTGTTCCATAGGCTTAGAAAAAGGGCTCAGGTGGATGAGAAGCAAAAGAGTCTACTTTCTCTGAAGCTGTCGTTTTGGACTCTGGTCATTTCTGGCTGTTTCCTTTCATGGGATGAAAGTTTGTCCAGGAATAACCTTTCAATCCTACTAATGAAGCACAGACAATTAGATATATAGGTATTTAAACAGTACTAATTGTTATGGTAGGTTACTTTGGTATAGACACAGATATTTGGATGGTATGTTAATCCATGAATTACATTTTTTTCTGTAAAATATGACAGGGTCTTACTGTGGCTTATAACATTTCCTAACTGCTAGAGGATGTAAGCTTGTGTCATCAGCCATGGGTTATTCCTCCAAGGAGAAAGTTAATAGCCAATAATATTTGTGATATTCAGGCATATGACTGCCACTGCTACACAGTATTTCCAAGCAGGTGAGGTGTAGCTGGTGCTGATGGAGGAGTTTTGCTTGACTCAAGGAGCCTATATTTGCTTTCTTGATTTAGTGGCCTTTGGTAACACTCTATGGTATTCCAGAGACCAACTGTACACTTGCAAGTGTGGTCTCAATACATTTTTCCCATGCTTACATCACGTCTTCAACAGCAGGGTCTTATTAACACTCTTCTTGCAGGTATCACAGTTTACAGACAAGAAACCTTTACCTTTTGGGGGGCTTGGATCCCCTGGCCAACATCTCCTTTGTAGAATAATCCATTGCTGATATCAGAGCCCTCCTGTATTAATATATTTTGCCTAAATGCACAGATTAAGGAGACTTTAGTACTATATTTGGTTCTGAATAGAGAATAATCCTTTTCACAGTTCCTATGTCTATTAGTCAATTAAAGAAGACAGTTTTACCAGTTTTATAAGAGATTACCTATATGACAGTTGGCTCCAATTTACAGTTAGAGAACAACCTCATCATCATCATTTTCCTCCTTGTTCTATGAAGGAGAAGTAAGAAAATCTCTCATATTAAAACTTTGTGGTGGGGATGGAGAGATAACCTAGTGGTTAAGAGCACTGACCACTCTTGTAGAGGACCTGGCTTCGATCCCCAGCACCCACATGGTGGCCGAGAACCGTCTGAAACTCCAGTTCGAGGAGAATTCCAGTTCCAGGAGAACTCCAGTTCCAGGAGAATCTGATACTCTCTTCTGTCCTCCACAGCATTGCACGACACGGGTGCACAGACTTGCATGCAGACAGTACATTCATACACATACAGAAATAAAAAAAAAAAAAAAAAAAAAAAAAAAAAAAAAAACTTTGTGGCACCTAGAAGGTAAGCTTCATTAGGACTCATTATAAATAGTTTTTACAAGTAGGATCCACAGAGGGGTTTGATACATGTAGCAGTCTGAGGCTTTTCTTCCTTTCAATGTTCAGATGGGCCAACCTTACTGCTGGCACTTCCTGGTATATCCTATACAATGCAAATCTGTGTCTTTTCTTTCTCAGCTGTTAAGTTGGTGACGTTTTGACCTGTGGGAACATAAAAATCTTTTCCCGTAGTTAGTTTTAAGATTTGAATTGCAAAGTTTTTGACAAAAATGTTTCATATATATCTGTATCCCCTTTTTATTTTAGGTTTTTGTTTTTTGACCCATGAGTCTCAAAAAGGCAGTTGTAGTACACATACCTATAGGCAGGAATCAACGCGTAGATTTCATCAAATTCACCCAAGCTGTTTTGGGTGACTGTATGTCGTTAACTTGGGAAGCAAACTTAATTTCTTAAATGAAATCATACTAGAAATAAAAGAGAATGCTACAAGATGATACAAGAAAAATTATAGAGAACATTTGTATGTGCCAATCCCAAAGTTATTGTTATACAGATTTTAAGTAAAACAAATGTGGACGACAACAACTTATATTTCCAATTAACTAAGGTGCATTACCACTTTTATCAGAACCTTAAAACAATGTTGTTTCACATACACATATTTACTTTTACTAAGTCCTAAAACACCATGTACCATGTAGGCAGAGTCTGGGCAAAATTGGATACTTGTTGAACTCACATCAATTAAATATACATTAATCGAATATAGACCCTCTCCCGCCCCTTCCACCCCTCCTGACTCATTTCAGTCAGTTTTCTGATGCAGTCTTTCTGTTCTGGTTCTTTTAATATGCATCTCTCTCCACAAGAAATATTTACATATGGGTTATTGGCGCTAGCATCCGCAGATGAGGGATACCATTCATATTTAGTTTTTCTGGGACTGTGTTACTTAACTTAATATAATATCTTCTAGCTCCATCCATTTTGCTGCAAAGTTCATGATGTTGTCTTTCTTTACCACTGCATAGAACTCCATTGTGTACATGTACACATTTTCTCTATCAAGTCAGTTGAGGGGCATTTGGGTTAGTTCCAGCTTTTTGCTATTGTGAACAGAGCTGCAATAAATATAGCTGTGCATGTATTTCTGCAGTAAGATGAGTCTTGTGGCTATATACACAGGAGTGGTATGACTGGGTCAAATGGCAAGCTCATTTTGAGTCTTCCAAGGGTTCTCCACGCTGCTTTCCATAGTGACTGTACAAGTTTACATTCCCACCACCAATGGATGAGTATTCCCCTTTCCCCACAACCTCTCCATCACTTGATATCATTTGTTTTCTTTATCCTGACCAGTCTTATCTTATCGGAGTGAGATGATATCTTAGAGTGGTCTTAATTTGCATTTCTCTAATTATTAGTGACATTGAACAGTTTTATTTTTTTTTTATTTAACTTTTTTTTATTGATGCTTTGTGCATTTCATACATCATTTTCCGATTCAGTTCAGGCATATTTCCCTTTCCCTTCCCCCCCACCCCCACCCCAACCGAGATCATGCATTCTGCCATAACTGTCCTGCATATTTCTCTCAGTTTTTTTTCCATTTTTTAGCTTTAAGTGATAATCCATGAGTACAAGCATCCTTCATGTAAAACCAATTTGCAGGCTGTTGTGCCAAAACCCCCACAGCCCCACCTTCCAACGTGGGGTGAGGGGTTGTATGTTCAATCAGGTTGATCAAATGAGGGTCCAGACTACATTGCTGTAGTTTCACCATTCACCCCAATCGCAGCCCTTACATTCTACCACGCCCCCTCTTCCACAGATTATTCCCTGGGCTTAGAAAAGGGGCACAGGTGGATGAGAAGCAGAACAGTCCACTCTCTCTGGAGCTGTTGTCTTGGACTCTGGTCAATTCTGGCTGTTTCCTTTCATGGGCTGACAGTTTGTCCAGGAATAACCTTTC
>VZQC01014917.1:1151227-1306054 GCA_009823505.1 Rhizomys pruinosus | reverse complement strand
CTCCTACAACTATAGTTGACATTTTTGCTGGGTAAAGTATTCTGTGTTGGCATTCATAGTCCTTTAACACTGGAAATGTTTTGCTCCAGGTTCTTCTTGCTTTCATGGTTTGCACTGAGATGTCAGTTGTAATATGATGGGTTTCCCTTTGTATGTGACTTGTTTTTCTTTTGTAGCCTTCAGAATTTTGTCTTTGTTTTGGGCGTCTAGCATTTTAACCATTATATGGTGCAGGGAGTTTCTTTTCTGATCTTGTCTATTTGGAGTCCTATGTGCTTCTTGCATTTGTATGGGTTTGTCTATTTTTAGTTTGGTGAAATTTTCATCTATTATTCTGTTGAAGATCTGATCAATACTATTCTCTTGAGATTCTTCTCCTTCCTCTATTCCTATGATGTAGAGGTTTGTTCTTTTCATAGTGTCCCATATTTCCTGGTTGTTCCACTTTTGTGTATATTTCATTTTTTCATATTCTTTATTTGAACTTTTTAGTTGCTCTGTGTTATCTTCCAGATATGATATTCTTTGTTCTGCTTCCTCCATTCTACTTCTGAGGCTTTTTCCTTTCCTTGCTTCTTGATTGGATGAGTGTTCTATTTCCTTTTTCATTTCATCCTGTGTTTTCTTTAGTATTTCCATTTCTTTTTTTGGTTTCTCAATGTCTTCTTGGTGCTCCTTAGTTCATTGGTTGGTTTCCTTTTTCATTGTTTCTACTTCCTTTCAGAGTTTTTTTTCTCCTTCTAGTTCTTTCTGGAGTTTGTCATTCTGTTCCTTTACTTCTTTCTGAAGTTTGTCATTGTATCCCTCTAGGTCCTTTTGAGTTTTTCATTCTCCCTCCTTAGTTCTCTGGCTTCTTCTTTGTTTTCTTTAATTTCTCTGCATAGGTCTGCAATTATTACTCTAAGAACTGTTTCTTGGGTCAGTTCCAGGGGGATCCCATTGTAGCTATCCCCTACAGGGATGGGAGACCTTGGTGCAGAGTTATCCTGCACCTTTCCCATGTTATCCCTTTGCCATGTCCCAGGCATGGGGTTTTACTTTTTTTTTTTTTTTGCTTGTATTCAGATGCTAGTCACAAATGTCTTTTCACTATGTTGATGGCTTGTTTGGCTTGCCTCCTTCCAATGCTTTTTCTTTTCTCCTCCTTGTTTATGGAGTGCTGACTTGTCTAGGTTTCAGGCTTTCAATTTTTTTATATATTGGATATTGGAAGTCTAATCCACTCTTCCCTTCCTGTTCTGAGGGTTCTCCAAAAAATATCCACTTGGATACTCTCTCCTCAATTCCAGTTGGGGGAGGGTGTGTGGATGTAAATATTATTGACTTAGCCCAAGCCCCGGTACCTGTCTGGAGTGAGGTCTGGGCTCCTGAGCTTCAGGTGATCTTAGCAAGACCCTAGCCTGAGCCCCCTGCACACAGACTCACAATGGTTCAGGGTGCCGGCTGCAAGGGCAAAGGGCCCACTTAGATCTATTATCTATCTATCATCTATCTATCTATCTATCTATTATCTATCTATCATCTATATATCTATCATCTATCTTCCATCCATATACAGAGTCCCATGTATTCCAGAATAGCTCCAAACTTTCTGTGTAACAAGGATGACTATGAACTTCTGATCTTCTTGCCTCTTCCTTCTGAAGACTGAGATGAGCATTTATGTGGTAATGCAGATCAAACCCAGGGCTTCACGGGTGTTCAGAAAACACTCCACGGATTTAGCTATATCCCTAGTTAATTTTATCTTCTTGGTTGAAGTTCTTGTCTATGACTTTAGTGTTACTAGAAGAATTTGAAAAGATCACCTGATGCAGATGACTTGTACTTAACTTTGGGGAAATTTCAGAACTCTCTAGTGCCTGTAGAAATGCCTCAAGCAGAATCAGTGGGAGTTTTCTCACTCTGAAACAATAAGCGGGTATAAACCAATTATAATAAAACCCAAGCGTGATTGGAGAAAGAACTTTAAAATATAGGCTATGTAGGTGATAGTATTCCTAACCATGTATTCAGGTTCAGGATCTGAATACAAAGTGTGAAATTTGCAGAGGAAAACAATTCACAGGCTCATTAGCGTTCTGACTGCAATAAGATTGTTCATACATGTACTGGGAAATTTATAGAACCAAGCTTGAGGAGACTCAGTCCCCAATTTCTGAACAATCAAAGCCATTAGATGCAGCATTGCTTTTTTTTTCTCTAAGAAACACAGCTTCTTTTTGCGTGGAGACTCTGTTAACTTTGGCCCTTGTGGTTGCCTCATACAATGTCCCTTATTCCCTTGAGATTGTGCACAGGAATCTTTATTCCTCTTGGGGAAACAACCAGAGATGCATTTCACTGTATAGACAGCTGCTCTTCAAAGAAGCATTATATCAATCAAAGAAACTGTAGGCTTTGTTTTTTAGCATGTATAATGGCCATAAAGTCGAATCTTGAGTATGTGAAACCAGAGGAGGAAAGAAAATTGATTAACATCCCTCCTTTCACCATGGTTGGGCTTTAAATATCCCCATAAGCAGGATTGCTGGTTTGCTGTGATGATATCTAAAAGCTCCTAGGCATAGCACTTGTGTACATAAACTAGGTGAAAACTGAGGCAGATGCTGGATTAGTCAATAGAGTAGGAAGATTAGATAAGGTCACTTAGAAAGCTCCAAGAAGCCTCATATAGATGTTAGATTAGTCAATAGAGTAGGAAGATTAGATCAGGTCACTTGGAAAGCTCCAAGAAGCCTCATATAAGCTTCCCAGAAACTTTACTGGGTGAACTTTCTTTCTCTCTTTTTTTTCCAAATTAGGTTTTTAATTTGGTTGGGATAGGGAGGGAACAGCCCCAATTCAGAGGCAGGTTAGGCTTACAAAATACCATATCCTTGTAAATTTTTATAATGCTTTTATTGATGTTTTGTGTCTTTCAGACATCATTTCTCACTTCAGTTTAAATATATTCCCCTTCCCCTTCCACCCACCCCACCCCAGATCATGCTCTCTGCCATAACTGTCCTGCATCTTTCTCTCAGTCTTTTTTTTATGTTTAGGAATTCACATTTTCCTCCATTATATTACTCTAAAATATGAATAGATACTTTCCATTCATATACAGTAATTACAGTGTCTGAAGGTAAGTGGTGGATAGATTCTAGAGCCTGCTAACAGATTTACATTATAACAACATAGTTGCTTTCATATAAACAGAAATATAACAATAATGTTATTCAGCTTGCCTTTCTTTTTTTTCACATAAATTTATTTTTGAACAAATCTAGACCCACGCCCCCCCATTCTCCCACCCCACCAGAGCTCGTGCATTCTGCCAAACATGATTTTCATCTCTGTCTCAGTCTTTCTCAATATTCTCCATGAGGAAGTTGACTGTTTTGAGCAGAAGTTCACTGTTTCAGTCAGTTCTTCGATGCAGTCCTTTCTGTTGTTGTTGTTGTTGTTGTTGTTGTTGTTGTTTCCAATATGCATCACTCCCAACTGCTTTGGACAAAAGCTCAGGGGCCATACACAGAAATACTTACAACTAGGTAATTGGCACTAGCATCCACAGATGAGGGATACCATTCGTCGTTTGTTTTTCTGGGACTGTGTTACTTCACTCAGCATGATGTCCTCTACCTCCAGCCATTTTCCTGCAAAGCTCATGATGTCGTCTTTCTTTACTGCTGCATAGAACTCCATTGTGAAGATGTACCACATTTTCACTATCTGCTCATCAGCTGAGGGATATTTGGGTTGGTTCCAGCTCCTTGCTATTGTGAAGAGAGCTGAAATAAACATGGCCGTGCATGTATCTCTGCGGTGGGGTGAGTCTTGAGGGTAAATACCCAGGAGTGGTATGGCTGGGTCAGGTGGCAAGTTCATTCCAAGTCTTCCAAAGGTTCTTCACACTGCTTTCCATAGTGGCTGTATGAGTTTACATTCCCACCAGCAGTGGATGAGTGTTCCCCTTTCCCCACAACCTCTCCAGCATTTAGTATCATTTGTTTTCTTGATCCTACAGTCTTATTGGAGTAAGATGATATCTTCAAGTGGTTTTGATTTGCATTTCCTTAATGATTAGTGATGTTGAACATTTTCTAAGGTGTTTCTCAGCCATCTCTAATTCCTCACTTGTGAAGTTTCTGTTCAGTTATTTGCTCCATCTATTGAGTGGGTCACTTGTTTTCTTTTTTCTTTGTTTTTTGAGTAGTTTATATATTCTGGAAATTGATGCTTTGTCAGATGTATCTGCGGTGAAGGTTTCCTCCCACTCTGTGGGACTTCTCTTCACTTCCTTTATTGTTTCTTTTAATGTACAGAAGCTTTTGAGTTTAATGAGGTCCCATTTGTCAATTGTCAACCTTAATTTTTGCCCAGCTGCTGTCTGATTTAGGAAGTCTTTTCCTTTGCCTATGTCTTGTAGTCTGTTGCCTACTTTTTCTTCTATCACCTTCAGAGTTTGGGGTTTCACATTGAGGTCTTTGATCCATCTGGAGTTGACTTTTGTACAGGGCGAGAGGTAGGGGTTTAATTTCATTCTTCTACAAGTGATGATCCAGTTTTGCCAACACCACTTGCTGAAGATGCTGTCTTTCCTCCATTGTGGCTTCTTGGCCCCCTTCTCAAATATAAGATGGCTGAAATTGTATGTGGTCAGATTTGGATCTTCAGTTTTGTTCCATTGGTCAACAGGTCTGTTTTTGTGCCAGTACCAGGCTGTTTTTATGACTATAGCCCTGTAGTATAGTTTGAAGTCTGGTATAGACATCCCCGCTGTGTAGCTCTTTTTGCTCAGAGTTGTTTTGGCTATTTGGGATCTTTTGTTTTTCCAAGTGAATTTAAGGACTTTTGTTTCCAATCCTGTGAAGAAACTCTTGGGGATTTTGATTGGAATTGCGTTAAATCTATACAAGATTTTCAGTAAAATGGACATTTTTACAATGTTAATTTTCCCAACCCATGAGCACGGGAGGTTTTTCCATCTTCTGATGTCTTCTTCAATTTCTTTCTTTAAAGGTTTAAAACTTTTGTTGTAGTGATCCTTGGTGTCTTTGGTTAGGTTTGTTCCTAGGTATTTTATTGTTTTTGAGGCTATTGTGAGTGGGAAGGTCTCTTTGAATTCTTTCTCCAGTTGCTTATTCTTGGTGTAAAGAATGGCCATTGATTTTTTTAAGGTTAATTTTGTATCTTGTCACTTTGCTGAAGCTGTTAATCATTTCTAGGTGTATTCTGGTGGAGTTTTCAGCATCCCTTAAGTAAACAATCATATCATCAACAAATAGGGATAGATTGACTTCCTATTTTCCAATTAGTACTCCTTTAATTTCCCTTTCTTGCCTTATTGCTCTAGCAAGTGTTTTAAGCACTATATTGAAGAGGAGTGGTGATGGAGGGCAGCCTTGCTGAGTTCCTACCCTTAAAGGCAATGTTTCTGTCATTTCCCTGTTTAGGATGATATTGGCTGTGGGTTTCCTGTATATGGCTTTGATTACATTGAGGAATGATCGCTCCAATCCAATTCCTTCTAGGACTTTAAGCATGAAGGGATGCTGGATTTTGTCAAAGGCTTTTTCAGCATCAATTGAGTTGATGGTGTGGTTTTTTGTCTTTGATTCCATTTAGTGTTTGATGATGTTTAGTGATTTTCGTATGTTGAACCATCCCTGCATCTCTGGTATGAATCCAACTTGGTCATGACGGATGATTTTCTTGATGTGGGTCTGTATGTGATTTGCCAGTGTCCTGTTTAGAATTTTGGCATCTGTCTTCATGAGGGAGATGGGTCTATAATTCTCCTTTTTAGTTGTATCTTTGCCTCGTTTTGATAATAGAGTGATGCTGGCTTCATAGAAGGAATTTGGGAGAATTCCTTCTGATTGTATCCTTCTAAACAACTTGAGTAGTAATGGTTGTAAGTCTTTTTGAAATGTTTTATAGCATTCTGCCATGAAACCGTCTGGGCCTGGGCTTTTTCTAAATCCATACAGTCCATGATGAAAAGGGAAATATCACCACAGACAAGGAAAAGATCCAGAAAATCATACGGGAATATTACAAGAACATATACTCTACCAAGTTTGAAAACCTAGAAGAAATGGATGAATATCTGAAATCCTGGGAATCACCAAAGTTCGACCAAGAAGAGACTGGCAGTTTAAACAGACCCATAATATATGAAGAAATTGAGGAAGTATTAAGAAACCTCCCAACTAAAAAATGCTCAGCTTGCCTTTCAACTGGGGATTTGGTGTCAGCATCCACAAATGAGGGAGACCATTTGCTGCTTGTTTTTCTGGGACTGTGTTAATTAACTTTGCATAATGGCTTCCAGTTCCATCTGTTTATTTACCTGCAAAATTCATGATGTCATCTTTCTTTACCTCTGAATAGTACTCCATTGTGTAGATGTACCATATTTTTGTCATCCACTTGTCAGTTAAGGGGCATTTGGGTTGGTTCTAGCTCATCCACTGCTGGTAGGAATGTAAACTTGTACAATCATTATGGAAAACAGTGTGAAACTGTTTTCCATAATGGAAAAAAACTCAAAGTGAGCCTACCACCTGACCCAATCATACCACTCCTGGGTATATACCCACAAGTCTTATCCTACTGCAAAGTTACATGCACATCCATGTTTATTGCAGCTCTCTTCACAATAACAGATAACTTTCTCTTTTTTTATGACAATTGAGAAATCACTGTTCAGGGTAGGAGTGAAGGCCTGGAGTCTGTGAGGTTGCATGTGATAGCCCAGAAGAGGATAGTAGGGAATACTGTCCCAGAACTAAATTAGTTAATGTCAATGGAAATAATGTATTTCAGAGTTTAGATTTAAGGTAGAGAGAATGCTCTAAGTGACATCAATGTCAGAGTGGCAATCAGGTAGTTTCAAACATAAAGATCTGTAAAATAAGCTAAGTGAGTATGATAGTACTAGGTTTGAAATAGAATGACAGTAGACTCTAATGAGTTCTTTTATTTTGTAGAAATAAAGAAGGTGACATCAGCAACTGAAAGAGAAAATATTATTTCCACAATATCTAGATCCAGTTATAACATAGGATACACTTATTTCAAGGAGACACAAAGTCCCCAAAATCACCACAAATGTATTTCTAAAATATATTTCATTGTTTTGTGTCAAAAGTGATCGCTGCTTACACTGGCACCAAGGTCCCCAGGGATTCCTTCTTCTCCAGTTATAGAGGCTTACAGAGAACAAGTTGCACAAGTGGGCACATTAACTTACTTGGCTAGGTCTTGCCTAAAGTTATTTTTCAGACATTGCATTTCTGTGACCTACATTTCCTCTTTGGAAAAGTGAAGACACATGACCATCAATAGAGGAAGATTTTATACTGTGAGAGTCAGGTAAACCTGGGAGGGTATGAATCTGAATTATGCCAGAAGTTCTCTATTACCAGACAACTTTTGAGAGTAAGTTCAACTATTCTCTGCTTCATCTGTTCTGGATCTGTGTCCACTTATGTTATTCCAGCTGCTGTGATGGAGAGCATCACATAACAGCAGTTTGTCCCATGGTTACACTCTATATATCTTCCCTCTTCAATGGGAGCCATACCATCCCATTGGAATCCAGTCACAGGCAGACCATACCTGGATTTGAACTTTGTGTTAATGGGAAGATGGTACATTAATTAATTCATAATCCTTCTTCCTCTAGACTTCCATACATAAGATGAAGTAATAATTATATAATTACTGTATATGGGTGGATAGTATGTATCCATATTTTAGAATAATATGAAATTAATGGAGGAAAATGTGAATTCCTAAGCATATAAAAAGACTGAGAGAAAGATGCAGGACAGTTATGGCAGAATGCACGAGGTGGGGTGGGGGGAAATGATAGGGGAATATGCCTGAACAGAAATGAAAAATGATGTATGAAATACAAAAAACATCAATAAAAAATAATTATAGCCTCTCCAATGACAGTCCTATGAGATCAAGCAAAATCTGTTGTGCTGGATTTCCAAAGGACAGGCACTTTGTTTTCTATTCACTCTCCTTAATTCACTATGCTACTGTCTCTGCATTTCCTTTCATCCTGCTCTAGAGTTTCCCTCATCATTAGGTTATCAACATACAGGTTCTTACTTCAGACTCTGCTTCTGGAACCACTACAGCAATGTAATGCCAACAGACTTTCACTCACATGTCTATTTCTTAGAACTACACTGCTCTCTTTCCCTTTTCTTAGTAGCAACAGAAGATCATTCTTCAATCTCAGTTCACTGTGTTCTCTGAAGCTTGGTCCACCTCAGCAGAACTGCTTGTTCCCTCCACTGTGTTGCTACTGATCCCTATTATGCATCCTTCATTGTTTCCCACAGTATTTTACAATTATGTACATTGCCGATTCAGTCACGAGCACCTTGAAAGCCTTGTCTTAAGCTGCTTTGGATCCCTGGGCTCAAAAATGGTCCCTGAATGCTATAAAATAAAAACATTTGTGGAATGAACTAATGGGCTAAATAAAACTGAATATTAAGACCATGATGTTTATTGCTCTGTGAAAATGCAAAAAGAATGTCAGAGAGATGAAGTTTTATACTGCATAGGTACTAATTGTGTAATTGTATATAAAAACACAATGTCCAAAATTATCTCATTTTAAATACATTTTATCTCTCAAGCTAGATACATTCTACCTACCTTTCTATTGTTTGTGTGTAATACTCCTTTAGGAATGATAAAGAGAGCAGCTAGGGTCACTGATAAAGTAATAGAACATGAGGTGATATGTTCAAAATCAAAACTCTATATTCCTTTGAGAGATGGTTTTTATTGCTTAGTGAGAAAGTGAACATGCATTGGTCTTTTGTTTGGGTCTAGTGTGTTTTGGTTCTGGCAGAGATTTTGTTGTTATAATGGTCTCACTGCAGTACTTAAACTAGAAATAGCAACTGTAAGAAATTACATCATTTTCCCCAGTAACTGAGATGGCAATAAAGAATTTTCATTTGCAGCTTGTATTTGGAGATGCAAGTCAATTCTGGATTTCAGAGCACATGTAATCTTTCAGAGATTTACCTCTAATATAGCATCCTTCTTCAACCTTCCTATCCCCCTAGTACACCTCTGATTTGTAGGCATCAACTTTTTTTTCCCTATGCCACAGGCCATCTTGCTAGGTGAAACCCAGTCACCCAGTCATTACATAACCACCAGTTTCATCCATAGAGTGAAATGTCTGCCCATATCCAAAGCTTAATTAGTTATTCACACATGTTTTATCACTTTCAAGTTTCATTCAAATTTAGCCTTAGACGTCTGCATCCAAAACTTACCATTAAAAAGTCACCAAAATGTAGAATTAAAAAATGTAAGAAATTTTTTTAATTAATTTATTTTTTAAGGGATTCTACAATACAATGACACAGTTGTTTGCAGATAGCATTGATGTCACTCATTATGTCATACAATCAGGTAATTGGTGCATTTTGCAAGTATCTATGTCCAAATTTTGAACAACCCAAGGTTCCCATAGACCAGTTGGAGAAGCTTGTATGCACAGACATGTTGATCAATCAGGAGTCCAGACTATATTCCTGTAGTCTCATGATTCACCCCTATCTCTCCACAGCCCTTACAATCTACCACGCCTCCTCTTCCGCAGTTTGTTCCCTGGGCTTTGGGAAAGGGGCACAAGTGGGGGAGAAGAAAACAGTCTAATTTCTTTGGAGTTGTCATTTTGGACTCCAGTCTATTCAGGTTGTTTCCCTTCATGGATTGACAGCTTTCCCAGTGATACCCTTTTTAGTCATATTAACAAAGCACAAGCTATTGGATGTACAGGCATTTAAGCAGTACCACTTATTATGTCAAGCTAAGCTGTGAGCATAAATTTTAACATTCTTTCTGCCCCCTATTCTGCAAATTTCCCAGTACATAGCCAAGGATGTTCTTGAAATTCTGATTTCCTTACCTCCACCTAATGATTGCTGGGTTACAGATGTGCACCACATCCCCAGTTCATACAGTCCTGGGGATTGAAGTAAGGACTACAGATATTCTTACTAAGCACTCTATCAGCTGAGCTATATCCCTAGCCATTTACCAGGGTTTATAAGAGTGGTTTAGGTAAATTCTTGGACTATTAGATGCTATGCATACTATTGGAAACAGGGAAATTTACATTAGAAGATCCAAGCTTTTATGAGTTCTTGGATGTTCAGTTTCATACCTAAAGCTTCTATAGGCCTTCATCTTGTCACTTATGAAATGGTCATAGCTGGTCTTTATACTTGTCTTCTGGACATGACCTGACTGTTGTACCCATGGACTCAGTACTTGAATGAAACTGGAAACATTAGCATTCCATCATGGACATAGAAGGGACCCATAAGGCCCCACATTCCCAGAGAAGTTCTATATCTAAAGGTTGCAGAGTGGAGAGAAATCTATCCTTCAGTGGTGTGGTCACTGGTACATTGACCTCACTCAAGTGAACAAACCCCTGTTCATGCTCATATAGGCATATCTACTTAAACACCCGGGGTCATTAAAAAAGACACAAAGACATAATGGTAGGAGCAGGACTTGAAAGAACAGGGAATTTTATAAGAGGGAAGAGGAGAAAAGAGAGGATAATTGTTGTATGTGGGGCGTGTTCATGCATGCCTTTAATTCCAGCTCTTGGAGGGCAGAAGCAGGTAGATTTCTGTGACATCAAAGGCAGCCTGGTCCATATATTGACTTCCAAGCAGTCTGGGATGAGGGAGACTCTGCAATAAACAACAGCAACAACAAACAGCAGAGTATAGTTGGGAGACTTTGATTAGAGAATATTCTATAGATTTCATGCATGAAATTATAAAAGTATAAACGAATTTAAAGTCTATGAAAATTGTAAAAATTTGCAAGAAGTTTGATTTCTGTGTTCTAGAAGACAGCATTTTACTAAAAATATTCAGAAAATATACAATAATAGTTTTGGGATCCAAATGAAAACACACCATTAGCATCTAATCATTCTCTATTGAATTTATTTATGACTTGAATGTATTTTTTATGGGCAAGAATAAAGGCAGATAATCGCTCTTTGTTCAGCTTAACCTTTCCAGATTCACCCAAATTATTTAAGTCAGTGCTTTCATTTCTTGAGTACTGCAGTTTGAGATAAAAAACCCTGAAAATATGTGCACTGTTTGTCCAGAGCATTTATCGGGGATGAACTGCATTTCGTGAAGGCTCTATTATTTTGTTGCTGTGTCATAACTTTTGTAACTTATTCATTAATTTCCTACTAGGGTACCCTGTATTTCTTTTTCTAAATTTGATGTAAAATTCCACAAAATGACTCTCAGGGACTGTGGCTACTCCTCACACTGACAAAGAGGAGAGATGCTTATTAATGATGCAATTATAGACATCTACTTTAGTTCTATAAGCCCATTTGCAATTTTCTATACCTCAAGATACTTTAAGGCAGTATAAATAGATGTAGATGAATAATTATTGAATACAAACATTTTATTAATTTATACCATTTTCAAAATAAGTTTTCAATATAAGTTTTACAAAACAATTCTGGAAGTTTCCAATGAAGGGTTACAGAAATTTTGTCTGTATTTACCATGCTTCAAATGCTGAAATAAAAGCATACTTAGTGCAGAACATAAGAATTGTTTACTAAAATAATCTAAAGATATATATATATATATATATATATATATATTTGATAGCATGATTTAAACAGGATGCAATATGTACATTTATCAACATCCATGCACCCCATTAGTATGTGTAACTTTATGTTTTAAAATATCATGTAATCAATCAATAAACAAATTAAAGTAAATACAGACAAATAATCTACACGTCACACATGACTTAATTTGCTTAGGCTTTCTCACTACTTTGGCATCTGCAGAAATTCCTGGTTTGTGTAAACACACAAATGCAGAGTAAGTGTGTGATGGCTGAGTCCTTTACTTAGGTCCTGCTTCTTTGGGTTCTGGCAGGAATTTTGTGGTCTTAATATTCGCCTGGTGCTCAGTTTTGTCATTACGTTCTTAGGCTCAAGTCTGATACAAGTGCTGAAATGAGAGGATGAGGACATGACTGCTGAGTTGGTAAAAGTCAGTGGCAAAATAGAGGAAGAAATATCCCCCAAATGGAAATATTCTACTTATAACCCTACATGTCTGTGTCAGTCAGCTTTCCATCGCTTTAATGAAATAAAACCACCGACTCAGGCAATTTACGAAGTAAGTTAGAGACTTAGTTCACTCATATGTTTAGAAGTTGAAGGTCCAGATTTTGTGACCCATTAATTTGGCCTTTCCTAAGGCAGTGGAAGATGACATTGTTAGAACAAAGGATCATATTTTAAATCGGGACAGAGGGTTGGGGATAAAATCGTGGACTACAAGCTTTAGTGGTCTAAGGAATTTTCCCAGGACCTATTCTTAATGATCCACAATCTGATTTTTATTTTGATTGTCCTAGCTTAATTGGGGTTTGGGATTAACACTAAGTGTCCTACCTTGCTTATTTTAAACATTTAAAATAGAGTCAAAATCTACTTTGTTCTGGTTGCAGTTATTTGCCCCCTCCAAATTCTCATGCATTGAAGGATTAGTTATATTTGGTGACAGTATTTTGGAATTTTATTCTAGGAACGTTAAAAGGTGGGTCTAAACTAAAGGAAGAAGCTTTCTCAGGGCAAGTCCAGGAGGAGGATAGCTACATCCTGTCTGGCCCCTACCTGCTGCTTTCTCTGCTTCCTGTCTACAGTGAGGTTGAGTAATCTCTTGTCCTCAAGTTTTCCAGGCCCAGGTCAATGGCTGCAAAGACTGAACTATCTACAACAGCAAGACAAAATAAATAATTCCTTCCTATTAATTGTTTCTCTTAGGAGAACATATGGCCCTTGCAAAATCTGTACAATGGTTAGGAGCTATCCATTGTCCTGATAGTCTGTTCCTGCCTTTGATGTGTTAAAATACCAATACATCTGTAGATGCTTAACCAATTTCTTAAACAGCTTCCTTCTAATTTTAAATGTCATTTTCATGGCTGTCCTCTTAACCGAGCTGATCTGTAAAAACATTCTTTTACTTTAAACAACTTTCAACCTTAATTAACCTTTATACCTAAACCTTGAGATGATCATTATGCAGCTTACTCTTTGCATGGCCTGGACCTGCCCCAATATTGTATATACAGTATTTGGAAAAGCACATCCAAGGAAACAATTATTGTACAAGTCAAGCTAAATTGTTATGGTTTGAGAACACATTAATGGTTAGAAAAAACTTGAATTTGAGTCTATTTTTTATTTTATTATAGTTTTGTGACGGAGGATTTAACCACGCAAGATGAATGCTTTACCACTGTGGTCTATCCTCAGTTCAGATAACTCTTAATAATAGTTTGATATATCATGAAATAACATATAGCTTTAAATCAATTCTTTTTTTCTTTTAAATTTTATTTATTACATATATATTTTTTGTACAAGACTATCAAATCTAAACCCATGTCCCCCACCCTATCCCCCACCCCACCAGAGCTCATGCATTCTGCCAAACATGATTTTCATCTCTTTCTCAGTCTTTCTCAAAATTTTCCATGTGGAAGTTGACCGTTTTCAGCAGAAGTTCACCGTTTCAGTCAGTTCTTTGATGCAGTCCTTTCTGTTGTTGTTGTTGTTGTTTCCAATATGCATCACTCCCAACTACTTGGACAAAAGCTCAAGGGGCCGTGCACAAGAAGTACTTACAACTAGGTAATTGGTACTAGCATCCACAGATGAGGGATACCATTCGTGGTTTGTTTTTCTGAGACTGTGTCACTTCACTCAGCATGATGTCTTCTAGCTCCAGCCATTTTCCTGCAAAGCTCATGATGCCATCTTTCTTTACTGCTGCATAGAACTCCATTGTGTAGATGTACTATATTTTCTCTATCCACTTGTCAGTTGAGGAGCATTTAAGTTGGATCCAGCTCCTTGCTATTGTGAAGAGAGCTGAAATAAACATGGCTGTGCATGTATCTCTGTGGTGGGGTGAGTCTTGTGGGTACATGCCTAGGAGTGGTATGGCTGGGTTGGGTGGCGAGTTCATTCAAGTCTTCCAAGGGTTCTCCACACTGCTTTCCATAGTGGCTGTACGAGTTTACATTCCCATCAGCAGTGGATGAATGTTCCCATTTCCCCACAACCTCTCCAGCACTTGATGTCATTTGTTTTCTTGATCCTAGCCAGTCTTATTGGAGTAAGATGATATCTTAAAGTGATTTTGATTTGCATGTCCTTAATGATTAGTGATGTTGAACACTTCTTTTTATTTTTTTGGTCTTTTCAAGACAGGGTCTCCCTGTAGCCCCAGGTGTCCTGGACCTCACTCTGTATACCAGGCTGGCCTTGAACTCACAAAGATCTGCCTGCCTCAGAACACTTCTTAAGATGTTTCTCAGCCATCTCTAATTCCTCACTTGTGAAGTCTCTGTTAAGGTCTTTGCTCCATCTATTGAGTGGGTCATTTGTTTTCTTTCTTTGTTTTTTGAGTAGTTTATATATTCTGGAAATCAATGCCTTGTCAGATATTTCTGCAGTGAAGGATTCCTCCTACTCTGTGAGATTTCTCTTCTCTTCCTTGATTGTTTCTTTTGATGTACAGAAGCTTTTGAGTTTAATGAGGTCCCATTTGTCAATTGTCGACCTTAATTCTTGCACAGCTGCTGTCTGATTTAGGAAGTCTTTTCCTACACCTATGACTTGTAGTCTGCTGCCAACTTTTTCTTCTATCACCTTCAGGGTTTGGGGTTTTACGTTGAGGTCTTTACTGCATCTGGAGTTGACTTTTGTACAGGGGGAGAGGTAGGGGTTTAATTTCATTCTTCTACAAGTGGTGATCCAGTTTTGCCAACACCACTTGCTGAAGATGCTGTCTTTCCTCCATTGTGTCTTCTTGGCCCCCTTGTCAAATATGAGATGGCTGAAATTGTATGTGCTCAAGTTTGGATCTTCAGTTTTGTTCCATTGGTCAACACGTCTGTTTTTGTGCCAGTACCAGGCTGTTTTTATGACTATAGCCCTGTAGTATAGTTTGAAGTCTTGTATAGAGATCCCCTCTGTGTTGCAAATCTAAATGAATTTAAGGACTTTTTTTTCCAAGCCTGTGAAGAATCTCTTGGGGATTTTAATAGGGATTGCATTAATCTGTAAAAGAGTTTGGATAGAATGGACATTTTTACTGTGTTAATTTTCCGAATTCATGAGCATGGGAGGTTTTTCCATCTTCTGTTGTCTTCTTCAATTTCTTTCTTTAAGGGTTGAAAATTTTTGTTGTAGAGATCTTTGGTGTCTTTAGTTAGGTTTGTTGCTAGGTATTTTATTGTTTTTGAGGCTATTGTGAGTGGGAAGGTCTCCTTGAATTCCTTCTCCAGTTGCTTGTTGTTGGTGTAAAGAAATGTCACTAATTTTTTAGGTTAATTTTGTATCCTGCCACTTTATCGAAGTACTTAATCATTTCTAGGAGTTTTCTGGTGGAGTTTTTGGCATCCCTTAAGTAAACAAGCATATCATCAGCAAATAGGGATAGCTTGACTTCCTCTTTTCCAATTAGTACTCCTTTAATTTCCTTTTCTTGCCTTATTTCTCTAGCAAGTGTTTCAAGCACTATGTTGAAGAAGAGTGGTGACAGGGGGTAGCCTTGCCAAGTTCCTACCTTTAAAGGGAATGTTTCTGCCATTTCCCCATTTAGGATGATATTGGCTGTGGGTTTCCTGTATATGGCTTTGATTACATTGAGAAATGATCCCTCCCATCCAATTCCCTCTAGGTCTTTAAGCATGAAGGGATGCTGGATTTTGTCAAAGGCTTTTTCCACATCAATTGAGATGATGGTTTGATTTTTGTCTTTCAGTCCATTTATATGTTTGATGATGTTTATTGATATTCATATGTTGAACCATCCTTGCATCTCTGGTATGAATCTAATTTGGTCATGATGGATGATCTTCTTGATGTGAGTCTGTATGCAATTTGCCAGTATCCTGTTTAGAATTTTGGCCTCTGTGTTCATTAGGGAGATGGGTCTACAGTTCACTTTTTTAGTTGTATCTTTGCCTGGTTTTGGTAATAGAGTGATTCTGGCTTCATAGAAGGAATTTGGGAGAATTCCCTGTTTGTAACCTTCTAAACAATTTCAGTAACAATGGTTGTAGGTCTTTTTGAAATATTTTATAGAATTCTGCCATGAAACCGTCTGGGCCTGGGCTTTTTTTAGTTGGGAGGTTTCTTATTACATCTTCAATTTCTTCCTATATTATGTGTCTGTTTAAGCTGTCAACCTCTTCTTGGTTGAGCTTTGGTGATTTCCAGGATTCAGTTAATTCATACATTTCGTCTAGGTTTTCAAATTTGGTAAGCGTATAGGTTTTTGAAGTAATTCCCGAATGATTTTCTGGATCTTTTCCTTGTCTGTTGTGGGATATTTCCCTTTTCATGCATGGATTGTATTGATTTGGAGTTGTCCTTCTTTCTCTTTATGTAACTAGGCTACAGGTCTAAGTTATCCTTTTTTTTTCAAAGAACCAACTTATTTGGATTCATTGATTTGGTTTAGTATGTTTTCCTTTGTTTCCATTTTATTGATTGTCTGCTCTGATTTTTGTTATTTCTTCCTGTCTGCTGCGTTTAGTTTTCATTAAGTATTTTTGCCTCTAAGTGTTTTCTTTAGTGGTGTAGATAGTTCACTTGTTGCTCTTTCTGTTTCTAATGTGTAGCACCCAGGGCTATAAACTTCCTCTAGGACTGCTTTAATGTGTCTTCCATAGGTTTTTTGTTGTGTTTTACTTGTCATTGTGATCATTCCAGGAATGCATTTTATTTCTTCTTTATCTCTTCACTTGACCCATCCTTTTATTCAGGAGAGCGTGTTGTTGTAGATACTCCATTGTTCTTGTAGGAGTAGGGCTTATCCTGTGTTGATGTTGAGCTTTATTGCACTGTGTGTCTTTTAGTAATGCATGAAATTATTTAATCTCTTTGTATTTGTGGACGTTTTTTGTGTCCCAGATGTGGTCGATTTGGAGAATGTTCCGTGGGGTGCTGAGTAGAAAGTGATACTCTGGGCTTTTAGGGTGGAATATTTGGAGTAGAGGCTACTATGAGGTCATATTTTGTATCAATATACATTCAGTATAGAATGTCTCCTCTGTTTATTCTTGTCTGTTTTGACCTGTCCAAAGGGCTTCAGTGGGGTCATTGAAATCACCTACTCATGAGTGTAACTGGGTTACTGTGTGACGTGGTCCTGGAGAAATGTTCGTTTATAAAGTTTGGTTACAGTGAGTTGGTGCTTATATATTCATAATTGTGAAATCTTCTTGGTCGATTGTTCCATTGATAAAAATACTATGTCTTCTTGTGCCTTTCTGATTTCTTTTACTGTGAAGTCTATTTTGTCTGATATTAAAATAAGGGACAACGCTTCTTTATGGGTACTTTCTTGCTTGGAATATGTTTTTCCATCCTTTACTTTATAGGTGGTGCCTGCCCTCGAAGTAAGATGTGTAGCTTAGCAGCATTCAATGGTTCTGTTCCCAATCCAACTCCAGTCTATTCTTTTGCTTGGGGATTTTAGTCCAAATTATTTTAAGGTGATGGACTATAGGTTTGTGTTGCTTTCCCTTTTGCCTATTTCATTTTTTTTTTTAGTTTCTTTTTTTCTGTCTTTGTTTCTTCTTTTCAATTGTTTTTTAATTATTTCTTCTTTTCATGGTGCTTGGGCAGATGGTGCTCTTTCTTCTCTCTTTTTTTTTTTTTTTTTTTTTTCCTTTGGAGCAAAGTTTAATTCAGAGTAGCCGGGGCTAGGCTTAGGTGAGAGAAGGAGCCAAGCACCCAGAATGGCGTCTGGCTGGGAATTTAAGGGGAGTGTGTGGGAATGGGTTCAATGAGGGGGAGTAGGGTGCAAAATGGGTACGAAGTAGTCTGGATCTCTTCCGAATGTGAGGGGAGGTGGAAGAATTCCTGAGTAATCAGTGGTGGCCTGCTTTAGCATACCAAAGGCCATGCCTGGTACGAGCAGGTTCTTGGACCTCCTGGTCTTAGGTGTCTGCCATTCCAATGGGCTTCTGGATCTACACACCTGACATTCCAGACCTTTTGTTCCTATAGGAAAGGGCGGAGATTGTCCTTCTCTAGCTCTATCAAGCTGGACGGGGAGAGTTCTGGGGGAACAGGCCGTCAGGCTGAAGGGTTATGCAGTCCAAGTTTTTCATTTTGGCTGCTTGAGGGGGTACCTCTGCCCAGGTGGATTTGGTCCAGATCATAGTGGCCCAGTACTTAGTGGAGTTTTCTCTGCAACTGAAAGGACAAGCTGGTTGAGTCTTACATGATTATACCATGCAGGGACACAACGGGGGCTACAGGGTTCTGCATTAGCAAATTGGAGGGTCCCGTCTAGGGAATGTAGAGGGAAAAAAAGGATGAGCAATTGGAAAACGTTTTAGTACACAGAGCTCTAGAAATGAGGGCCACTTTAATACACAGGGCTCCAGCATGAGAGCTCATAACCATGAGAAACAAAAAAAAAACTTATTTTTTTTTTAAAAAGTATTTTTCGGATGGCACTATTAGATCTTGTGCATCGTATCTCTGGAATATTTCTAACATCACACAGTAGATCTAACTTGCAAATATCTCACTATCTTCTATAATAACTGTTTCATTTCTTCTTTATTCAGTGCTCCTACGTTTGGGTGAGTTTAAAACCACAGTAGCTCAGTAAATGAGTTGTTTTGGGGTTAAGGGCAGTTTGAGGATTCTGGTCCTTTAGGGGTCACTCCGGCCTTGTGCCTGGCTCCCTTCACCAGTTCCATCTATGTGAGGACAGGGTCAGGTCTTGCTTGACCAGACTTCCCTTTGAGCATGAGGAGCCCTTCCTCTATATGGACCTTTCCTCACGCCTTTGAATGGACACTCAGGATGAAGTCCTTTTAAGTCTATCTCCTAAGACTTCCCTGGTGCGGGATGATGTGACTCGCTGTCACAGGACATGCACAAAGTTGCGGATGCAGGACCTAGGACCCAAGTCGACCTATACCTGAGGAGTGGGGCCAAAATATTTCACTATCAAATCCCTCTTGCCAAAATCAGATTGAGCTTTAAGTGTGGTTTGCTAAACCTCAAGAGATTTTGTTTAATTAATTTGGTACATTAATCAGTACAACTCCTAGTAAAGCTTGAACATTGACTTAGCAATAAATTCGTAATTGCTGTGGCAAAAATATTCTGAGCTAATAATAAAAGCTCATGGTTAGGGCCTGGTTAGGCTAGTTTAATTGCAGCAGGCTAGGAAAGGATGCTTATGGCTTGTTGCTGGTCTCATGTTCACTATTGTATAAATATAACTCTGGCCAAGAATGGCATTGCCCACATGGGCACAGGCCAGTCAATTAAGGCAATTATTGAGGTTTCTCAGCTCCGGTTGTATCAAGTTGACATTAAACCTATGCAGTAAATCCTACAATTGTTCTTTAAGGTCTATGAATGTCCATTTAAGTACTCAAAGTACAATGAATTTAAAACCATGCAAGGCAAAAGATTCCAAACATAGCCCATGAAACAAAACCAAGACATAAGGGTTAAAAAAGACCTTCTCAAATAGAAGGCCAATGTCACTTGTCCCCAGATTTCGAGATTATAGCTTTGAAAAGAATAGTGAAGGCGAAGGAAGGGGGGTCATTGTCACTATCCAGCAGCAGGCAGTGAAGTACTTAATAAGGGCTACCAAATTGGTTCATGCAGACTGTCCATGTGGTCACTCGAAGCAAAACCTAATTTTTCCAAAAGTATATAAAAGTCACATGTGCAAAGTATAACAGAATACAAAAAAATTTTAGTATATATGGGTAAATATATGTCGTTTCACTTGAGGCTATAACTGGTATATAGTGCCTGGTAGGTGGAACATCAATTTCTTGTATATGTCACTACTTACTTATGAATTATTAAAAGTGAAAGTACTTCATGCATACACTCATAACTAAGGTTCTAATAAATACACTTGGCGATTGACACTTTGTAAGGTTGTGCTAAGCAACGGCAGTGCATTGTAATCATACAATAGATCTGAAATGCTGGGAACAATGTCATATACACCAATTTATGCACACATTCCATTATAGAGATTTTTATCCCAGGCAGTTGTTTGAACCATTATGATTAAAAAACACCCTTTTAGAAACATTATTTAAAAACGTGAGCTTGATTAATTGTGTGGCAAGGCTAAGATGACATCTTGACCTTTGGTTTTAAAACTATGATCTTATTTAAATACTTTAAACAATGATGGAAACAATTAACATATAATAAAGAACTTGAACATATAAAGGTACTTCGGCTTTTTCATTGGAGGAAAGATTGATTGCAGGGGAAGCAACGTGTCACTGTCCAAGTACCAGATTATGAATGAATCAGGGATTTTTTTAACAGTGGTCCTCTGGTCAGAAAGGACAGTGGCATAGCAGCAGGAGAAAAGAAAAAAAAAGTGTTAGTGAACCCGTAAGGATCAAAAATCAGGTCTTCAGACCTCCTGGAAACAAGAAAAAAACTGGAAGAGAAAATTTGAGTTGTAAATACCTGTGGAAATAATTTGGACAAAGAAATAACAACCTTCAGATAAACAGTGTACGACCCTAGGAACCCGGGTTCAAAGTCAGGCCTTTGAAAAAAAAAATTAAGAGCGATGCCAAAAGTAAACTTAATTTTTGTTTAGTGCTGCAACCATAAGAATAAAACAAGTTTAGTGGCCACTTTTTTTGACAAAAAACACAGAACATGACTCACATGACAGTTACAAGACACCATTCAGATGGTTATGACAAACGAGTTTATATAACACACGAACATGTTGGACAGACCACAAATGGCCTCAATGTACCATTAACTCTGAACAGTGGTAAAATACCTTTTTATCTAAAGTTGTTCTTCTTTGTCCAGGTCTGTAGACAATTATCACATTTACAAAGATCACTTAGAGTTTAAGACATTGCATTAGGTGGAAAAGGGAAAAATGACTGTATGTTTTACTGTGTTTTGCAGCACAGGCTGTTCTTGTACCCTTTGAAAGGATGGTGGACTGGGTTGGCAGGAAAATCTGTGGCTTATGCTTATTACCTGCTAATTTAAAGAGAATAATTTACGTTAGTGGAAAAAAAAAATCAAAAGATCTCAGCCAGTGAAAATTACTCCCTAATCCTAGGGAATGCTGGATGCTAGTGAGGCAGGTGTGTGGTCAGTAGACCTTCTCAATCTTAGAGGCTTTTCTAAAGATCACAGTCAAGTCAAAAGGTTTACTGCCTGAGGCAAAATAGTGTAGTCTTGGCAGGGTGGTCAACACACCTTTTAATCTCAGACACAGGGGCTTGTATCCTGAGGCAGACCAAACCAAATGGATTTCTGAAAGTAAAATGGGGTTTTAAAAGACAAACATGAACATGGAGAATGTCAAATCTGAATCATCCTTAAACATTTAGGCAAAAGTTTTCGAACAAAATATACAAAAAACGAAATTGTGAAAGGATCAGAAAATGGCATTAAATAAATTGCAAGTAGATTAGAATATAGAAATATAGTACTAGTTATTACAAGGTCTGATTGTAAATTTCGGGCTATCTGCCATGTGGTCTTGTTTTGGTCAGCAGAAATGGGGCGGTGTGCCGGTCAGAACTGGGGGAGAGAGACTGTAGAAAGGAAGTAAAGTTTTTTAGACTCAGCCAGCAAGGGAGAGGGGAGGAGTAAAGGGAATGAAAGGGGAAGGAGAGCGAGAGAGAAGAGAGACGTATAGAGAGGAGAGACGAGAAGAGAAGAGAAGAAGAGTCTGGCGAATACTTGGTGGCAAGGTTCGTGGTTGCCAAATGTCAGTGGAAGACCCAGGACAGAAGAGAACGGCGGGCATACCAATCAGATGAGTAGTCAGCAGGCGAGAGTACCTCCCCGCCCACACAGTGAAGGGTTCCCTACTGACGGCAGAAACGAGAACGGCAATAAGATGAACAACGACTTGGAGGGTCACAGCAACAGTGAATAGAAGGAGGGCACAGGGAAGCACGGCGGCCCTAATTGAACTAGCAGTAGAACCCCCACACCCACGCCTTTTTCACGGTCATCCCACCGTTTCCGCCTGATGATATCCCAACCATGACGGGGCTACGCTGAGAACGCAGAGAGCGATGGCCCGGCGTACCCAAGGGGAATGACGTGTCGCGCGCCAAATGCAAGCCAGCGCGCGCGCGCGCGAGAGCGAGAGAGCGCGACGAGAGAGAAGAGAGAAGGGTCGGCTGGCAAGTTTAGAGGTTGCAAAATGTCATGGCAACAATACTATTATTGGTGTAAAAAAGCAGGAAACACAAAGGCACAGGAGGCAGAGGTCACTCTAGGAGCATGCATTACTTACACCTGGGACTGCCAACGTGAGCGCTCCTTTAGACCCCGTGGTGGGAAATACCCAGACAGCAGGCCCGGGAACAGCAGAGAAGGGTGGATGGGTCCAGAAAAGACAAGCGGAGGCCTACACCAAGGAAAGCCTGAGGGTCGAGACCACCCAGTCAAAAGCATAGGTGGAGTTTTGGTCTAGTGCATAGGGAGAGAGATGGGAGTCTTAGAGAGGAATAGAGGGACATGAGCAAAGGGCAAAAAATGCCTGTACACACAAGCATTTTGACCATTTACACAGAGCGCTGGCAGGCTTTTCTCATCAAAGACTGAGAATACGAAGATGCTAAGAGTAACTATAAAGAATGTAGCGAGACATACTCCCCAAGGAGTGTGATGCCCTAGGGGCCTCTCTTTTAGAGTGTCGAAGGTCACACTAAATTATAGCAGTACAGAGGAGAGAGAAGGGCGACGAGGGAGCAAGAGGGGAGAGAGGAAGGAAGAAGAAGAAAAGAAAAAAAAAAAAAAGAAAGAGAAAAAGAGGTTAGTAAATAGATTCTTTATATGTCAGCACCCCAGCCACTCCCTAAGCGCTTCCACACCTTCAGTTCTAAGTGGCGCTCAGCGACCCCCAGTAGTCTCTGAAATCGGGCCTGCAGTCTGTGAAGTCGGTCCCCAACGGTCACAGAAGAGCTCCAAAATTCGGGTCCAGAGTCGGTCCCCAGCGTCTGGTAATAGAACAGCAAAACTGGAAGGGAAAAATGGGGGGATCCCTGACTTGCCGGTACTCAGGGATCCAAAAGGACCGGAAGGGACACTAAGAAATGGAAAGAGGATGCAGAAAGCATGGTTAAAACAGGAGTGTTAGGCGGAGGGGGCAGCTGGGGGGGGGCAGAACATACACAGGGGTAACAGAAGGTAGGGTGGGACGATAAGAATCTCCCCTCACTCAGTGCCCAGCAGACCGGCCGCCTGCGAGGCGACTTAAGAAGTCTTACCATGAGGGTCCACAGTATAAACCCCGTGTTCGGTCATCACAATGTGATGAGTGCCCGATGAGGTTAAAAGATCTTGCAGCGGAACACGCGATTAGGGCCCAATCAGATTCCATACCGAGAGCTGTGGAACCATAACAACGCACTCAACTTTCACACACAGGTCCTGGTTGTTCCACTTTTTGTGTATTTTTTAAAATTTTTTCATAATCTTTACTTGAGGTTTTTAGTTGTTCTGTGTTATTTCCAGGTCTGATATTCTTTTTTTTTTTTTTTTTTTTTTTTTTTTTTTTTTTTTTTTTTTCCTCTTGATTGTATGAGTGTTTGATTTCCTTTTTCATTTCCTCTTCTGATTTCTTTAGTACTTCTATTTCCTTTTGGAGCTTCTCAATCTCTTCCTGTAGCTCTTTGCTTAGCTGGGTGGTTTCCTTATCTTTTTCAGCATGGGATCTTTTCAGTGTTTCTACTTCATTCCAGAGTTTGTCATTCTCTCTCTCTCTAGGTCCTTCTTGAGTTCTTCATTCTCTTTTCTTAATTCTTTGATTTGCTCTTTATAATCTTGTACTTATTTAAGTATGTTCACAATTGTGCTTCTGATATCTGTGTCCTGGGCCATCCCCACCATCCCCAGGGGGATCCCACTGTAGGAATCTTCCGCAGGGTTGGTAGAGCTTGATGTGGGATTATCCTGCACCTTTCCCATGTTGTCTCTTCTTCTTATTCCTGGCATATGGGCTTCTCCTTGCCTCTATTCCAATGTGAGTCCCAAATGCCTCTTCACTGTGTTGAAGGCTTGCTTTGCTTGCCTCCTTCAGATACCTTCGTAATCCCAGTTGGCGGGGGTGGAGGGTGGTGGGGGCGGTGGGCGGGTGCTCTTTAGTCCCTGCCCCCGTACCTGTGCTTCAGGTGGTTTTGGGAGATCTCCAATAAATCAATTCTTAAATTTGATTCAAATTTCTTACCTTGGCCAACAATTGCCGATGTATATAAATATATATTATATACCTATGGACATATAAAATAAGTGATGAAACTACATAAATTACACTAATACCCATTGTACCTCCTCATGTGATTCCTCTGGCATGTAAATACCAGTATGAAAGCAAGGAAAGAAAAAGTACAATGTGTTTTTGACTTTGTTCTCTGAATATTCTATGTAACAATTTTAAAGAAAAGTAAATGGATTATTTATGCCAAGCACATAAAACACATTAGTTTCCTAAGAATAACTGCATTTTCCAGTGTTGATTCCTGGCAAAGTGAGAATTTTAATGGCCCAAAGCACAAATAAGTCAGCTTGAGGAACATTGATTGCAGAGAATTGAAGCATGGGAACCTACTGGAAAGTGAGCTTTTTCTACTCAATTCTAATAAAATCCAGAACCAAGAAAGCTACTAAATGCTGCTATGAGACATTTTTAAGCATGAGAAACAATTCTATCTTGATATTCTCTCTACAGAATATAAAAATAAATTGATAAATTTAGTATATTTTGCAGAGACATTTTAATATGGTTAGTACTCATGGAATTTGACTATGAAATTTATAAAAATTGATTAATAGGAGATATTGATTTTTTATATAATTTTATTTATTTCTGTATGTGTATGAATGTACTGTCTGCATGCAAGTGTGTGCACCCGTGTCGTGCAATGCTGCGGAGGTCAGAAGAGGGTGTCGGATTCCCCTGGAACTGGAATTCTCCTGGAATTGGAGTTTCGGACAGTTCTCGGCCGCCATGTGGGTGCTGGGGATCGAACCCGGGTCCTGTGTAAGAGCGGTCGGTGCTCTTAACCGCTAGGCCATCTCTCCAGCCTAGAGATATTGATTTTATGTTGAACTTTTCTATACTAGTTGACTTGCAGTTATAGGTTTTCAAAAATTATAAAATTTACATTGTTTTACCATTTCCACCAAAACCTACACCTAAATTTAACTAATCTAAACAATTCACTAAGCCTTAAAATATCCTATACTTGGTGGATAAAGCTTGGGCAGAGTTGAGTACCTGCTAAATAAATTTTACCCAATAAACACTTTGCTCTTTAACGCTATATGACTGGACTAAGACTTCTACTTATTTGAGAAGTAAAAATTTAAGCTTAATTCCTTTAAATTGTCCTACAAGCAAAAGAAAGTGTTACACTGTGATGTTGTGTATTTCAGAAAAATATAGAGATTTGAAAAATAGCTTAGTGGCAAGATGATTACCAGACACTCTAATTTATGTATTAGAACAGTAATCCTAGACTATGAATTAAGTTTGGTGGGGTATTTTCATTTTATTTGTACACATACATGGCGATTTTAATAAATATTCAATTGTACCTGAAAAATCTAAATATAAGATATTTTAAATAATGATATTAATCATTTTTTAAAATCCAGGTAACATATAGCAATGCCTCCAGCAATTCTATATTAATTAAAAATGGTCTTTAGGGCAGGGATTTAAAATTTGCCATGTATGCTAATCCTGAATGTATTGCTAAAGAGACAGAATCTGCATAACAATTCTGGAATGAAGCCTGAACTTCTGCATTCTACTGAGCTCTTGGTGGATGCTGCCAATTTTAGGCTAGATTGCCAATAGTGAGGACTACTATTATGTTACTATTTGACCTTCCTATTTTAGGAGATCCATATTCACAATAATAAAGTCCTGGGAGGGGCTGTAGAGATGGCCTAGTGGTTAAGAGCGCCGACTGTTCTTGCAGAGGACCCGGGTTCGCTTCCCAGCATCCACATGGCAGCTGAGAACCATCTCTGACTCCAGTTCCAGGGGAATCCGACGCCATCTTCTGACCTCCTAGGCATTGCCCTACACGGGTGCACCAACCTCCATGCAGACAGTACATTCATACACATAAAAGAAATAAATAAAATAAAATAAAATAAATCCATAAAAAAAGACATTCCAGGGGAAGCTAAAGTAGAATGACTTATGGGTCTCAGAGTGAAGAGACAATCTAGAAGTTGGGAGATAATATAACGAAATGTGGAATCTGTAAAGAGGACCAAAAATTAAATACCACTGCACTCAAATCACCCAGTAAACAAACAGGAAAATTCACTTAATAGTTATTAAAAGAAGAAATACAAATTATCAATAAATATTGTGAAAATATTCAATAAACACAGGATACAAATTAAAGATACACAAGGATTCTATTTCATCCCAATATGAATGGCAGTCATTGAGGAAACAAAAACAACAAATACTGGCAAAGATGTGAAGAAAGCAAAAACCAAAACAAAAACCAAAAAAAACCTCTGCTAGTATGTCCATTATGGAAACCAAAAGAGAAGCTCCATAAAAAATGGAAATGCACAACTGTAACTGAGCTATACTGCCCCTGACTACATACAGAAATGAATCTCAGGAATATGCAACATAGGTTTTTGGACATCCTTGCTTATTGCTGCACTATTCACAATAGCAAAGATATAGACAGTCCTAAATATCTTTTAACAGATGAATGGATAAATAGCTGTGATATATGACAGATGTGGTGTCCCTGGCCTTTAATCTGAGCACTTGGGAGGCAGAGCCAGGTGGAATTGTGAGTTTAAGGCCAGCCTGGTCACTGGGGCTACAGTGAGACCCTGTCTAAATGGAAACAAACACACACACACACACACACACACACACACACGCACACACACACGTGTATTTAAGTTCTTATGATATAACGTACTCTACAATTAATCTATTTAAGTGATGCTTTTTGGAGTAATCAGAATTCTACAACTACTACCATGATATTTTAAAAATATTTTATCATCCATGCACCACAAAATATCTCATACTTGCTAGCATCACTCATAGGACGTGTGGAATATATTTAAAATGGTGTATCATTCAACCATAGAAAAGGATGAAATTATGCAATTTGCAAGAAAAATGAATAGAGCTAGAAATTTTCATGTTAGGTGAAATTAGCCAGATTTAGAAAGTTTAAATGTTGCAAGCTTTCTTTCATATGCAGTTTATGTAAATATACACAAATATATGTATATATGATGTGAAGGAACTAGAGATTCTACAATGGGAAGTCAGAGATTAAAGTCAGGGAAAAGAAGGAAACCAGAGAGGGAAATGGGGAAATCAAAACTAAATATCACTCATTTACCTTATATCCTGAGTCTAGACATGAAACAAAACCAGAAGGGAAACTTTTTGAAGGAAGGTATAGGACAATCACCAGTGGGTGGGAGGGACGGAGGAGGGTTGTGAGGGGAGATAATGACCAAAATACAATTACATTTCTGCAAACATTGTAACCAAACCCACTATCGTGCACACTTACAGGCATTTTAAAAATATGGAAATGACAGTTTGTGTACAGATGATATAATTTTAGTATAGGTGTGACGTGTATATATATGAATTTTCTCCAAGGACAATAATCCTCTGCTTTGAAAAAATTTTGAAAAGAATCAGAAAAAGATACAGGGCAGGTATGGCAGGGTGCATGAACTTGGGTGGGGTAGGGGGCATGGAAGACAAGATGAGTCTAGATTGGACTGAGAAACAATGTATGAAACAGAAAACTTCATTGTTAAAACAAGAAACTCTTAGTGTTAAAACAAGAACATGGTTACAATATCAGGTGACCTGTATGTGTTTGACTTTCAGTTTCTTCATTTACTTATCTGAGCAAGTAAACTTCACTTGTCTATTAAGTAAAATGTTTATTACCAGTTTCTACATCATTATTTGGCAGCAGAAAATAGAAATAATTCTTCATAAAAATTCTTAGCCTGCTTATTGGCACATTACTGAGTACTATTATAGTTTTTGAAGCAGGTATGTGTTCAGAAACTATGGTGTGTCATATCTTTTTTTTTTTTTTTTGAGACAGGGTCTCCCTTTTTAGTACCAGCTGGCCTGGAGCTCACTCTGTAGACCATGCTGGCCTTGAATTTACAGAGATCCACCTGCCTCTGCCTCCCAAATGCTGGGATTAAAGGTGTGCACTACCACACCTGGTTAATAACATCTTATTCTTAAAAACTATTAAAGATTTGTTGTATTTTATATTATGTGTACATGTGAATGCCGGTGTCAGTGTGTGTATATGAGTGCAGGCATCTGCAGAAGCTGGAAGAGAGTGTCAATCTCCTTGAAACAGGGCTATAGTGGTTGTGAGGTGCTGGATATGGGTGCTAGTATTGAACTTTGGTCCTTTGCAAGAGCAGTGAACACTTTTAACTGATGAGACATCTCTCTAGCACTAACACTTCATTTTCTTTTTTGAGGCAAGGTTTTCCTGTAGCCCCAACTGGCTTGGAGCTCACTGTGAAGACCAGGCTGGCTTGGATCTCACAGAGATACCTCTGCCTCTGCCTCTGTGAAGTGCTAGAATTAAAGGTGTGCCCCATCATACCTAGCATGTGATAGCTCATTTTTAAAGTTTGAAATAACAAAAACATATAAGATAAACTGTTTCCTTGAATTGCCTAGCAAGGGAGTGACTAGTAAGCTATATAGGCCAGATCTGACAAAAAACAGTTCGAAGGATCAAAGCAACTGAAATAAAATTAACTATTTTTATAGATTAATTCATCAAGAAATCAATTAAGCATCTCTTGTATTATTTAAAAGATTTGTACAGATTTATGAATATAATTGTATTTTTCAAAAACTAATTTTCTCACTGATGTTTCATCTTGGGATGTGGCTTACACTATGTTAGAGCCATTTTTAGTAAAGAAAATCTTGAAGTGCAAATAGAAATTGATGGCCTACTTCTGCAGGAGAATAATTGCCTTGGCAGATGACATCATATTTTTTATGCCTGACACATCTTTTGTTCATCTTGAATTGGGTGTCTATCACTGTCTGGCTCAGATGTGAAAGAGATATATATTATAATTCTGTTTTACTACTTTACTGCCTGCACATAGATTCACAGGTAGATCATATTATCCATATTTTGCTTATTCTATACCTACTAACACTTCTATCCTTTTATGTCAAACATTAAAGATAGTTTTGGATATTGATCAAAAATAGCTTGTTGGATATTATTATGACTCCTATAATCTTGTATATTACAACATATATGCTATTTCTATGTTATAATAACTGTTAGGAAACTTATTAAGGCTATAAATAATCCAGGCACTTTTGTATAGGGAATTCTACTATCAATAACTTCCGAGGTGACAAAAAATAGGGACTTGCCTTCTTCAAGTCTTTAAGTACTAAAAGAGTGAGAAAGTAGGGCAAATTTTTAATATTATAAGTTAAATTATTAACCACATGAAAATTTCAATCACATCATGTCTAGCTGAATTAAAAAAAAAACAAATTAAAATCATTTTATGGAGAAACTAAACATCTATGAGGCTTCTCAAAGCATTTCTCCCAAATTGAACTGGGATGACCATTCTGCATCAAAAACAATGTTTTTAGTAAGGGTGATCTTCAGCCTCTGATTAGAGATGAATTATTGTTAACCAGTTTGTTTTTACTTCAGATATCTGTCTTAGAAAATACCTTTCAAATTTTCAGATTATCTGCAAGATTTCTTAAGCTCTTGGAGATTTGCTTCTTAATGAAGATCAACATTCACATACAGAAAGTCCAGTGGGCATTAGGAAAGCGTTTTTAAAGCATTTTTTCAGTTAGCTCAAATAGGGCATCCAAAGTAGTAATGTCTACACAATAGTTCTACTCAATTCATTCTATTGGATATGATTTGGGGAGCATGTGCTCTATTCTTTCTGTGCTTCTCCATATAGACTGCATTGAGTTTAGGAAGATGTTTTCCTCTCATCATTTCCTAGATGCCTAGAGACATTTCATACAGCCTTTGCTTCTCTATGGCCATTGGAGAACATCAAACAGAGCAGCTGCTTTTCTTTGTAACTCTGGACAAAGACAACAATGTATACAAATGTGAAGACTATGTCCAGGAGGAACTTTAGGATTTAAGGGAACAAGGACGGTATCTCCATAATTCTACTCAGAAAAATGTCAATTAAAAATTTAGAGCAAAGGAATGTAAGGTGTTGTCTCCCTGACTACTATTTTCTTAACTTAGAAGTCTGATTTTTGCTCATTTTCAGTGAAACCTGCCATGTGGAAATACCCATGATGTTTGAGTCCATTTTGAAAATTTCAAGAAATAATTTCTAGGCATGGGCTTTGTTAAGAAAGTTTTTCTTAGCACATGGTGTGGTCTACCTGAGTCACAGTGTCACTCTTACAAAAACATGCTTAACTGTTGCACCTCAAGCATACACAATGAGAGGGATTGATATATTCTTGCAAGTATAATAATTTGCATATTTCTGATAAAATGGATTCATTGAAAAAATATTCATCAAACATCAAAAGTAAAATGTAAATGAGGGGTATTTCAGGAAATACTAATTAAGATAGGATTTGCAAAAATTTTGCTATCTTCCCTTTTGCTTTCAATAGATAGAGATCTTTTGATGTGAGTAGTAGGATTAATCTGTGTTGTCCGAGTGGTTATCACAAACAGTCTCACTAAATACGTGCCTGAAATCTAATAAACATAGAAATAAAGGCTGTCTCCTGGCAAATCATTTTTATTTCACATCTAAGCAGTGAATATTGAGATCTGACAGATTTGAAGTTACCATGTGAATATGAAAAATATCATTTTGGTAAGGGCAAGCATTCGGTAAGGGAAGGATGGCTCTGAGACACAATGATGACCTATTTAAGAGAGGAATCACTCTCCCGGAAGACTGGCTTTCTTATATATGCTGTGGGCAGAGCTTGACAGCTGTTTAATTTAGGAGAAAAACAACATTAATACTAAAATTCGTCAGCTAGGGCTGCAATGGTCTCCAACATGGAGTCAGTCTGAGCTAATATTAGTCCGAACCCCACAGCTCTCATTGCCAGTGTTTTACATAGTAAATTGGAGCAACTGTGTAATTTGACTATACTCTAGTATCTGGCTTTGATTTGAAATAATTTCTGTCACACAAAAAGTGATTTGACAAGCTTTTTTTGCCCTGTGTTTGGACCATGGTGAAAGCTTTTGCCTTTGGAATTATCAACGGAATGACTACCGTCAAAGGCCAGCTGAACTGGCATTTACTTTTACAAGGTGTTAAAGTAGTAGCATGATTCAAAGCAGATCCTGGATGAAGTTTTTTTTTTTTTTTTTTTTTTTTTTTTTTTTTTTTGGTTTTTTCGAGACAGGGTCTCCCCGTAGCCCCAGCTGTTCTGGAACTCACTCTGTAGACCAGGCTGGCCTTGAACTCACAAAGATCCACCTGCCTAAATGTTAATATTAAGATGCTGTTATTAATTCTCCAGGGAACTGTATTTCAAAGCTGCTCTACCTAAAGACTTTGGTTTTACCTTTGGTGAAGCAGAAGCCTTTTCCCTGTGCAGGGCTCAGACCCCCTCCTGGGAGGAGCACTGATTTGAAGAGATGGGAGAAAAGGTCACATCTCTACTTGTGACTAAGATGAGTCTGTGGGCTCTGTGGACTTTACTTCCTTTTGCTTTGTAGCTGCTGAGAACAAGGCTGGGCCCTTTTGCTATACTTTTCATATACCACCTCCAACATGAGAATCACAAAACAAACTGCAGGAGGCGTCCACTATCAGGACTTGTACACGAATCCACCAGCCTCTGCCTGAGGCAGACATTTTATCAACATCTACATTTCACCTATATTTACTTAGAAAGTTCAGAAGAAAACATTTGTTTCTCAATTATTTCCTCAAATTTAAAGGTACTTTTCAGGAAAAGTCATTTGTTAACAATAGAAACGTCTAATAATAATAAATTTTATGAAGTGCTTATGTGATGGAGCTTTGTTCGTAGGCCTGTTGCACTCCAATTCCTCAGCCTCCTGGTTCAGCCACCAATCTACAAGGTTCAGGTATTGCCGTTTATTTTTATTGCTACATTATATTTGAAGGGAAAGATGAGAATTGAAGCAATTGTGTAAATATAATAGGCAGCGATATCTTATTTTTACATCACATACCCCTTATTTGTGTATTGTATAAATAATTTAATTTTGGCATTTTGAATAATTAATGTGAAAGGGAGTTCTTCAGGTGTTGGTTTTCCCCTGTTACTTTTTTTTGCAAACGCTTTGTTATAAATGAAAATTGTTCTTTGTTCATTCCTTTTTTGTACTCCCATCTGCAGGTCAGGTTCAAAGGAATATCTTCTTTAGCAAGCAGCCAGAGCCTCTCTGATTATAGGTGTGATGAATTCCTTGCTAACAATTAAGAAAGTTCAGGAGAGCTGCTCTGGGATCCCGCATCCTACAGAGCAGACATTAAGGCTGCTCTGGCTGATCTACTTGTTCCCCCACAGCTCCAAGTGGTCTGTCTGCCAGGCTTGAGTAAAATGGCAAGAGCAGGACAGATGAGTATGCCCATGCAAACAAGATCACTGCTGCCAGTCATGGTGGTGCAGGTTTTTAATCCCAATACTGGGAGGCGTTTGCTGGTGGACCATTGTTGAGATGGAGGCTAGCCTGGAACATAGCAAGCTCTCAGCCAGTTGAGGCTACATAGCGAGACCCTGTCTCAAAAAAGAAAAAATTAATCACTCTGATAGACATGTGAGAGAACTTGAAGCTCGTGGTCCAGTGTTTCTCAACGTATGGTTTGCTACCTGTCTGCCAGAATCACCACTCTTCTTTGCTGAACCATGGGGTGCTGGACATAAGAGATCATTGTGAATACATATTAACCTTTGGATATCATGGATTTAAATTCAAGGTTCCACCGAGTACTATTGATCTAAGTTGGTTACATGATCACCTCAATAAACATTATAATAGCCAAGATTAAGTGCAGAGAGTTGTGAATTGCTTTATCTCCCTTCATCTTCAAAACAGCCCTGTAAACTTAGCTCATAGAAGGTATTAGATGAAGAAGAAGCATGCCCGAATATCTGTAGAACATTCCTAAACATACAAGAATGAGAAGGGACACAAGCAGAAACTAATCTCTCTCTCCCTGACTGCAAGGCTTTTATTTTTAATATATTATAGAGTAAAAGCATACTTCCTATATAGACCCTAAAACAGAATGAATGACAAAGATATGTTACAGGAAAAATATCCCTAATTATAATAAGTACCTAATAGATATTCTAGAAAGATTTATTTCATGTACGTTGTCTCATGATTATAAATATGCATGGTAATCCCATGATAGAAGAAAGGAACCTGGAGTCCCAAAACATAGAATAAGGCCAGGTGGTGCCTTCTAAAGTTTTTCTGAGGAACTTGGAATCTGTAAAAGAAAATGGCACACAAAGAACAGTTAAGGTTCTGTTAAGCAGGTTTGGAAAAGATACTGCTAGTTCCAAATTTAGAATTCTCATTAAAATCATTCCATTCATCATTTCTGCAAGTAAAAAAAAAATATTCATTCTGTTACCGTATCACTCACTAAGCTAGATGGTCATTAAATCCTGACACTGTCTGTGATGACCAGTGGGTAGTGGGAGACGCAACAGAAAATGGTTCAAATGGTTTGAAAAAAAGACTCATAGGTTTAGTGCAACTCTGGTTTGCAATCTCTATGTAATTGTTCTCTGTCCAGGGACAGTGTGTTTTAGTATTATATGTGATATGATCGGTTCATTATAGGACAATGTTACCGAACATTTGCATTGCTGTGAAGCTGTCATTGATTTAACTTGAAGTCTTATTGAAGGTCAGGAAACCTGGTAGCAAAGTGAATTTTACAGCTGTTATTAATCTTGTTCTTTGAAAAAGTATATTCTGTTCGCATGGGCCCCACAGGCTGTTCCTCACATAAGGGCTTCATGATCACAAATCTTTGGAAAATGCTATGCGATATGCCATATCTTTGCAAGTTTGCAATGCATACTTTAGCATATTAGAAGCCTGTATAAATCAACTCTTCCTTTGGCAATCAAGGATTTCACAAATATTATCATAACACCTTCCACTTTCCATGGTTCTGGGAACACAGAACCCTCATATGTATGTACTAGTCTTTCCTCACAGATTGATTGCTATCCTTTAGAGTTAGTATCTAGCAAAGAACCTTAGGGAAATATACTGTTGGTGTTTTAATATAAGAACAGAACATTTATTGTGTTGCAGCAGTCTCCTTCCTTTTTCTGTTCTGTTGTGTAATAGGAGAGATCATCGTGTTAGCTTTACACACCTATCTTGATGTGTAGATAGATAAGAAACCTCCTAAGTGACTGTAATGCCAACAAAAAAGACTTCATTTTTAGTGATGTTATTAAGATAGGTAGCCATAGAACATTTCAAAATATGAGGATCTGGACAATCACCATGAAATAATATCAGGAAATATCGTTAAGTATGTGATCATTAACACACGGTATTTTTTCAAATGGTTTGGGTGATGGTGGAACGCAAATCTTAGTTCAAAATTCACAAAGATGAAATCTTAATGCCTAGAACTGAATAGTAAATAAGACCTGGTTTCAAGTAAAAACTCTGTGATTTTTTTTTTATACTCTGGGACAAATTGTCTAATACTATTGGTAAAACATCAACAAGAATTTCTAATTTGTAGAGACCTGGGGAGGGTATGAAATTTTAATATATAATACCTTGAGTGACAATGTTATAGAAGTAATATTTTAAAAAGAAGTAATATTTTAAAAAGAAGAGTGTGTTGCACTGAGAGTTTAGCAGACTCAAGCACATTTTTCTTTTGTGTATGCATAAAGAATATCATATTATGTTTATTATAATAGGAATATAACCTATCTGTATAACATTGACTACCCAGAAGAAAAATTAAAAGCAAAATTAACCAATCATTCTTGATTATGTAAACATCCAAATATCTTGCACTGAATAAATTATATATCTGGCTTTTAAACTGAAATTTTATTTTAAATGAGTAAGTTCAGACAACCCTATTGAGTTTATATTTCCATAATTTGTATTCCCCAAATAATAAGCATTTACCGATGCAAAATAAATGTATTACAGAGCAATAAATATATTTTAATTTTCAGTTATAATATTATAATTCTGATTTTACATCTCATTCATTCATTCAGCATTAAATGTTATTACATATCAAGTTTTGCATTAGACAATATATATTTAAAAATAAACTAAACACCAAAGGCAAATACACTCATTCCCCTTTGCCACCTGAAGGATTTAGAGGGGAGGAGGCTACCTGGGAAGACTTGTAAGAGATGGATGATATTGGGGTTGAGAAATACAGACTAATGAGTGTCATCTAGGTCTATGAGGAGACATCATGGGAGCCACTCTTGGCTCACACTGCAGCTTAGCTTCTACATGTTAGGAGAGGAGAGAAAGCAAGACAGGGAAGGTTCTAAATTGTATGTATCCCTTCAGGCAATGGAGGCAATGTGATGCTGTGTAGGGTAAGAAAGTGGAGGATGAACTGTGAAAGGATATATGTTTCCAGGAAGGAAACTGTTCTATGCTCCCAAGAATTTGAAAACCTGGTTTAAGAGAGGAAGTTGCAGAGATAAAAATGAAGTAGGATCATTATTTGGTGATGTGAGTAGTGAGAATAAATGAGAGCAGAGTTTACACGTGTTTCTGCTTCCCCTTTGAGTTACAGAGAAGAGTTGGCATCTTTTGTAGTGGAGGAAAGAAGAAATAGGACGTGTGGTTGGATATGATGAACCTGTCTTCAGCCATCCATGGGAAGAACACAGGGCCATCTAAACGGCTATAAAAAGATTCTGTGATTGAAATTAAAATCACTTTTCAGATGTTGAAATTTAATCAAGTATAAAGAGAAACACAAATGTAAGCATTGAGTTAAAAGTGCTGTCTGGATTTCTTTAAATGATCAAAACACAATTGTGATGCATATATGTTTTGAAATTTATTAATGAATTCCATTACCTAATGCTTTTGAAACTCATGGAACTGAAGATAAAGGAATTTATTTTTATGCTGTTGTAGAACCCTTGTCAATGAAAATCCTGTCCTGTTTATCTCTCTAGATAAGTATGATTTCTAGAATACCATTTAGCTCTTATGTAAAGACAAGATGTGAAGATGTTGTTTCTTTTGCAAGTCCCGGGTTCTTTGTATATGCTTTATGTTTTTGAAACAGGGTCTTCTTATGTAGCCCAGACTGGCCTAAAAATTTTGCAAATATCCCACCTTAGCTTTCCATGTGCTGTGAATACAGACGTACATTATCATTCTTAGAGGCAACAGTATTTTCATTCATTATCTTCTGTCTGTGGCTCTAAATTGTAGAAATGGAATTTTTATTGAGCTATTGTACATTTCATAGAACAGTTCTTTTAAAAATATTATAGTTATTATTTTTACTTTGTGTGTTTGACTATATTGTTTGCATGCATGTTAGTGCACACATGTCATGCAGTGCCTGAGGAGGTCAGAGGAAAGCATTGGATCCCCTGGAACTGGAGTTAGGGATGGCTTTTAGCTGCTATATGGGTGCTGGGATTTGAACCTGAGTCTTCTGCAAGAGCAGTTCATGTTCTTAACTCCTGAACTATCTCTCCGTCCCTGATAGAACAGTCCTTAATCAAATTTGGACACCCTGCCCATACATTCCCCCCACCTACCACCCTGCCAGACTTTATGCATTCTACCATGCATGTTAAGCCCTATCCAGTCAAACATTTGTACCCAGTCAGCCTGTGTAGAATTCATAAGCAATCTCTACCCCCCCCCCCATTCAGTTGTAATCAGTCTCTAGAAGTTCCCAGGCTAGAACTTCTAAAACTGATATTTCAATGATAAATGGCTGTGTACATACCATCTCTTATTTTGTGGTGGAAATAATTTTTGTTGGAAACATTATGTATTATACTAGTCTTTAATAATGGTTTCTTTCTCACATGACTTTGAATTTCTGTTACTAACACTGCTATTAGGTGGAATCAAAAAGTGAGACTGTTATCTGCTCAGATGCCATTTTTGTTTGCTTCATTTGTGGAGCTAAAGCAGGAGACTTGGTTTCTTCCAAGAGCCTGTCAAAACCACTAATATCATGGCTTTGACTTATAGGCCATAGAGTTATAAAACACTCAAAATTCACTAATAGTCTAGAGCCCGATAGGCCTTCACAGCACTGACTGAATATAATATTCCATATTATTCATCCTTTCAGTAGCAGAATCTGGAATAAATAAACTATTGTATATGTAAGGATATTGGCTCTACCTTGTGTACATTCTATCTGTTCATAACCTCATAATCACTTCATTCTGTTGCATTGAATCAACATGAAAAATAAAGAAGATATTGCTTTATTCAATGAGGGCCAATAGCATATTTTAATATCCTGTGAAGCTAGGTCACTCTCACCACATTTACTTATTTTTTCAATGGTTTTTGGTGTAACTTTGCTTTGTATTAAAAATTCATGCTAAGTGCTTTAACATGCACTTATACAAAGTGAGAAAAATTCTTATATTAACACTTCCATTACAATAAAAATAAGTTGTAGCTGGGCGTGGTGGCACACGCCTTCAATCCTAGCACTTGGGAGGCAGAGGCAGGCGGATCTTTGTGAGTTCAAGGCCAGCCTGGTCTACAGAGCAAGTTCCAGGACAGCTGGGGCTACAGGGAGACCCTGTCTCAAAAAGACCAAAAAAAACCAAGTTGTAACTAGAGTAGTTGCTGTTTACACACAAGGCACGAGTTCATCTCCCAACACTCATATAAATAGATATAAAATAATGTATAGAAAATCCAACATGCAATCCATTCTGAAATTCCAGATATTCCACTACACTATCCATGTATTTAGTCTAGTATTTGTTGAATTGGTATTCAGAATGTCCTTACTGCATGTTGCTGCTCTATGGTCCTGAAGTCTTTTCAAATTTTGAAGATCTCCTCTGACCACAGCAAAATCGACCACAGATTTATGTGCATGGGCCATTTTTAAAAACCTCATAAATGTTGATGAGCCTGGGCCAGTAATTATCTAGACAGGCCCAACTCTGCACTCCCTTGTCTCTTGCCAGCTATCCTGTGCATTTCAGAGGAGAACCACAAAAGCTTCTTTTATAGGGTAAACCATTACTTCCATCTATGATGCAATAAGATACAGATCAATGGCTCTATCTTAGGAGAGGGGAAACAAAGAAAGTGAGCTGTACATTAGCAACATTTTAATTGGAAAATATTTCCAGGTAACATGTAGCTCAAGAAAGGGCCACCCAAAATAGGAACAGTCTGAGTTCAGAAGACAAATATCAAAAGTGGGGGAAAGATGACTAGAATTCATGGAGCAAAGTCAGAAGAAGCAGCAGAAGGAAGAGGAAGAGGAGGAGGAGGGAGCTTAAAAATTTTATTATTTATTATGTATTTATATTTTTGTTTGTATGAGTGTTTTGCTGGCATGTTTATGTGCACACATACCTGCAGTGTTCATGGATGCCAGAAGAGAGCACTAGATACCCTGGAACTAGAGTTAAGGACAGTTGTTAGGCACCGTGTGGGTGCTGGGAGACAAACCTAGGTCCTCTGCAGGAGCAGCCATGCCTCATAACTGCTGAGCCATCTCTCTAGAAGAAGAGAATTTTTTAATTTTTTATTTATTTTTTATGTGTATGAATGTACTGTTTGCATGCAGGTTTGTGCACCCATGTTGTGCAATGCCAGGGAGGTCAGAAGAGGGTGTCGGATTCCCTGGAACTGGAGTTCTCCTGGAATTGGAGTTACAATGGCTCTCAGCTGCCAGGTGGGTGCTGGTGATTGAACTGGGGTCCTCTGCCAGAGCAGTTGGCATTCTTAACCACTAGGCCATCTCTCCAGCCCCAAGACGAGAAAAGTTTTTAAAGGAGCAGTCTTGTTGAGTATTGATTAGGTCAGTTTTTCTGTGAGGTTATTACCTGAGCAGTACACTCTGGCTAGAGTGGGTTGGAAAGCTAACTGGTGCTCAGTGAATTAGAAATAGTTCTTGTTGGTGTCAAGTAGGTCAAACCATCTCCTATGGTTTGACACTGAATTAAGTTCTTTTTTTAAATCTTTTATTAAAGTTTTGTGCATTTCCAAGCTTACATCCTCTAGAGATTAGGAGATGTTATAAGCCACAGTAAGACCTTGTCATCTTTTACAGAAAAAAAGTTATTCATGGATTAGCATAACATCCAAATATCTGTGTCTGTACCAAAGTAACCTACCATAATAATTAGTACTGTTTAAATACCTATATATCTAATCGCTTGTGCTTCATTAGTAGGATTAAAAGGTTATTCCTGGACAAACTGTCAGCCCATGAAAGGAAACAACCAGAACTGATCAGAGTCCAAAAATGACATCTCCAGACAAAGTAGACTGCCCTGCTTCTCGTCCACCTGTGCCCCTTTTCTAAGCCTAGGGAACAATCTACGGAAGAGGGAGCATGGTAGAATGTAAGGGCTGCAATTGGGGTGAATGGTGAAACTACAGCAATATAGACTGGACACTTATTTGATAGGCTTTATTGTACATACAAGCCCCTCCAGCTGGGTGGTGGGAGCCTTGGGCTGTGTGGGTTTGGACTCAACTGCTTGCAAATTGGTTTTACATGAAGGATGCTTGTACTCATAAAAAACAATTTAAAAAAAAGAGCTAGAAACTGAAAAGTCTTTAAAGCAGGTTTTCATGCCAGGCCTGGAGAAGGCCAAAAGCTTGGAGGAAGAGAGTCATTAAAATCCACTCTATAAGATTTGCAGTTTAAAAGGGTATAATTAAAAATAACATATATTTATATAGAGAGGTATTTCAGTAGAGATTTACACAGAAATACAAGATAAACCATAAAAGTTAAAGGACTTGATTTCTCTGAAGTCATAGTCTAGTCACACAGCTTTAAAGAGCAAAGTGTATATTGGGTAAAACTTATTTGGCTGGTACTCAACTCTGCCCAAACTTTGTCCACATATTTTAGGATATTTTAAGGCTTAGTGAAATGTTTACATTAGTTAAATCTGGTTGTAGGTTTTGGTGAAAATAGTAATACATTTGAACTAATTGGGAATATAAATGTTAATTGTTTTATTTATAATTTGTATTGAACTTCCAACAATAAATTTGGGGTTAAGGCACACAAATGGTCTCTATATTTTTCTGAGTTATACAATATCACCTTGTAACACTTTGTTTTACTTGTAGGACAGTTTAAAGGAATTAAGTTTAAGTTTACTTCCCAAATAAGTAACATACAGTCAACGATAAACTGGGTAAATTTAATGAAAACTTATGCCTTGGCTCCTGTTTATGGGTATGTGTAATACAACTTAGGCATCTATAGGGAAAAACATAAAAATTTAAAAAACAAAAAGAGGGAGGTGGGAGGTGGGGTAGTATCCCTTCTGAGATACAAATGGAAAACTCTGTGTTCCAAAACTATTGATAAATATTCAATTTTGAGATCTTGAAACTAACAATGGGAAGAGATTCATATGTTCCCACAGGTAAAAACACCAATCTAAATGCCTGAAAACGTACGACTTTTGGTTGTGCAGGATGGACTGGGAAATGCCAGCAGAGAGGCTGACCCATCTGAACATTAAAGGAAGCGGAACCTCAGACTGCCTGAGTCACAGACACTGAGCATCTCTCTGAATTCTATTGGGGTTAACTGTTTATAATGGGCCCTAATGAAGTTTACCTTCTGGATGCTGAGAAACCTTCCTACCTCTCCCCTTTATAGGAAAAAGAAAAACATGATGGTACTGAAGTCATTCCCTAACTGTAAATTAGAGCCAACTGTTATAGTGGTAATTTCTTATAAAACAGGTATAACTACCTTTTTAAATTGACTGATGATAGGCATAGGAACTGTGAAAGGATAATTCTCTATTTAGAGCCAAATATAATAGTAAAGTCTTTATAAGCTGTGTAATTAAGCAAATTATATTAGTACAGGAAAGCTCTGATATCAGCAATGAATTATTCTGCCTAGGAGATGTTGGATAAGGGATCCAAGCCCCCCAAATTATAAAGGCCTTTTGCTTATAAGTGGGATATATTCAAGGAGAAAGGTGATAAGTCCCTGTTGTGGAAGACCTGGTGTAAGCATGAAAAAATGTTTTGAGACGTCACTTGCTAATGTACAATTGGTCTCTGAAATGCCAGAGAGTGTTACCAAAGGCCACTAAAGCAATACAGCAAAATATTGGTCTCCTTGAGACAAGCAAGACTCCTCCATCAGTATCAGCTACACCTCAACTGCCTAGAGATATTGTGCAACAGTGGCGGCCATGTGTCTATACATATATATCCCAAATCTAATTGGCTATTAGCTCTCTCCTTGGAGGAATAACTCACAGCGGATGCCACAAGCTTTTGTACTCTAGTGGTTAGGAGATGTTATAAGCCACAATAAGAACTTGTCACCCTTTATAGAGAAACCACAGTTTGTGAATTAGCATACCATCCAAGCATCTGTGTCTATACTCACAGCTTAGCTTGCCATAATAATTAGTACTGCTTAAATGCTTGTACATCTAATTGCTTGTGCTTTGTTAGTAGGATTAAAAAGGCATCACTGGATAAGCTGTCAACCCATGAAGGGGAACAACCTGATTAGACAAGAGTCCAAAATGACATCTCCAGAGAAAATAGACTGTTTTGCTTCTCACCTACTTGTGCCCCTTTCCCAAAGCCCAGGGAACAACTTGCGGAAGCGGAGGCTTGGTAGAACGTAAGGGCTGCGTAGAGATTGGGGTGAATCGTGAGACTACAGCAATATAGACTGGACTCCTATTTGATCAACATGCTTGTGCATACAAGCTTTTCCAACTCAACTATGGGAACCTTGGGTTGTTCAAAATTTGGACATAGATACTTGCAAATTGGTTTTACATGAATGTTACTTACATTCATTGCTTATGCTTAATAATTTGGCTCACTTAAAAAAATGCACCGATTACCTAATTGTATGGCAAACTGAGAAACGTCGTTATCTGAAAACAACTGTGCTATTATATTGTAGAATCCCTTAAAAAATAAACAAATAAAAGAAAAAAATGAAAAAAAGAAAAGTCTCGTTGGAATCAGATAAAAATGTACACATTTTAAAATAATTAACATTGATTGTCTTTACTACAGAAAAATATGGTGCTAAGGAAGGCTTGAACTTTTCTTTTTTTTAATTTTTTTATTTTATTTATTTTTCTTTGTGTATGAGTGTACTGTCTGCATGTAGGTCTGTGCACCCGTGCCGTGCAATGCTGTGGAGGTCAGAAGAGGGTGTCGGATTCCCCTGGAACTGGAGTTCTCCTGGAGTTGGAGTTTCAGACCGTTCTCAGCCGCCATGTGGGTGCTGGGGATGTTTTGTGCATTTCCTACATCACTTCTCAGTTCAACCCAGACTCATTTCCCCCTCCATGCCCCCTCCCCTCCCAAGTTCATGCAGTCTGTCATACATGTCCTGTTTCTCCTTCTGAGTCTTTTCAAAGTTTTTCGAATCACAAGATTATTTTTTGCGGGGGAAGAACTCTACTGCTTCAGTCAGTTCCCTGTCCCAGTTCTTTTGTTGATGTTCCCTCCAATCTGCATTGTTTCAACACATGCATTTATGTATGTCACACATGTACTGAAATCATGTCATCTGAAAATAAACTATATGCTATTTCCAAATCATATTACAGGGTTCACATTTCCCTCTTAATTTTATATTGTTCTAAAATATGCAAACATACCCTCCACCCTTGTTCCAAAACTATAAAAGTCTGAAAATAGGTAGTAGGTTAATTCTAGGGTCCATTAAGGGATTCACATTCTAAGAGCACAGTTACATTTAGATAAAGAGAAATATAACATTAATGCTACTCAGTTTGCCTTACTTGATGCTCGCATCCACAAATGAGGGATACCATTTGTCATTTGTTTTTCTGGGACTGTGTTATCTCACTTAGCATAATATCTTCTAGTTCCATCCATTTACCTGCAAAGTTCATGATGTCATCTTTCTTTACCACTGCATAGAAACTCCATTGTGTAGATGTATCACATTTTCTCTATCCACTTGTTGGCTGAGGGGCACTTGGGGTGGTTCCAACTCTTTGCTATTGTGAAGAGAGCTGCAATAAACATGGCTGTGCATGTATCTCTACTATAGGATGAGTTTTGTGGGTTTATACCCAGAGGAGGTATGACTGGGTCAGGTGGTAGGCTCATTTTGAGTTTTTTAAGTGTTCTTCAGACTGCACTGAATTAAGTTCTAAGCTTGATACTGAATAATAGAAAGGCCAAGTTTAAAAGTTAAACAGTGTCTGATTTGGATTTTACCATAAATGCTTAAACACAGCATTCTAAAAGAAAAAAAAATGTAGCCAATTAAAGAAAAATTCTGAATGTTTTTTTTTTTTTTTGGTCTTTTTGAGACAGGGTCTCCCTTTAGTCCCAACTGGCCTGGAGCTCACTCTGTAGACCAGGTTGGCCTTGAACTCACAAAGATCCACCTGCCTCTGCCTCCCAAGTATGTATTTTTAAAGCTACAAAACCCTCATGGACCCAATAATATGAAATTTACATTTTATGACATGGTACAAACACTTTTCATGAATGCCACTTGCAAACCTAAAAACCACAATACAGAGAAATAATATCAATAAAAACAGAAAGGAAATGCTGAAGCAATAGATAAGTAGGTTTATACCATGTGTTTAAAATTATAGAGGAAAACATAAAAAAAGAAAGATGAAAAAGACAGAACCAAACCTTTAAAGGTAAAATGTACAATAGAATGCAATAAATATATTTGATGAACTTAATATTAGATACATGTGTAGGATTGAAGGTAGCAATATGCCTCACGTTGTGAGAGAAAACTGGGTTAAAATGAGCAAGGACAATGTAAAGTTCAACCAATCATAATGAATAAAATCTTGAATAGGAACAGTTAGGTGGATACATTTGAAGTTATAATTGTGCAAACTTTCTATGCTTGGGGAAGCCTATGAACCTAAAACCACAAAACCTGAAGGAAAAAAACAACTTGAAAACTCTAAGAGGTCCCAGGTCACATATTTAAATTTCTTAACAGATGATAAGAAGAAATATTAAAAATTCACATAAAGAAAACATGTATGATCTTAACAAGGTAACAGGGGCACATCATTTCTTGTCAGAAATATGGGAAATATTTATTTTATTTTTTTAGAAATATGGGAAATATTAGTGCCACCCTGTAGCCAGCTGAACACACTGTAACCATCTGAGACTGAGGCAACTTTGCAGAAAAAGGACAGAAAGAATTTTGGAGTGAGGACCTGTGAGGAGAGCTGTGAAGTGCTGACTTCTGCCAGGACATGGCTTGTTGCACACCTCAGCTCCTCATAGCAGCTCTGGTTACCTACACCAGACCTGTACAAGACCAAGGAGTTGAAATTCCATCCTAGGAGGGGGAGGGGTTCTATAATGCTCTGTAGTCCTGATAGAATTAACTTTTTTATACTTTTATTGATGTTTTGTGTATTTCAGACATCATTTATCAGTTCAATTTAGACATATTCCCCTTTCCCTTTCCCCCACCCCACCCCAGATCATTTACTCTTTCATAACTGTCCTGCGTCTTTCTCTGCTTTTTGTATGTTTAGGAATTCACATTTTCCTCCTTCAATTTCATATTTCTCTAAAATATGAATATATACATCCCACCCACATACAGTAATTACAGAGTCTGAAAGTAAGTGGTGGGTCGATTCTAGATCCTGTTAAGAGATTTACATTATAACAACATAGTTGCTTTCAGATAAACAGAAATATAACAATAATGTTGTTCAGCTTGCTTTTTGTCTGGGGATTTGGTGTTAGCATCCACAAATGAGGGAAAACATTTGTCGCTTGTTTTTCTGGGACTGTGTTACTTTACTTAGCATAGTTGCTTGGAGTTCCATCCATTTACTTGCAAACTTCATGATGTCACCTTTCTTTATCGCTGAATAGTACCCCATTGTGTAAATGTACCACATTTTTGTCATCCACTTATTTGTTGAGGGGCGTTTGAGTTGGTTCCAGTTCTTCACTATTATGAAGAGAGCTGCAATAAACATGGATGTGCTTATAAGATGAAATGAACAGGTAGATCTAATCTTATATGTTTCTCTATTTCTCCTCCTGGACTCCTATGGTCCCTGACTCCTATGTTTGTAAAATATGGCAATTAGACCTAAGAGAATCCAACTGAAGCAGTGATGATGTAAATAATGTGTCACCCATAAGCAATGTCAGCAGTTACGTGTGGGTATAACTGTGAGGGCCGGTGATTATAGTTTTGTTCTCAGCCAATAGGGCCAGAAAAAATAATTTTCCTTTTGTAAAACTCTTACAGAAGATTGATAACCTTTTCCCATACCCAACATAATTTCTTATTGCATCCTAAATATATATCCTTATATGTACAGCAAGGATACCTCTCACCACTTATCAAAATAGTTTCTTTTGCAACAGATGGAGTTCTGCAATTGGTCAAATTGAGAGTATGTGTCTATGAGATGTCCAGCCCTAAGGGACACATCTACAACACAATCTCTACACATAAAGCCCAGGAAACAGAGCAGAAGAAGGTGCAGAAAAAATATTAATACATCTCAATCCTCAACACTAAAGCTTCCATGTGTAGCAGATGGAGATTAACCTAGAACGTCCAAACTAGCCAAAGTGCAGAGAATAATAAGAGACTGCAGAATACATGTCCCTGGGGAGAATGCTTGTCTCACACCTCTGCCACCGAAGGCTCAGGGACCATCGCAGAAGGAGGGTACTGTAAGATCTAAGATGATGGATGATTGCAAGGAAACAGAGTTTTCCTGGCAGCTGGGCACTAGCTCTTATGAACTTACAACAGTGGTGACAGCATGTGTAAGACTCCTGAAACTCAAAAGAAACAAATCCCATGATGGAAGTGGGGAAAAGGGTAAGAAGCCCCAGTCTTAGCTGACGAACTACTGGCAATCAATGACTACTGCTTTTCATTAAGGGAGTGACTAAATAAGTTGACTAGACTCTAGTGATTTGACTCACACAGAGGGATAGTTGGGGACAGAAACGGCTTGATAGGCCTTAGCACATATAACAGAATGCATGAAATCTGGTGGGGGGTTGAGGAGTACAGATAGGGGAGGTGGTCTAAATTTGATTAATTATAAAATTTCAATAAAATAAAACAATAAACAAAAAAGAGGGAGGAAACCTTTTGTTAGGGAAGAGAACAGTCAGAGAGAACAAATAGTTCTGAAAGAAATCAGAATTCTTTATAGCAATTTGGGATTATTAACAGATACTTTTTTTTACTTACCATTTTATTTTCTGAGTATGAATGTATTGCTTACATGTCTGTAAGAGGAGCCGTGTTGTGTAATGCCTGTAGAAATAAGAGGAGGGTATCAGATGCCCTGAAACTGGAGTTAGGTGGTTGTTAGCCACTATGTGGGTGATGTAATTTGCACTCAGATCCTCTGCAAGAGTAGTCAGTTCTTTAACTGCTGAGAGATCTCTCCAGCCCCAACAGATTAACTCTTGGTGAAATGGCTCCGAGAATTAGTTTTTCTTTAATGAAGCACCAAGAGACATGCCATTATTAATAGTGCAAAAGACCTCACAAGTAAATTCAAAAAGGGAGTGAGTTGGGAAGGAGAATGGGTACGGGGAGCTAAGGGGACTGGATGGAGCTCACGGTGGAGGGATTGATCTTCAAATGTATGATGAAACGTCCAAAGAATAAAAATATTATTACAAAGAGGGGCTGGAGAGATGGCTCAGTGGTTAAGAGTGCCAACTGCTCTTGCAGACGACGCGGGTTCAATTCCCAGCACCCACATGGCGGCTAAGAACCATCTTCAACTACAGTTCCAGGGGAATCTGACGCCCTCTTCTGACCTCCATGGCATTGCACGGCATGGGTGCACCAACCTGTGCGCAGACAGTGCACTCATATACATAAAAAATAATAAAAAAATCATTACAAAGAAATATGGTAAATTAAGATGCAATTTTGTTGAGATGTCAGTCAATATGTGCCCAAATATCTTTCAACACTAAAGGAAAAATAAGTATCTTTTCTGGCATATTAAACCTAAAACAAATATAAATAGAGTAGGTCTATAAGTAATAGTAATGAAAATTTCTCCTATCATAAGGAAAATAATGATATAGAAATCATATAACACATAACAAATTAGAGAATATAGAACCTAAAAAAAGCACAAATATATGCCTTTTTCTCCATATATTCTTTTTTAAATTTGTTATTATTATTAATTATTTTTTTGTATGTGTATGAATGTACTGACTGCATGTAGGTTTGTGCACCCGTGTCGTGCAATGCCTCGGAGGTCAGAAAAGGGTCTCGGAGATTCCCCCGGAACTGGAGTTCTCCTGGAATTGGAGTTATAGACAGTTCTCAGCCGCCATGTGGATGCTGGGGATCGAACCCGGGTCTTCTGCAAGAGCAGTAGGTGCTCTTAACTGCTAGGCTACCTCTCCAGCCCCTCCTCCATATAGTCTTTTAAAGGTAAAATAAGACCCCTGAACCTAATCTGTCCTAGAACCTATGACCTATGGCCTGTGAACCAAAATGCATGACCATAATGTAGATAATAAAGTTCCGTTGCTTGTGCTTCATTAGTAGGACTGAAACATTATTTCTGGACAAACTGTCAGCCCATGAAAGAAAACAGCCAGAATTGACCAGAGTCCAAGACAACAGCTCCAGAGAAAGTAGACTGTTTTGCTTCTCATCCACCTGTGCCCCTTTTCTAAGCCTAGGGAACAATCTGCAGAAGAGGGAGCATGATAGAATGTAAGGGCTGCGATTGGGGTGAATGATGAAACTACAGCAATATAGTCTGGACACTCATCTGATCAACTTGATTGAACATACAAGCCCCCCCAGCTGGATGGTGGGACCCATGGGCTGTGTGGGTTTGGGCACAACTGCTTGCAAATTGGTTTTACATGAAGGATGCTTGTACTCATAAATGATTACTTATTGTTAAAAAATGAAAAAAAAATAAAGAAGTAATAAAAAAAATAATAAAGTTCCATCATAGGTGTGGTTAGCTTGCATGCTGGAGGTGTGCTTCTCCATGCGGCAGTAAGAACTGGTATTGTTTATGAGATGTGTCTGGTGGAAGTGATAAAGTCATTTGTGACTCTGACTCTAGAAGAAAATAATGCTAGTCTTGTAAAGTGAGTGAGCTCAAATCATGAGTGTATTGTTAGAAACAGAGTGAGATAACCCCTCCATGGCAGCTCTGGCCTGCTGTCACACTCTGTGATCTCTGCTTCTTCTTTTATTTAAACAGTCAGACAGAGTTTTATTGAACGATAAAACATCACATCTTTACACATAGAGAAACACACACACACACACACACACACACACACACACCCATACAGAAAAATGAAGCTCTCCTCTGGTGGCAAGGGGACCCAGAAACAGAAATGCAATGATCCCAGGGAGAATCTGGATTTTGGGTAAGTCAATTAAATAAGGAAGAGAGGCTGATAGGTCATGTCTCTAAGCTGGGATATCCAGGGCTCTGGGACTCTAAACAGGTCAGTTGAAGGGGATGTGTTCTAGTTAAGAATAAGGCCTTCCTGCCAGACCAAGAAGCTGCAGGAAGTATGCCATGTTTGTTAGTTCACCATGTTTATTACATCTCAATCACCCTACTGCAATCTGGTTAAACCTTTAAAGCCAGGCCCCCATGACCTACTTCCTCCACCCAGCCAGGCCTCTACCCTGAATGTTCTACCACCTTCCAAAAGAGAGCCATCAGCTGGGGTGCAAGCACTCAATATGAGACCCTATTGAGGACAATTCATCTGCCAGCCATCACATGGAGAAGCTGCAAGAAAATACTTGCCACTTCTCTCCAGAAGTGAATTATGCCAAGGGAATCCAATGCTGAGCAGATAGATTCTCTGTTGCAGCTGTGATCAGTCATGGAAAATTCATCACATAAAATAACAGAAATGGGTCAGATGGCAGAGGCTACAAATCTTTTTTTTTCCCCTTCCATGCCCCCCCACCCCACCTGAGCTCATGCATTTTCCTATACATGTCTTGCACCTTTTTCTCAGTCTTTTAAAACTTTTTCTATGCAGAGATTTACTATTTTGGACAGACGTTTACTGTTTCAGTCAGTTCTTTGACACGGTCCCTTTTTTGTTGTTGTTCCCGCTAATTCATATTGCTCCAAAATATGCATATATGTATATGTCACACATATATCTAAATTATGATGTCTGAAAACAAACTATAAGTTAATTCCAAAGCATGTTTAGGAATTCACATTTTTTCCCTTTAATTTCTTTTTAAATAAAATGTTTTTATTGGTGTTTTGTGTGTTTCATACATCATTTCTCAGTCCAATTTAGACACACTCCCTTTTCCATGCGCCCCGCCCTACCCCACCTCAGTTCATACATTCTGCCATACATGTCTTGCATCTTTTTCTCACTCCTTTTAAAGTTTTTCTCTGCAGAGTTTCATTGTTTGGGCAGAGGTTAACTGTTTCAGTCAGTTCTGTGACCCAGTCTTTCTGTCATTGTTATTCCCTCCCACTTGTATTGTTCCAAAGTATGCCTATATATATGTCACATATATACCAAAATTATGACCTTTGAAAATAAACTGTATGCTAATTCTAAAATATGTTTGAGTTCACATTTTCCCTTTAATTTCATATTACTATAATATATGAATACATACCCCCTATACATATACCACAATTACAAAGCCTGAAAATAAGTGGTCAGTTAATTCTAGAGGATTAAAGGATTCACATTATAACAACATAGTTGCCTTCAGATAAAAAGAAATATAACATTAACTTTGGACAGGATCTATGCTTCTAATGTGTAAAATGTTTCTATCATGCCATCATCAGCCACGCTGTAATGTAGCCAAGATGGCCCATCCCAGAAGCTGAACAGACAGTACAACTTCATCATAGACTTCCTGCCTCAAAAGTTGTGAAATATGTAAATTTTTTTTAAAACAAAGTACTTTGCTTGATGTATTTTTTATAGAAATTGTACTAATATATGAAGCATAACCAAAGCAGAATCAAATAAATATTTGTAACAGAGACTATGGATGCCATGTTATGTCCTAAAATAACTTTCTGCTCTTCAAAGGAAAGAGTCTGGGATTATTTAGCAAAATTCTAATGATGTGAGACATATACTAAATAGAAAAGCATAATATATGAAAATTTTGATAAAAACTCAGAAGAGAAATGTAATCATAATATCATAAGATTTCTCTATATTCTTGAAATGATTCAAAATAACTTAAAGTTAGTTTCTGATAATTATCTGAGTTTATGACATTTTATGATAAAACGACCACTAAAATAGTGAATTGAGAACAAAAGAGATAACATTAATTTAAAATCTGATCAATTATTCAGGAAGGGAAGGAATAAGGATACAAAAATTAGAAGGATAAATAAAAGTTAAAGCAAGCTGGTAGAAGTATCTTAAATATGTTAATAATCATATTAAATACAGATGGTCATCTCACTTCATGAAATAACATGATCAGTGATACACAAGAAAGGAAGGTGCAAAGATTTGTGTCATGTAAGTGGTTTACTTCAAATGTAAATATACAAAAAGTTTACAGGTAAAATGAGGAGAAAAGCTATGTAACAGCTGAACTAATAAGAAAGAAAGTCCATGTTAACATGAGAGAGAGGAAATTTTAGACAAGAATGTACAGCCAGTGACAACATAGTCTGATTTCAGTTAACGCAGAGAGCATGATAAACCTGAGATTCTGTTAACTTCATACTAGAGTTTAAAGATAAGCAAAACAAAACAAACAAAAAACTGAAAGGAGAAACCAAATAACACCACAATCACACTTTAATTAATGAGTGTTTTTAGAACTCTACAGCCAACAGAAGCACAATAAACCTTATTTTCAAGTTCGTTCTAACTGATTTACCAAGAAAACCCATGTTAGTGTTAATATCGGGGTTGAGAAGGATTAAGTGGGAATGGAGGCAGATGTATGGAGAGAGCTTGGGAGTATTTACCAAACTAAGAATGTATGGACTACAATTTGGTGCTCAGGAAGGCCTCAAGGCCCTCACAATGGAACCACCTATCATCATTGTCTTTTAATTCAGTTGCAAGGCATAAAGAAACTACATTGAAACTGAACTTCCTCCTTACTGGATAACTTTAACACTGCCAGAAATTGCTAGACAATGTCCTGGAGGAAATATATAATCAACTATTTTACCCAATTATGGACCCAGCATGCTACTGTACTGCTGCCAGGCAAGATATGCCCAGTGGTGCATAGTGGTGTGACTGTTAGGGGGTAACCAATCACCTCATACTTGGATTTGAGGCTCATTCTACTGGAGGGAAATCATCCCTGTGGCACTCTGCTCAAAAGCCCATGACTGGTGAGGTCTTCTGCTCTGGGGCTATTAATGCTGTTTGCTAAATTCACATGCAAAACTATGTTCTAATTATTTAATTTTATTATTCATAAATTAGTGCTACTCTTTTTTTTTAATTTTTTTTTTATTATTTATTTTTGTATGTGTATGAATGTATTGTTTGCATGCAGGTCTGTGCACCCGTGTCGTGCAATGTCGCGGAGGTCAGAAGAGGGTCTCAGATTCCCCTGGAACTGGAGTTCTCCTGGAATTGGAGTTACAGACGGTTCTCAGCTGCCATGTGGGTGCTGGGGATCAAACCCGGGTCCTCTGCAAGAGCATCGGTGCTCTTAACCGCTAGGCTATCTCTCCAGCCCCAATTAGTGCTACTCTTAAACTTGACCATAGAGGCTTCTTTTCCTAGTGGGCAGTGGCTAATGCAGAAGTCCATATTTGGTCAATTGCTAATAAACAACTGTTGAATGCTAAGCCCTGAATAGGACATCTGTTTTCTAGGAAATGCTATAGAAGAAGTGGTTTAAAGAAGCCAGAGGATTAAAAGAGGGGTTCTGTAGAATGCTGCATGCTGCACACACAAAGTCACAAAAGCCATGCTTACCTAGAAAGGACTTTCACAAGACTGGGGCAGTCAACAAATGACTTATTGCTAAAACTGTAGATTAGTGCATTGCTCAACCCTCATCAAAAAGGCTTCTTGCAGAAGAACTCGGTTATCTCAGAGAGCCAAAGCTGGTGAATGTGCAGGGAACAAGTGAGCATGTAGTGCTCATCCCACAATGGGACATTTATATTATTCTAGCTCAGTGCTCAGGGAGTGTCATCTAGAAGGAGGCATGCAGAATGTAACAGCTTGAGCTGGTGGGTAACTACACGGAAACAGCGTGTTCCAGGCACTAGGACAGTAACAGCATTAAATTCATAGCAATTGTGTGAGCGTACACAAGACCTGTGTAAGCTCAGGCCAGGCAAAATCCTAGCATAGAGAGGGAAGGTAGGCATGAAGTTCCACCCCTAGTTAAGAAAATAAAATCATATGATTGCTCCAGAAAAGAGTCAGTTTTCTTTAAGTGTCTGGTCTTTAGTAGGATGACCATGCTCTAGGGCTGGTTCCATACACAAAGACTGTTTGGGCAACAGGAAATGAACTGGAAGGGGGAAAAGAAGAGAATTTTGGGTAGGTAAGGATATAGGTATGGGTCTGGGAGTAGGAGAGGAGGATAAGATTAAAACACATGTGCTAAGCTCTCAAAGAATTTGATATAATATTTTAAAAATGAGCCAGGTGTGGTGGTGCATGCCTTTAATCCTAGCACTTAGAAGGTAGAGGCAGGCGGAACTTTGTGAGTTCAAGGCCAGCCTGGTCTACAGAGTGAGTTCCAGGACAGTTGGGGCTACAGGGAGACCCTATCTTGAAAAGACAAAAAAGAAGAACAAAATATATAAACTACATGAGTTATCGCCCCTTCCATGAACATCTTGAATTTGTGTTCATCAGTTTTCTATTATTTGATATTGCTGCAGAAAGAAAATGATCATGATCAAATTATTTTCTATTAAAAACTTGATTTAGATCTTTAAATATGTTTTTGACCTTTAAATATTGTCCACTCTACTCTTTTTTCTTCAAAGTCTCAAATTATGTATAATCTGAATCTTTATGCATATCTTAATGTCATATAAATTAGGTGTCAGGGCCATATATAAAATATTTCAAGTCACCTTTGATTTTTGTTACATACTGGCTTTGGCAAAATATACACATTTAAAATGTAAATAAGGAAAGCTGCTAATTCCTAACATAATCATGATTTATATTTACATGATGGGTACCTTGTATGGTAAAGGTGCTCCCAGAAATCATAGGTTACCAAATAAAATTCCCAGTGTCAGGTATGGTGGGCTATTGCCTTATGATAAGCCCATGAAGCACTGCCCCCCCCCAAATCAGACTATTTTGCCTTCTGTTTCTTGCCCATCAAACTACATGGTAGGTCCTATTGCTAAAGACACCACATGGTTCAGTTGCTGGTCTGAGAGAAATCTAGCTGGAACTGAGCTGTAGACTTACAGCCAGGCTGGATTGTTGTGATACTGTTGAAGCTTCTATGGAGGCTGTTGGTGGAAAACTGACATTAACAGCTTTACTCTACTTACTGTACTTATCATGCTTCTGGAAAAAATGGGCATACTATTGCAATAGGGGAATGACTATTATGCACCTACCTAACTATACTCTGATTAAATTTGAGGCTCACTCCATAGAAGGGAATTCATCTCTGTTATTGTTAATCTACTCAACAGTCTATGGATAGGGAGGTCATGGGCTCTTATGCAGAGGTGACCTCTCTTGTTTTGTCTAGTGGACATGTCATGCCCATTAACTTGCCTCTAAATATTTAATATTTGTGTGTATGCCATAGATTAGTGTTGCTATTATTTTCAGTCAGAGAATCTTCTTTTGAGTGGCTTTTAGTCACTGCCAAAACTCATAAGTGGTTAAAGTACTAAGGTTAAGTGACTGGGGAATGCTCAGCTTTAAATGGGACATAGAAAGGCTCGAGGAACATAGAAGAGGAGGTAGACAGAATGTAAGAGCTGGAAGAGGGGTAAAGTGTTCTGAAACACTGTGTCCCAGTGATGAAATGACCATTGTGTTCATCAACTCACAACTGTGGTTGCCTGCAGGACTTAAGACTGGGCTCTTCAGCCCTCTATGAGGCTCTAGCTATCTCCCTCTGACCTCTGTGGCATTGTGCGACATGGGTGCACAGACTTGCATGCAGACAGTACATTCATACACATATAGAAATAAATAAAAAATTTTTTTAAAAAAGGGAATTTATCATTGTTGGAAACAGGAGAGACATTTTCTTTAGCAGTGTAGCCTCTGGTTAGCTCTTTATGCCACTGTTAATAATGTTCCAACCAGGGCTCTGTAAGCAATCTTTTTTTTTTCTTTTTTTGTTCATGTTTTGTGTATTTCATACATCACTTTTCAATTTAGTTCAGGCATATTCCCCTTTCACTTCCCCCCACCCCACCCCACCCCAGATCATGCATTCTGCCATAACTGTCCTGCATCTTAATTAAACTCACTTTGTCATCAAAAAGAAAGAAAAAGGAAAATAAAAGCAAACATTAAAATAGGAGAACTAGTTGAGAAGAAAGTGATTAATATGCCTAGGCAGGTGATCAGAAAGGGCATAATAATTTCTAGTCTTGTTGCTATGATGAAATATACCCACAAAATTAACTTAAAGGGACATGTTTTATTTGGGCTCACCTTTTTCTGTTGTAGTCCATTGAAGTGGGAGTGCGGGAGCTCAATTCCTTAGTGAGGAACAGAGCAATGAAGCATGCATGCTGGGGCTTAGCTCCCTTTCTTCACTTCGTTTCATTTTTTGGTCTTTTTTGAGACAGGGCCTCCCTGTAGCTCCTCTGGCTGTCCTGGAACTCATTCTGTAGACAGGCTGGTCTTGAACTCACAGAGATCCACCTGCCTCTGCCTCCCAAGTGCTAGGATTAAAAGTGTTTTTTTTTCTTTTTTTGTCTTTTTCCTTTCTTCACTTGTATAAAGACCAGGATCCCCTGCCTGGGGAATGATGCCACGGACTGAGGGCAGGTCCTCCCATATCAGTCAATGCAGTCAAGGTAGTCCTCCATAGACATGTCCAGAAGCCTATCATCCAACTGATTCTAACCTCTATCAGGCAGACAGCATTAACCTGCACAGAAGGCAAGCAGGGGCAAAATGTGATTAAAATATATACTTTCATGAAAATATCATAAATAAACATTATCATGAATAATTAATATGTAATATTAAAAATGTAAATAAAATGCCCCAATAGGCTATAGGCTATTTTGGCACATAGAGCTATGGTTTCCTTTTCCTGATAGAGATAATGTCCTTTCCCCACTTCTTATTTTACTTTCTCAGTCTGTTTGGTATATTTCTTATTATAACTTCTTTTATTCTTGCTGTCTATGATTTTACCATTTTCAGATCTTTTTGTTATTATATAATTCCTGATTTTCCATTTTCCATCTCATCATTTCATAATTATCTACCTTTGTTTCTGTAGTTTCTCCTGAGTTCTTGTATTTCAGGGTCTCTCTCTCTCTCTCTCTCTCTCTCTCTCTCTCTCTCTTTCTCTCTCTGTGTGAGGGTGTGTATGTGTTTCCTCAGCTTTAAACACAGCATGAAGGTGTTCATGTGTTTATCGTATGTGTAAGTGTGGAGTGTGTTCTCATTAGGGTACAAATGTGTACAGGTAATGTGGAGGCCAGAAATAGATTTGGGGTGTCTTTCTTCTACTTTCCACCTTCATTGCTGGAGAGAGGATCTTTTACTGAAGGTGAAGCAGGGTCTTCTACTGAACCTGACACTTAGACACCTCCAGGTTGGCTGGCCAGTGAGATTGAGAGACCACCCATCCCTGTTTTCACCATCCTGTTTCCAGCCAGTGGCAGTCCAGGAGTGTGTCACCGTGCCTGGATTCTTTTGTGGATTCTGTTGATGCAAATTCATGTCCTCATGTTTGCGTACCAGACACTTTACTGGATGAGTAATCCCTATAGACTGAGGCTTGTACTCTGCTTGCTTTTCTTGCTGGAATAGGATCATCTTTCTGGCAATCGCCTCTGATGAAATTGTAGAAAGCTGACATTATTTTCATGTTTAAAAAGTATTTCTTTGAATATAATTTTAATGAGATTTCTTTTTTTTTTTTTTTTTTTTTTTTTTTTTTTTNTTTTTTTGTCTTTTTGAGACAGGGTCTCCCTGTAGCCCCAGCTGTCCTGGAACTCACTCTGTAGACCAGGCTGGCCTTGAACTCACAAAGATCCGCCTGCCTCTGCCTCCCAAGTGCTAATTAAAGGCGTGCACCACCACGCCCGGCTATGAGATTTCTAGGGAAACAAAGTGACCATCCGATCTTCGTGCTTGTGAGCCCACAGTGGTTTTCCACATTTCACTCCTGACCTTCTTGTTTTGTTTCCTTGTTCCCTGAGTTTCTCTTTTAAAATTACAATACTGGCTGGGCATGGCACAGACCTTTAATCCCAGCACTCTTTATGAGTCCAAGGCCAGCCTGGTCTACATAGTGAGTTCTAGGACAGCTGGAGCTACAGGGAGACTCTAACTCAAAAAGACCAAGAAAAAAAAAATACAGTACTGATCAGGACATTGGCTGATCTTGCAGAAGACCCTGGCTCAGTTCCCAGCACCTACATAGCAGCTAAAAACCATCCTTAACTCCAGTTCCAGGGGATCCAATATTATCTTCTGGCTTCTGCAGGCAATGCAGGACCCAGGTACATACATACTTGCAGGCAAAACACTCACACACATAAAAATCAATACATAAAAGTATCACACTTCTTGATAATCCTGCTTCTGGAACTATCTTCCTCAGAACGCACTGATTTATTTATTCACTGACAGTCAGCAGTACTTCCTTCTTGAGTTGTGAGTTATTAAAGTGTTGAAATCTGCCATCTATGATAATGGTGGGAAGTTCTGGCTTATATTCTGCTTGGTCACAATTTAAAAAATATTTTGGAACCTATTTAATTTTAACCTCGTTCTTATTTCTTATGCCTATACTATGTCTTCAAGTGCACTAAATTTTCACCTTTTCTTTTTTAGCGTCTGGCCTTCTACTCCTGAAAAATCTAGATTTGATTATGAATTTAACTACTGCTAGCATGTCTCTAAGCTTGATTTATTAAAATATTTTGTTGCATCTCTAAGAATTACGTATAATGTGCTGGGTCATATTCAGACCCAGAACCCTTCCTGACATCCTCTCAGATCCCCCCTCCCCTCTCTGCCCATCCTCATTTCATGTTCTCAATTCTATTTTAAGGTCTGTCAGGTCTAATTGTTGTTCCCCAAGTGCTCTCAGGTATGAATCCTTACCTTAGAGCTTGGCCAACCTCCCTGACATCCAATACTCAAGAAAACTGGATTTCCCTCACCCAGCAGCTGTCATTTGCCAATAGTTACTTGGCTATGGCTGCAGCTTTTTTCCTAACTGCCTACCTTCATGCTGAGTTTTTGTATGGCACATGTGCTTGCCTGGGTCTTGTGTGTAATGTCACAAGTGCTATGGATTCATATATGCAACTACATTGTTGTGTTCAAGCAACATAGTCTTCTTGTATTCATCCACCAACTCTTGCTCTAACAATCTTTCCATCTCTCTTCCATAAATGATCCCTGAGCCTTTTGGGAAGAGTGTGTGATCTATGTGTTTCAGTTAGGGCTGAGGACTCCACAGTTTCTTATTTCTTGTACATTGACCTGTTAATTTCCATTTACTGTACAAAGAAACTTCAGGATATCAGTAGTAGCCCGTCATCTGTGTAGCCACTGGATCTTGGCCATAATAAGAATGCCAGGTATGGGGTCTACCTTATTAAGGGGACTTTAAATCTAAAGTGAAACTGGTCCACTCTCCTGTGACATTTGTGCCACTATTTTACCAACAGACATATCTTGCCAGGCCAGTTTTTTCTATAGCTCTCAAGTTTCACAGCTGGAAAAGGTTGATGATTATTTTCATCTTCTAGCAGCATGCATAGCATCTTCCAGTATGATAAAGGCTAAGCAGTTTTATTCTCTCTTGCCACAACATTCCAACTTCTAGTGTTTTACTGCCATTTGGTTACATTTGGAAGAAATTAAATATAATGTGAATCATGCAGGATTTCTATCTCTGCAGTGTCAGTAAATTCTACTGTCATGATATTTACTTCCACAGTTGCTTTTTGTGTATCATTCAAATAGAAATGGGAAGTCCACTGAGATACCACCATATTTCTATTTGAGTTGTCAGAATGCATTAGAAATGCCATAGAAATTCTATTACTTTGGGTCAGCCTGGTCTACAGAGTGAGTTCTAGGACAGCTGGGGCTACAGGGAGATCCTGTCTCAAAAAGACCAAAAAAAAATTTCTATTACTTTGATTTGACTGAGATACCTCTTGAAGAAATAGATTGAAAAGCTCTTATTTCTGCTATGAACTACGGCCACCTTATTTTTAACATAGTATTTGAATACTGATTACTTAATAGTCTTCCTTTCACATAATCAAAAATAATTGGTTCTACAAGACCACAGCTTACATGGAAATGATGTGGCTTTGTTGCTGAAATATGGTGGATCAATGAGCCATTCCAAAAATGGTTTAGCACTAGTTTATATACTACAAAATGCTCAATTCAATAATTTATGGATTCATAATGTGGCCAGGCAAGAGAAGCTGGCTGTATAAAGCACCTTTATAGTGAGGACTTTGCTAGTTTCAGGGATTATTACTTCTAGATTTTAAAATAGTTTAGTGAATAAGAAGCACTTAAATTTTGAAATGTGTTCAGGGAACAAAATAATTTTTATTGTGGTCTACTGATGTTACTGCTTTGCTAAGCACACAGTTATGCGTCAATCAGCAATCTTAAATCTATTTTAGTCTACAATTTCTTCTCACATATCAATCCATTTACAAACATTTTTCTGAAGTAAGATAATCTGTCACATACCTGTTCAACGGGATGGTCTGAATGCTGGCTTGCATGTTTCTTTCAAATTTATTCACTGTCTAAGCAAATTGGCTTATGCCAATCTTTGTGTTAAAACCACCTGTGTTCCCCATTTCAGTATTTGTAACATTACTCTCCTTTATGAGTCTGCCTCTGCTTCTGACAACTTCAGCCTTAGATATCCTACCTATTCCTTCCTTTGTTGCTCAAGCAGAACTGTCTTGTATTGTTTTGCAGGCTATTATGCGTACTTGTGGTAATCCTGTTTAGCAAGTATGCCTATATCCAGATCATTGTCCATTTTTATCTTGTAACCAATGAGATTGAGTTTAAATACAGTATCTATGAGGTTTTCCTTTGCAGTCTTATATCAAAATAAACGGTCTCTTTGCTTCCTAATTATCTTTTACTATATAGGCTTATTTTCTTTTTTTTTTTTTTAACTCTCCGGATTTGCTTTTATAAACACTAATAACATGTCTAAAACATTATACATCTCCTCTGTAATATATTTTTTATCTTAAACTGGCTTCATATAGTTTCTTTTTTGGGGGGGGTTCTTTTTGAGTCAGGGTCTCTCCATAGCTCCAGCTGTCCTGGAACTCGCTATGCAGACTAAGCTGGCCTCGAACTCACAAAGATCCGCCTGCCTCTGCTTCCCAAGTGCTAGGATTAAAGGCATGCGCCACCACACCAGGCCTAGTTTCATTTTTTACTGACATTTTGTATACTTCATACATCATTTTTCATTCCAATTTGGATACATTCCCCTCTCCCTGCCTCCCCCCCACCCCAGTTTATGCATTCTACTATACATGACTTGCATCTCTTTCTAAGTGTTTCCAAGGCTTTTATTTCTACAGAGGCTTGTTGCTTTGAGCAGAATTTAACTGTATCAATGTTCTTTGACCCAGTCTTTACATTGTTGTTGTTCCCTCCCCTTTGTATTACTCCAAATTATGACTATTATATAAACAACACATATGTATCAAAATTATGACCTCTGGGAATAAACTGTATGTTCATTCCAAAATATGTTTGGGGTTCACATTTTTCCCTTTAATTTTATATTACTCTGGAATATGAATACATATCTTCCACCCATATATGGTAATTACGATGTCTGAATGTAAGTGGTAGGTCAATTCTAGAGCCTGTTAAGAGATTCACATTATAACAGCACAGTTGCTTTCAGATACAAAGAAATATAATAATAAAGTTGCTCAGTTTGCCTACTATCTGGGGAATTGGTGTTAGCATCCACAAATGAGGGAAACCATTCGCTGTTTGTTTTTCTGGGACTGTGTTACTTCACTTAGCACAATGGCTTTGATTTCTATTCATTTACCTGCAAAGTTCATGATGTCATCTTTCTTAACCGCTGAATAGTACTCCATTGTGTAGATGTACCACATTTTGTCATCCACCCCTCTAGCTCTTCGCTATTGTGAAGAGGGCCACAATAAACATAGGTGTGCATGTATCTTTGCTGCAGGATGAGTCTTGTGAGTATATACCCAGTAGTAGTATGGCTGGATCAGGTGGTAGGCTCATTTTGAGTCCTTTAAGGGTTCTCCACACTGCTTTCCACAGTGGTTGTACGAATTGTGTTCCCACCAGTACTGGATGAGTGCTCACCTTTCCCCACAACCTCTCCAGCATTTGGTGTCTTTTGTTTTCTTGATCTTGGCCAATCTTATGGGAGTGAGATGATGTCTGAGAGTAGATTTAATTTGCATTTCCTTAATTATTAACAACATTGAACACTTTTTAAGATGTTTCTCAGCCATCTTTACTTCCTCACTGGTGAAGTTTCTGTTCAGCTCTTTACTCCACAATTTGAGTAGGTCGTTTGTTTTCTACTTTTTGTCATTGTGTTTTTATTTTTTATGTTTCTATTGTTATTAAACTTTTTCATACATCACACATCATTTCTCAATCCAATTTAGAGTCATTTTCCTTTCCATCCCCCCTCGCCCCACCTGAGTTCATGCACTCTGCCATACATGACCTGCATCTTTTTCTGAGTATTTCCAGAGTTCTTTTTCAAAGCAGAGCCTTATTGTTTTGGGGAGAACTTCACTATTTCAGTCATTTTTATTCCAGTTCTTTTGTTGTTGTTGTTCTCTCCAACTTGTCTTGCTTAAATATCTATATCTATCTATCTATCTATCTATCTATCTATCTATCATCTATCTATCTATCTATCTATCTATCTATCTATCTATCTATCTATCTGTCATGTATCTAACATCTATCTATCTATCACCTGAACTGGAAGATTTTTCTTTTTTGACTAAAAAATGTCATGTTTTCCATAAGGAAGTGTTTGAAGGCTCCTCCTTGGCAAGCCCAAACAACCATCAATCCTACCCTTGTGCTCCACACTGGAGTCTTTCCTTCCCATGGTCACCCAAATGAGGTCCAGTAAGCACCATGTCCTGTCTTGATCTTCCAGTACTGGCCTCCATGATACAGCCTGGATACTCCAACAATGGCAGTCTATATTCTGAAGAGGCTGAAACCCCAGAAGCTGCTTAGTCCACAAGCTGGATGTCTCAGCAGTCTCCATCTAGCATTAAAGGTTTGGAGGATTCTGGGAGAGACATGACTCTTCAGTCCATATTGGAGATGGGTCACAAACCTGCATGCAGACAGTACATTAATACACATACAGAAATAAAAAAAAATCTGTGTCTCTTATCTTTGAAGGATGGCAAAAGCAGTGGCAGCCACATAGTAGATGCACTTGTCAGTAAGAATTGAGGATAGGGAAAACAGTGCTCTCTCATTTTTTTTGTCTTTTTATTAAGATCTCAAGTTTTATATCTGAAGTACAATTTTTCAGGCCTTATTTATTTATTTATTTATTTATTTATTTCTGGATTATTTATTTCTGGATATACTTTCCTTTTGGATGTTTAAGGCCACAGAGTTAGCCCAGATTAATCAAGGTTTTTCTTTTCTCAAGGTCAGTTGAGGATCTGGCCCTCAGGGGTCACACAAGAATTTTTGGTGGGAGGGGGAGTGAGCCTCTGGATCCTTTTGACTTTTCATTTGCCAGTTCCATCCACTTGAGGACAAAGTCAGGTCTTACCAGACCAGGCTTCCCTTCTTGAAGCATAAGCAGACTTTCCTTTTTATAGACTGGACACTGTCTGAAGTCCCATTAGTGGATCTCCAAGACCTCCCTTCATAGGAAGACTTGTGACTCACAGTTGCAGGACATTTCAAGAGATGCCACCATGCATATTCTTATGGGACTTAGTTGACCTTTGAGGGCAAGGAACAAAGTTATCCCTTAATTCCCTTAGCCAAATTAATATGGGCATTAAGTATGGTCATTAATCTCCCAGAAGGCCTAAGTTATGCCAGCCTGATACACTGCACCTATACTAAAATTATGTAGTCTGTATACAAACTGTATGTTATTTCCATATCATATTTCTTGATATGCATTTTTCCATTTTGATTTTATATTATGCTAAAATATGTATGCATACATACCTTGTAAAGTCTTCATGGTTAATTTTCCCTTTGATAAGGATGTAATGACCCTCTTTGTCTCTTCTGGTTACTTCTACTTTGAAGTCTATTTTGTATGATATTAAAATAGCAACTCTTGCTTTATTTTTGGTACCATTTGCTTGGAATCTTTTTTTCCATCCTTTCACTTTAAGTTGGTGCCTATCCTTGAGAGTGAGATGGGTTCTTGTAGAAAGCATATAGATGGAGTTTATTTCCTAATCTATTCTCTCGGTCTATGCCTTTTGATTGGGGAATTTAGTCCATTAATATTTAAGGTTATAATTGTGAGATGTGCGTTGCTTACTTTCACCTTATTATCCATTTGTGTTTTCAGTCTAGGTTTCTACTTCCACAGTTATGCTTTTATTACTTTGTCTTTCTGGGTGCCTGGGGATAGTTGCTCCTCTCCTATGTCCTTTGAATTGCTTCAAGTATTCTCTGAAAGGTTGGCTTTCTGGACATATATTCTATCATCTTTTTTATATCATGGAAGATTTTTCTTTCTCTTTCAAATAGAATTGACTTTTTTTTGCTGGGTATAGTATCCTGGGTTGGCATCTATAGTTTTCTGGACATGTATTCTTTCAACTTCTTTATTTCATGGAAGGTTTTTCTCTCTATTTCAACTGTAATCGACATTTTTTCTGGGTATAGTAACCTGGGTTGGCATCTATAGTCCTTTAACACTGTGAATGCTTTGCTCCACATTCTTCTTGCTTCCATAGTTTGCACTGAAAAGTCAGCTGTAATTCTTATAGGTTTCCCCTTATATGTAAATTGTTGTTTTTCTCTTGTGGCTTTCAGAATTTTGTTTTTGTTTTGGGCGTCTAGCATTTTAACTATTATATGGCATGGGGAGTTTCTTTTCTGCTCTTGTCTATTTGGTGTTTTATGTGCTTCTTGTATTTGTATGGGTTTGTCTTTTTCTAGTTTGGGGAAATTTTCATCTCTTATTCTGTTGACGTTCTGATCAATATCATTCTCTTTGGATTCTTCTCCTTCCTCTTTCCCTATGATGTGGATGTTTGATCTTTTCATAATGTCCCACATTTCCTGGTTGTTCCACTCTTGTGTATTTTTAAATTTCTCATAGTCTTTACTTGATCTTTTTAATTGTTCTGTGTTATCTTCCAGGTCTGATATTCTTTTTTCTGCTTCCTCCATTCTGCTTCTGAGGCTTTTTTTCTTTCCTCTTGGTAGGATGAGTGTTCAATTTCCTTTTTCATTTCTTCCTGTGATTTCTTTAATATTTCCACTTCCTTTTGGAGCTTCTAAATCTCTTCTTGTAGCTCCTTGCTTCACTGGTTGGTTTCCTTTTTAATTTCAGTATGGGTTCCTTTCAGTGTTTCCACTTCCAGAGTTTGTACTTTTCTCCCTCTAGTTCTTTCTGGAGTTTGTCATTTTTCTCCTTTTATTTCTTTCTGAAGTTTGTCATTCTCTCCCTCTAAGTCCTTTCTGATTTTTCATTTTCTCCCCTAAGTTCTCTGATTTGTTCTTGATATTCTATGATTTCTTTGAACATATCTGTGATTGTTCTTCTAAGATCTGTGTCCTGGGTTACCTCTAGGGAGATCTCATTGTAGGACTCTTCTGTAAGCTTGTTAGAGTTTAGTGTGGAAATTATTCTTCACTTTTCCCATATTGTTCTTTTGTTGTGATTTTGGCATGTGGGTTTCTTTTTGTTTGTATTCTGATGCAAATCTCAAATGTTTCTTCACTGTGTTGAACGATTGCTTTCCTTGAATCCTTCAGATGCCTTCATTGTTTTCTCCTAGTTTATGGAGTGTTGACTTGTCTAGGTTTCAGGCTTTCAATTTTGGTTATATATTAGAAGTTATAGCTCACTCTTACCTTACTTTTCTGCAGGTTCTCCAAAAACTGTGTAGGTAACAACCCAGACGATACCCTCTGAGCACTGTACTCCCTCTGCTTCCAGTTCCTCTAGGTTGGTTGTGGGGCTTACTGTACTGTAGTCCCACCTGGACACTCCTTCCTGAATTCCAGTTTGGGGGTGAGGGTCATGAGTTGCTTCCTTAGCTTGCACTGGGACCAACTGATATGTACACACCCAAGTCTCCTAGAGGCAACTGGCCCACCTATGTTCAGGCTGTCTGGGTATCTTTGCCCCCACAGCTGCACCAGCCCATAATCCAATCCATTTGTTTTCCTACTTCTTTGTTTTTTAATTAGTTTGTATATTCTGGATGTTAATGCTCTGTCAGATGTATCAGTGGTGAAGGTTTCTTCCCACTCTGTGGGTTTTTTCTTCATTTCCTTGATTGTTTCTTTCACTGTACAGAAGTTATTGAGTTTGATGAGGTTCCACTTGTCAGCTGTTGTCCTTATTTCCTGTGCAGCTACTCTTTGATTTAGAATGTCTTTTCCTGGGCTGGAGAGATGGCCTAGTGGTTAAGAGCACTGACTGCTCTTGCAGAGGACCTGGGTTCGATCCCCAGCACCCTAATGGTGGCTGAGAACCATCTTTAACTCCAATTCCAGGGGAATCTATAGCCCTCTTCTGACCTCCGTGGCATTGCACGGCATGGGTGCACAAACCTACATGCAGACAGTACATCCATATATATACAAAATAAAATTTTTAAAAAGTCAAGAAAAAAAAAGTCTTTTCCTGTGCCTATGTCTTGTAGGCTGCTGCCAAATTTTTCTTCTACCACCTTCAAGGTTTTGGGTTTCAGGTTGAGATCTTTGATGCACTTGGAGTTTATTTTTGTACAAGGTGAGATGTAGGGATTTAATTTTGTTCTTCTACAAATGGTGATCCAGTTTTGCCAACACCATTTGCTGAAGATGCTATCTTTTTTTCCTATTAATTTTATTTATTTCTTTTTTTTCTGATCAAGTCTCATTTATTGTATAGAACACAAGTAGAATATAAAGGAATATAAATATAAAAGAATAGAAAGAATGTGCAGATACAGATCTTAAGGTGAACATTTGCAACATCTCCTGTGATAAGTTACACAATGGACTGCAACCTCCTCGTGATAATTTCAGTGCTGGGAATCTGCTATTGGAAAATTATTAGATGGCTAAACTCGTCTGAGAGCCCCACAGGTCCCCCTTTTATTTTATATTAGAAGGCAAGGGCAAGAAGCTGTGTCTGTCTTAGGTTCGGATCCGCTCAGGCACCCTCCTTAGCCATCATTGGGTGGGCGACCTCTCAGCGTCACCTCCCTGTCTTAGCTTGGTAGGGCCGGCTAGCCTGAAGCTGTGATCCCGTTACCCATCACTGACTATCCAGCTTAGCAAGCCATATCGCCAAATAGACATGCTTCAGAGTAAGGAGGGGAGTCCTGCATAGCCAACTGTTGGTAGTGTACTTGTAAGGGTTTAGCCTGAATGGCTTCAATTTGGGCTCGGAGAAATGCCATCAACTTATTAAATATAACTGGACCAAGGGAAATCACAAGGAGGAGTCCGAGTAGAGGGCCGAGGATGGTAGGCAAAAGAGTTGTCAGCCAAGGAGAAGTATTAAACCAATTGCTAAACCAGCCTTGTTCTCATTCCCGTTGTTGTTTTCGTTGTTGTAGTCCTTCCCTAACTTTTTGTAAGGAATCTTTAACCACACCAGAATGATCAGCGTAGAAACAACATTCTTCTTTTAGGGCCGCCACAAACCTCCCTGTTGTAATAGTAACAAATCTAGGCCTCGACGATTTTGCAATACCATTTCTGCTAGGGATGACAAAGATTCTTGCAAATGGCTTATAGCTTTTTCTAATTTTTCTATGTCCTCATCTATGGATGCTCTGAGTGCATTATACCCCTTCTCTTGTAAAAGCAGAGATGATATACCTGTGCCAGTACCCACCAGTCCTAATCCCAGCAATACTGCAACAGTGACGGCAGTCACTGGTTATCTTCTATCTCTGATGAAGGTGGGGGGCTCCCAATACTGGTGGAGCTCCTTGCCAGAGTGATAAGTCACCCTTGGTACCAATTGAACTGAGACACAAAAATCTTTTTCTGATAGTGCCCCAGACACACAGGAAGTGATGCCGCTGGAGCAGGCCCACCAGACATTAAAAGGTGGAACTAAATAGCCAGAAGTACAGTTGGACAATATACTACTGCACAGATCCGATTAAGGGGCTGAAACATTTCCAATGCAAATTCCAATACCCTGAATATCAGTTAAAGTAAGCCTCGATCCTGATTGATCCCACCTGCATACAGAGTGATTATTTGTTTGCAGTATATTGCCAGAAATTGCTATTCCTTCATAAAACGGAGGGCAAGCAGATAAACAGAGCCAGCAATCTTGAGTGAGATTAGGCTGAGAGACATTTAAGGCCTGGTAAGTATAAGACAGCAGGTTAAGCAAAGTCTCTTCACTAGAAGGTGGAGCAAATAATTTTATTTATTTCTATATGTGTATGAATGTACTGCCTGCATTACCTCCAGCTCAATGGAGGAAAGATAGCATCTTCAGAAAATGGTGCTGGCAAAACTGGATAATTATATAAAGATTTATTTTCTTGTGTCATTGTTGCTCTATGTGAACCCTGAAAGAATAGAGGTTGGTCTTGATATCTATTTTTAAAACTTAGAATATACAGCACAGGTTTCTAGAACAATTATGAATTTAATAGTAAACATATTTTCAATATTTTTCATATATATGAAAAATGAATTTAATAGTAAATATGAATTTAATAGAAAACCTATTTTCAATATTTTTCATATGCACAAATATATATACATATATATACATATATATATACATATATATATATATAGAGAGATGTATCTACATATATCTGTCAATGTGTGATAACCCTTTGTGAGTGTCATGATTTCATTTGTGGCCCAGTATTAGTCATAAAGTTCTACAGATCAAAAATGGCATGCCAAAGATTCATTTATGAAATCTAGGACTACAGAGTATAGGTTCTGAATTTCTTAATATAGGAGGGTTTTCCTTCCACAACTCCTCCTGATCTGCATAGACTATAAAATGACCCTATATTCATGACTGGATTAGAAAGACGGTCATCAATTAGATGTCCGCATGTGATACTAATGGCCATTTTATTCTGTATAATAAAGCATTTAACTTTGCAGTAGTCTTACTGGGTAGCAGGGCAAGGTCAAATCTGACCTATATAGATACTGACCTGATTACATGGCTACTTAAGAAGACCTATTTCATCACAATAGTATATTTTTGGACTCTAATACAGGTGTAACATATGTATACCTAATTTGGAGGCTTTTATGGCTTTGCTTTTTTACCTCAGGTTTTCTGTGCCTCAGAGTTTATTTGTGTGATAAAACCTGTATGATATGATGTGGCCTCTTTTAATTTCTTTTCCATTATCTTTCCATAGGTACTATTGCTAGGTCACTTGAATAGAAGTCAGATATACTGATTTTGAGAAACACAAACCTAATTAAAGCATAGAAATTCATTTAATATAAATGAGGGAAAATGTAGAACAAGCTGGATATGCAATTCATTGCTGTATTTCTAGGATATGTATCAAACTAGTTCAATACTGATTTAAAATTATATTACATGTGGGATGGAGAGATAGCCTAGCAGTTAAGAGTGTCAACTACTCTTGCATAGGACCCGGGTTCAGTCCCCAGCACACACATGGCAGCTGAGAACCATCTGTAGCTCCAGTTCCAGGGGAATCCAACACCCTCTTCTGACCTCCATGGCACTGCACAACATGGGTGCACAAACCTACATGTAGACAGTACATTCATACACATATGAAAATAAATAAATAAAAATAAAAAATTAAAATAATTGTTACATGTGTACATTCTGAGTTTTAATAATGTGTGTTTACAATGATAATTGATAATGAATATAGCATTTTGTCTTTGTGTTATTTAAATTGTGTCACTCTGGTCCCAATAAGAAATGAATGCAGAGAAGAGAGAATGACATTCTTCAAGTGGAACTTGATGCTTTTTATTTACTTTTGCACTATGCTCAACTTTCTTCATGGGTGAGTTTTTTCAAGAAGAAACTACACAATCATATAAAGTTTATCATAAAAAATACTTAAAGAAACCAAGTGCTTTCTCATTTTATTATAATGTTTTAAGTATGAAATAACAATAGGAATGCAGCATTCCACTCATTCTGAAAAGAACTAGAGACTGAATTTGTAGCATCTACAACATTTGAGAAGCTAAATTGAAGATTCTATTTGGAATTTATATATCATCAGGATATGAAAAATTGTAGTGATAATCCCATTTATATATCAGTATATCATAACATTCTATGATTTTGCTGCTCCATTGAACACAGACATTACAAATTTTAGTTTATCATTTTATTTATTTTTATTTCATATATATGCCTGTATTTTCTGCATGTACCTAGGTGCACCCATGTTGTGCAATGGCCGTGAAGGTCAGAAGAGGGTGTCAGTTCCCCTGGAACTTGAGTTATGGATAGTTGTTAGCCACCAGGTAAGTGCTGGGAATCTAACCCAAGTCCTCTACAAGAGCAGCCAGTGTTCTTAACTGCTGAGCAGTTTTTCTCATTTTTCTACTATTAATGCTTATTTTCTTCTTTAGACTTTAGTGTGTGGTATTGTTTCTCCAACTTTACTGCAATACAGGAGATGCTGCTGAATGGCAATTCAGATTTGATAAATAACAGTCGCTTCAGAGATTCTGCTTTCCTAACTAGTGTTCTTATCATGGTAAGATTATTGGTCCATAACTACACTTTGAACATCAAGGACCTATGACATGCTAGCTGTTGTTATAAAGCCCTGGTGCTAATACCATAAAAAATTCCAGTCTTAGTCCTCTTGCAACTCAGTCACATTCATTACAATTTAAGCTTGAATGTTCAAGATCCCAGCAAACTAGCTGTCAGAGATAAGTCATTAAATCTACTTCATCCTCTCTTACTGGTCTTCATTTCAGTCGATTATAATTACACTTCATTTATAATAATTTTAAAGGAGTGCTTTTGTTTATAATTATTCTCATTTAGATTTCCATAAATTACTACTCCAAAAGCAAGGAAGCAAAGGATTTCTACATAGGGCCTATGCTATGTTTGGCCACAGAGTCTTGGCCCCAATAACAGTTCCAGGTATGGGTTTCATCTTATGGAGCAGCCCTTAAATCCAATCAGAAAGTGGTCTGGGTACTTCCATTAGCCTCATGATCCCATTGCAACAGAAGGCAGGTCTTGCCAGGCAGATAATTACTATAACTTGCAGCATTCACATCTGCTTAGGCACATTGAACATTTACTTGTCTCCTCTGGAAGCATACATAGCACCTTCCAGTATGATAAAAGATAGCCAATAGGGAAGAAGCTGCCTTATCAGTACCAGATTGATTTCTACATATTCTAAGACTCAAATATGTAGTGTATTCAATAATAGAGTCTTTCCATCATTTTCTAGAGGGTAATCAATAGCATTAGCAATAGTCTATAATGTTTGTGTCTATGGAAACTTACTGGGCAGCAACTCCAAAAGTGGTAACTCATTCCTGGGACTAAGCCTTAGTGGAGCATGTGCTAATGATTTATCAATATTCCCATAGGTTGGTAAATCTCTCAGCCCTCATCAGAGATGCATCCTTATGCAATAGATGACAATTAATACAGAGACACACAACTGGTGTACATGAAGAGAATAAGAAGTATGGAATTCTCAGTGCTAAATGGAACATCTATAACACAATAACGCTCAAAGTTCTGGGATAACTGTGGAATTGACAGTGGAGAAAGTATATGAGCCAGACGTGATAGAAAACTACAAGGAAAATAGTACTTTTTGACTCAACAAGGAAATTGTACATCTGAAGTCAAAGGAATTGTGACAACTTTCCCAAGGCCTATGCAAGCTCAAGCCTGAAAAATCTCAGCATGGAGATGAGAAATAGGGATGAAGTCCCATTCCTAGCTGAGAATCTATGGGCAATGGGGTGAGGTAGGGGAAGCAGGGTCAGTTTTAACCATGCTCCAGAAGACAGCCATGTATCCAGGAGTATTGGGGCAGCACAAATTGGACTTCCATTAAAAAAAGTGAAGACACATAGTTGGGTCACTACTAAAGGGAACGAATCAGGGAAGAGATAGGTTGAATATTATCAAAATACAATGTATAAAATTCTCAAAGAATTAATTAAAAAAATAAAGAAAACAAAAGTAAAACATTTCTGAGATTATATGGGACAAATTCCATAAATTATAACATCATAGGTGTCTGGAATGTCATAATGAAACTCATTGCTTTGTATGCTAACTTGACAAAAGTTAATTGAAATGATCATTGTAATGTCTACCTATCTCCAGGATGCAACCTCTACCTATCTCCAGGATTTCAAAACACTTCACATAAAAGAGATCCACAATAGCTAGAAAATAGAATCAAAGCTATATTTATTGCAGCTCTGTTCACAATAGCAAAAAGCTGAAACCAACCCAAATGCCCCTCAAGTGACGAGTGGATAGAGAAAGTCTGGTACATGTACACAATGGAGTTCTATGCAGCAGTAAAGAAAGACAACATCATGAACTTTGCAGGTAAATGGATGGAGCTAAAAGATATTATATTAAGTGAAGTAACACAGTCCCAGAAAAACAAACGATGAATGGTATCCCTCGTCTGTGGATGCAAGCGCCAATAACCTAGTTGTAAATATTTCTTGTTGGAAAGAACAACAATAACAGAAAAGATTGCATCAAAGAACTGACTGAAATGGTGAATCTGGTGGGGTGGGGGTGTTGGGAAGGGGACACAGGTCTATATTCAATTTGTAACACAATCTTGTACAAAAATATATAAAAACAATAAATTAAAAAATAGAATCAATATAAATGTCTATCAATAGATGAATAGTTACTGAAAATGTGGCACATATACACAATGGAATTTTACCAAGCTGCAAATACTAAATGAATATATGAAGTTTTAAATGGATGAAACTGGGGCTCAAGAGATGGCTCAGTAGTTAAGAGCACTGACTGCCCATTTAAAGGACCTGAGTTAGATTCCCAGCACCCACTTTGTGGGTAACAACTATCTGTAACTAGTTTCAGGGAATGCAACACTCTCCTCTGACCTCTTCTGATCTCTGTGGACATTGCACCACACAGGTGTGGTTACATACATGCAGGCAATACACTCAGATACAAAATAATAAGAAAATAAATAAAATATTTTAAATGATTGAAACTTGAAAAAAATCCAGTGTGTGAGGTAATCTAACCCACACCAGAAAGATAAATAGTTCTCTTTCACATGGGGATCCTAAATTCTAATCTTTTCCTATGTGTTTAACTTGGAGTGCCTGTGAAGCCAGAGAAGTAGAAAGGTGAAATTGGTTGTGGATGCTCTAAGGAGGTGAAGATAGATACGTGAACACAGGTAAAATTAAGGTAGAGAGGGAGAATGCTCCAGATGGAAAGGTTTAAGCAGAGAAGGGAGCAGCTCAATAGGGAAGGCCAGGGGGTGTGTGGGAGGACGTGATGAAGGATGTTTGAAAAGCCACATGAAAACCTTATATTTATGACCATGTTAAAAACGGGTTATAAGGGAGATACTCTGCAGGGCTAGATAGCATTTCTTCTAGAAGCTGCTGGTTGGTAAATAAAATTCACAGTACCAAGTATGGGGTACCTCCATTTGATTTGGTCAGGGGGGATTCAGAGGACCCCCAAATACTACAGGATCTGGATACTCCCCTTGCATTCCCATCAGAACTAGATCAAAATAACCTGTTGCTGCTGTCACCACACACCTTGGTTGCAAGATATGTAGAAACCAAGGTGACTGAGCTAAACTCCCTCCTTGCTGGTCCATGTTTCAGAGATAGAAGTACTGTGAAGGCTTCTGGGGTAGTTTCAATGGCTTTAACAGGCTCTGACCCCATAACCTTCAATATAAAATTACCAGATAGGTTCTGCTTATTTCTACAATAATAGTACTGCTCATGGGGGGGGGTAACCAACCACTCTCTATTGGATTTACTGTAAACCTGGCCTAAAATATATGGCTGGAAAAGTCATGGGCCCTGGTGGGCAACTTCCTAGTGTTGTTCAGCAAATTGCCACATTGTCAAATTGCCTTCCAAATGTGTATGTTTTGTTTGCCTCTTACACAAGTGCCACTGTTTGCAGTGAACTATAGTGAATACAGAGACGAACGGCTGCCTAAGGTGCTGAGAATAAGTGATAGCTGAGCTTTCAGGACCAAAGGAGACATTTCTTTTTTTTTTAATTTTATTTATTTTTGTACGTGTATGAATGTACTGTCTGCAGGTAGATTTGTGCACCCATGTCGTGCAATGCCGCGGAGGTCAGAAGAGGGTCTCGGATTCCCCTGGAACTGGAGTTCTCCTGGAACTGGAGTTACAGATGGTTCTTAGCCGCCACGTGGGTGCTGGGGATCGAACCCTGGTCCTCTGCAAGAGCAGTCAGTGCTCTTAACCACTAGGCTATCTCTCCAGCCCCCAAAGAAGACATTTCTACACTTTCCTCTAAGGCTCAGGGAACATTGAAGAATAGAATGCAAGAGCTATAAGATGGGAATATAGGGAGAAGAGTTGACAATGCCATCTTCTGAGTATGACAGAAATACTTCAATTTTGAACTCGGAGTGGCTATAGTTACCTACACTGGGCCTGCAGACTTGTCTTATTGGCAGTTAATTATAGACAAGGGAGTGGATCCTAGGCTTTGCCATTCTTTGATGAACTGTGGACTTCCAAAAGATTCTGGGAGAGAGGGAGAAGCTTGAGTGGATATGTCCAAACCAGTGCTCACACACATGGTCTTGATCAAACTTAGTGGATCTCAAAACAAAAATTATGAATGTGGGCAAAGAGTTTGTTGGTGGAGGGGGGTTGACAGAGGTGGGAGGTGAGATTAAACAGAATGCATTTAGAAGTATTTATATTTTAATTTCTGGAGGGGTATTTTTTTTTTTATTTCTGTATGTGTATGAATGTACTGTCTGCATGCAAGTCTGTGCACCCGTGTCGTGCAACGCCGCGGAGTTCAGAAGAGGGTCTCGGATTCCCCTGGAACTGGAGTTCTCCTGGAATTGGAGCTTCAGACGGTTCTCAGCCGCCATGTGGGTGCTGGGGATCGAACCCGGGTCCTCTGTAAGAGCGGTCGGCGCTCTCAACCACTAGGCCATCTCTCCAGCCCGAGGGGTATTTTTGAGAAAGGGTCTCCCTTTAGTCCCAGCTTGCTCTGTAGACCAGGCTGGCCTTGAACTCATAGAGATCTGCCTGCCTCTGCCTCCCAAGTGCTGAGATTAAAGGCGTGCATCTCCATGCCCAGCTCTATTATTTAATTTTATCTATATGAATGTTTTGCCTATATGTGTGTAAGCTTACCTGTGTCATGAAACGTCCATTGAGACCAAAAGAGAGCATTGAATTCTCCTGGAACTGGAGTCACAGATGGTCGTTAGCCATTCGGTAGGTGCTGCAAATCGATCCTGGGTCCTCAGCAATATCAATCAGTACTCTTAACCACCAAACCTCTCTCCAGCACCAAGCAGAATGTATTTTACACATGTATAAAAATTTTTAAAAACAAACTCAAAAATTAGAGACAATAAGCCAGGCATGGTGGTGCATGCCTTTCATCTCAGCACTCAAGAGGAAGAGGGAGGTAGATAGATCTCTTTGAGTTCAAGGCCAGCCTGGTCTACATAGTGAGTTAGTTCTAGGCCAGCTGGGACTAACAGGAGACCCTGTTTCAAAAATACCAAAAAAAAAAAAAAAAAGAATAGAGAAATTCTTCTAAAATTGAATGTCATATCTATAACAAAAATGTTTAGCCTAAAATAAAAATTAAACTTCATATAAATTTTTAGAACATTTATTAGAAAATATGAAATCTAGTTAAAGTTTCCTCATTAGAATACTGTCTTGTTTAGATAGAATGTGTCTGAGATAGAACTGAAATCATGGGTAAGCCCAGCACCATGTAAAATGCTGGGAACAGCTGTATTCCCAGTGCAGGTGTGATGGACACAGAAGGATTCCTGTGGCTTAGTTGCCCAGTCTAGCCAACACTTGGTGGCCCAATCTAGCCAAAATTGTGAATTCCAGGTTCAGTGACTCTGTCTCAGATAAGTTGGATGGGCTGAGGAGATTGTTCAGTTGGCAAAGCAGTGGCAGCTCAAGTGTAGGGACCAGAGTTCAGATTCCCAGAATCCCTGTAAAATCCAGGAAGCTGTGATGGCTGCACAGCCTACAATCCCAGCACTTGGGAGGGAGAGCCAGGGATAACCAGGGCAAGCTGGCTAGCTAGACGAGCCAGAACTAGTGCAAGCTCTGAATTCAGGAAGTGTTAGCACTCAGTAAATAAAGTGGAAATCTGTGGCAACCTCCTCTGCTCCAGCCAGAGATGTTCGGGTCACAACCAAAGAATGGGGGTGAGAGAGAACTGAGTCAACACACAGACACCGGGAGTCGGGTGAAAAGCAAGCAGATTATGAGCTGCCACAGACTCGTTTATTCAGGGAAAATTACGGATATATATATGATCAGCTCTGCTTCTTCCAAGAAAGTGCCAGGTGCTGATCATTGGCCCAGGTCACTGACTCAGCTGTTGCCATGGTCAACTTCCGAGAACAGGTTAAACCTGTTCTGCAGGCAAAGCTGTAAGCTTGCAGGTGTGCAGGCATGTAACACTCTACAGAAATCAACCTAGGAAGACAACTTCCACCTTCACTGACACACACACCCACATACGCATGTGCATTGTGAACATGCATATACACAGACATGCACACACCTATATATCCCCCCACACACAAATAATATGGAGAAATAAGATGGAATATGATTGAGGAAAACATCTGGTGTTGATCTCTGCCCTCCACACCTGCATATGCATGCACACTACATGTTCACTTGAATACACACATACATAAATAATAAATAAGCAGAGCAGAGATTGCAGTATGCCAGACTTGATTTTGGTTTTGTATTTTGAGTAAGAATAACACAATAATTGCTTCATAAAGTATCATATCTCTTCCTGGGCTTCACGATAATATTGCTTAATAATCCCCTTCTGTCACCCTCTCCTAGCCTGAAACTCCCTCATACTTATTATCATTGTCATAAGCCAAATGCAATTAACAAATTCATTCTAAAAGCTATAGCCATGATATAAACTCAGAAATCAATTATATAATCATGTTAAATAATCGGGAAACTTCACTTGTTCTCTAAGCAGAATGGAAATTTATACTGACTTGACTTTCCCTCCTGTTAAGCTGAGGAAGTGTTTATGTCTATCTTTCATCCGGGGCAATCAACATTCTGGGTTCCTTTGAGATTCTGATATAATCAATAGGCTTCTATGCAAACTATTGTACTTCTTGAATGAAATATAGGAAATGGTCAATATTTTATGAATGCAAATTTTAGGTTTTAACTATGTTTTTTTGTTATTTTAAAAAATTTGTATTATTTTTAATTTTGTATGTGTGTATATGTTTCTGCTTTTGTGGGGTGTGTGTGTGTGTGTGTGTGTGTCTGTGTGTCTGTGTGTCTGTGTTTGTCTGTGTGTGTGTGCCAGTAGTAGCTGCAGAAGCCAGAAGAGGGGTCTGGATCTCATGGAGCTGGAGTCGCCGGCATTTGCGACCTGTGATGTGGCTGGTAGGAATTAGACTTGTGTCTTCTGCAAGAATAGTATATGCTATTAACCACTGAGTCCTTTCTCCAGCTCTCTATTTTTCTCTGAGCTTAAATTAGAGTTTATGGCACAAGGTTTGCACATTACCAAATTTATTTAGATGAGGACAGACTATCACCATTGTTTCCCAACTTCTTATGCCTAGCCCAGACAGCTCAGGTGACAGTATTATTTGACTTTTCTATCGCTAACCAGTCATCAATATGTATATTCCCTTTTGAGCATTTACCATATTTCCCTTTCTAATCTGCAGAATAAAGCCTCCAATATTATTTTCAGTTAACTTTTCCTTATGTGAGCCTAAACAATTTGAATAAATGTGATTTGCTTACTAAATATATCTGAGTGGATACTGTTTCTTTTCTTATCAAAATTTGATCAAGATTCTCTGTTAAACTCACTATTATTAATATATTTGGGTATGAAAATATTAAGTCACTGTGCCATATAAATTCAACTCTCACTCACAGGGTCACATTAACATAAAAAGTACAGCAGCTGCATTGTTAAAAATCAGGGCTTCAGTACTGACAGATGGTAACAGGAAAAGTTGAGAATGAGGTCATGAATGATCAGTTGAAAATGATCTCTGTCAGACAATAACATTTTTTTTCTTCTTTCTGTCAGAGAGAATCGTGTTGTTGATATTTTCCATTTTCTGTATGTATTTTCCAAGTATCAGAGTCAGCATCAATACTCATAAAGCAATTCCTCAAGATTTAATAATTTCATTCCCCAGCCCTTTGAAAAATGACAGCATCCAACTTTCACTGTAAACATTTATTCTGAAACATTTTTTGTTCAGATTGGATCATGGTTTTGAATAAATATGACATTTTATTTATTCATCCCCTAAAGTAACCAATATTTTTTTTTCTAGAGGGATAAGGTCATAGTCTGAGATTCTAAGAGTTCTTACAGATAACTACTGAAATTTGTTGGGGCCATAAAAAACTTGCTCCTTGAGGGTAGTTTCTACATGATTAAGTATTGTAGCCAGCAAATGCATCCATGTCTCATTTAGAACAACAGAGTTCTTGTGTCCTTATAGTATTAAAATTATGCCAGGCTTTATCTGAATTGAAGAAGTCTCAGTAGTAAGCAAAATGTGCTCAATGTGGGCTGAAGAGATGTCTCAGTGGTTAAGACCAATGGCTGCTCTTGCAAAGGACACAAGCTCTGCTCCCAACACCCTCACAGCAGCTAAGAACCACTCATACTTCCCCTTCTGGCTTCACTGGGCATTGCTCAGAGGAGGATGGGACAATCAAATTAATCCTTTTGAGGCTTGTAATATACTTCACAAGTCTTCAGAGGGTGACAAATATTAGCCAATAGTTTTATAGATCTTTATAGTTTGCTATGTTGACTTCTGTTAAACTTCTGAGGGACATGGAGATTTTAAATCTTATCTTTAAAGATTAAGTCATCTGATGTTCATTCAAGCAATAGGAGTTGGAAGTGTATTTTCAATAGAGATACCCCTCTCAGTGCCTGTGTTAAGATAAATCATCAGTTTTTAAGTACTTGCAATTAAACCCACTCTATTTTTCTATTACCTCTTTATTTTTTTCATTTTTAACAATAAGTAATAATTTATGAGTACAAGCATCCTTCATGTAAAATCAATTTGCAAGCAGTTGTGCCCAAACCCACACAGCCCAAGGGTCCCACCATCCAGCTTGGGAGGTTGTATGTTCAATCAAGTTGATCAAATAAGTGTCCAGACTATATTGCTGTAGTTTCACCATTCGCCCCAATCGCAGCCCTTACATTCTACCATGCCCCCTCTTTGGCAGATTGTTCCCTAGGCTTAGAAAAGGGGCACAGGTGGACGAGAAGCAAAACAGTCTACTTTCTCTGGAGCTGTTGTTTTGGATTCTGGTCAATTCTGGCTGTTTCCTTTCATGGACTGATAGTTTCTCCAGGAATAACATTTCAATCCTACTAATGAAGCACAAGCAATTAGATATATAGGAATTTAAACAGTACTAATTGTTATGGTAGGTTACTTTGGTATAGACACAGATGTTTGGATGGTATGTTAATCTATGAATTGTGTTTTTTCTGTAAAATATGACAGGGTCTTACTGTGGCCTATAACATCTCCTAACCACTAGAGGATGTAAGCTTGTGGCATCAGCCATGGGTTATTCCTCCAAGGAGAGAGCTAATAGCCAATTAGATTTGGGATATACGGACATATGGCTGCCACTGCTGCACAGTGTTTCTAGGCAGGTGAGGTGTAGCTGGTGCTGAAGGAGGAGTCTTGCTTGACTCAAGGAGACTTATGTTTGTTTTATTGGTTTAGTGGCCTTTGGTAACACTTTCTGGTATTCCAGAGACCAACTGTACACTTGCAAGTGCCGTCTCAATACTCCTAATAAGGTGATTTAACCACATCTCATTTAATTCTCATAGGATCCAAATGAATCATGAAAGTTACTATCACAAATTTTCAAAGAAAGCATTTCCTCCATTAATTTTAGTCCTGGAGCGCTGGGAAATCGCTCTTTATAAACATTAAAATTGGCCTACATTTATGTACATTTGTGTTCCCCTAAGTTACTCTTTCCATGATTACTGTCTATAAAATCTTAGAAATTTTCCTCCCCCACTTGTCTTTATAACCAATTTCCTGCTGTTTTCAATTCAGGAGTGTTTAAGTCTCATATTTATATTGTAAAGCATTTGTCTGTGACAAATACCATATGTGCAGAATTCTTGTACCTGTCTCAGAGAGCCCTTGCAGGACCTAACAGGTGGCCTGTCAGCACATAGGTTGTTCTGGCATGATCATTTATAATGATTCTCAAAGGGAGTGTGAGATATTTACATATCAAAGTTCTTATGTCAGGAATGTATTTTAAGTTAAAACATCAGTGTTAACTTTGGAGTCCTAAAATTTCTTCAGGGTTACTATGTCAATTTTAAAGATACATCTTATAAACGTAGTTTAATCAGTCATTCTGGTTGACGGTCCTGTCTTTCACATATGACACTTCTGCTGCTGACTCACATTCCAACCTCACTGAGCTTCCTGAAGAGTGTGAGTCAAGTATTAAGATACATATACTATTATGACCCAAGTGCTGTCTGCCTGTGTCACCTGATGCCCTTGTAGCCTACATTGTCTCAGCTATGGCTCTCCCCTCAGATGTTAACTTATAAATCATGTCTTGTGAAATGAGAAGTCTTGTTTTATTCAATAAAACAGGATAATATAGACAAAAAGGAAGGGGTGCTTTGTGGTAAAGAAGCACTTGTGTGTGGTCCTGAAATGTCATGAGTTGCATTACACACATTCAGTTTTGATTAACTCCACAGATTCTTTCAGTTTATGGATCTATTTGAGCATGTTTAATGTATATGTGGACAAAGCCAAAGCCTTCTTTTAATCTTCTAGATTGTATATATATATATATATATATATATATATTGACTTTATTAGAAAGCATAGATAGAATGTTTAATGCTACCCAAATTTATTTAATCATAGTATATTTCTCCACAAAGACATAAAGTAATTCATGAAATATCAGACACATTGAATGCAGTCCAGAAAACACAACTTAAAAACTTGGTGAAAATCTTCAAAAAATGAAAGGGAAGATGGTAGACACAAAACACATATACATATATATGTGTGTGTTATATTTGTGTATGTATACATGCAGTTTTCACCCTGAAAAACCTGTTTTTCTAGTAGAGTATCAGGTGGGCAAACTTGATTTTGCTTAAATACTCTATCTCACTGAACAGGAAAGTGATAATAATTGAATGCTCATTATCTAAATCTTTAACACAACCATAATTGCTTTGATAAAATAATTACATATTTACAGGTAAGCCATGTTTTAGTATATATTAGTATAAAATTTCTGTTTGCTTTCAAATTTCGTCATTTTTATTGCATTTTTAATCCATGTCTTTCGTGGTCATTTTCTCACCTGAGTTCAGGTCTGGTCTAAAGGGGAGAGTTAACCCTTGAAGACACTCTGACATCTCATTTCATTAATTTACTCTACTCAGTCCTCCTCCATTGCTAGCAAGAATCCTTTTGAATAAGTTTACAGAACAAAACAACAAAACAAAGCAAAACCCAACACACCAAAATGCAAGAGTGTTGCCATTTAATTTCCCCTTTATATGAACAAATTCTTCATTTGTAACCCTTGTTATCTAACTACACTAAAGGATCTTCAGCAAAACTTCTGCTAGATTTCTTCTTAGTAACTTTACATGTGCTGATTCCATCCTGCTCACTTCCATTTGTCTTTGATGAGTCCCAGCTTTCTCCTTTACTACAAAAATTCTTTGGTAATAGTTCATTTCTTGAATATTTTATTTACTATATTTTATAAGTCTGAATATTTTCTTTAACTTTTTTCCCTCTATCTAAAAAGAGACTATGTACTTGCCCAGAGAAACGTCATACGTGGCTTCTTCATCCCCCTCAACTTTTAACTTGAAAATCTTTACAGAAAGAAAAACAGGTTTTTCAGGGTGAAAACTGCATGTATACATACACAAATATAACACATACATATATATGTATATCCTTTACTTATATAAATGTATAATGCATAACACTAATAATAAGAGAAAATATTATGATATTCAATTTTATATGGGCATTTGATGACCATAGAACCATTTTGGTTATTTTTGACAAGTCCTGTATCTATAGTCAACTACACTGTGTTACTGACAGAAAATGGGATTATATTTTAAATTTTGGCTTACCTGTATCTTCATTTACATAAATTTATAACATGACAGTAAAACAAAGAAACCACAGGATCACCCAACTAAGAGGATTGCTTTGTTAATAATAAGTAAATTAAGAGCCTTTAAATAGTGTAAGTTTCTGAATTGTCTACACTTTTTACAGTGTTATAGATATATCTGTATCTATACATTTGCAATACATTATATTTAAAAATATTTTATTGATATTTTGAGAATTTCATACAACCAACTTTGATCATATTCAGACCCCTTCATATATAACCACCCTACCTTACTATACCCTGCCAAATTACATGTCAGTCATTACTGTTAGTTTTTAAGGCCTTGAGTGGCTAATTTGTGTTTTCAAATGTTTTTCAGTATGTCCCATCCCCTTCAGCCTGGACAACCTACCTAATTTTCACGCCCTTAAAAATAACCGCTTCTCCCTGTCTCTCAGCAGTTATCAATTGCTAATAGTTTCTCAGCTAGGGATGGTGCTTCTTGCCCACTTTTCTGCTCAATGCTGGACTTCTCTCTGGTTTGAGGTTTTGCAAGTTTTGTGAATTCTGACACAATTACTGTGAGTTCATATGAGTAATTGTTTTGCTCTCTGGAAAATATTGTTTCCCTAAAGTCATCTACCACCTCTGGCTATTATCAAATTTCTGCCCCCTCTTCTGCAATGATCCTTGAGCCTTGAGAGGAGAAGGTGTGATACAGCTGCTCTGTTCTGGGGTAAAATCTCTCCAGATTTTATTCTCTTCATTTTGAACAGTTGTGTATATCAGTGAGTGACCATCTGATGCAAGAAAATGTTTCTCTGGTGAGCAACACTAATTTATAAGAATTTAGCAGAATACTAGTACTAATTACTCCCCTAGGGCTTGTGATATTTCTAGGCACAAGTTTCTAGACCTGATCAAGGTGCCAGATACGGGCTCCATTTTGAGGAGTGGGCCTTAAATGTAATCAGACAGTGGTTAGATTCTCCCATAGTATTGAGGCTACTCTTCCACAGGTGAGCCTATCCTGCTAAACCAGTTGTTATACAGCTGGAAGTATTCATAGCTGGACAAAATGGGTGATTACTTTTCCTTTCTGGTAGTATGCACAGCATCTTCCAGCATATGAAACCTAGGTAGTAGAGATGAAGCTTTGAGGCCAGCACCGGCTTGGTTTCTCCTTCTTTTATTTGCCTCATGTATGCAGTACCTTTGAAAATTGGATCTTATCATCAATCTCTGGCATGTAACCAAGAGCAACGTCAGTAGTCAGTATTGTGTAAGGGGCTATGGGACCCCCTGGCAAACATCTCCAAACGAGGGATTCCATTCCTGGTACCTTGGTCTTTGTAGTTCCTAACCTGTGATGACTGGTAGGGGCAGTATTGCCTCATTATAGGGCAGCTCCATTTGAAATTGTTTTGTATGGTTTATGTGGATACTTTAAGAAGCTTCTGGAGCAGGCCAATAAACAGCATTTGTCCATGGCCTGTGCTTCAGCTTCTGCCTCCAGGTTCCTGCCCTGAGTTCCTGCCTCGGGCTCCCTAAGTGATGAAGTGTGACCCAGGAGATACGGATGGTGCTTCTGCAGTGCTGATTATGTCAGAGGACAAAGCTCTAACCATGGGATACAAGCCAAAGGCATATCTGAGGGATTTTGTATATGTGTCCTAGGATCCAAAAGATCAACTTTTACTCAGACCAACATATGCTACTCCAAAAGTTCTAGAAAAGGCAGGATTGACCATGAATGATATTGATGCTTTTGAATTTCATGAAGCCTTCTCAGGTCAGATTTTGGCTAACTTTAAAGCCATGGATTCAGATTGGTTTTCGCCAAACTACATGGGTAGGAAAACTAAGGTTGGATCACCTCCTCTTGAGAAATTTAATGTTTGGGGGAGGATCGCTGTCTCTGGGACGCCCTTTTGGAGTCACTGGCTGCCGATTGGTCATGGCAGCTACCAACAGATTACGTAAGGATGGAGCCAGTATGCCTTAGTGGCTGCCTGTGCAGCTGGAGGGCAGGGTCACGGAATGATAGTGGAAGTTATCCAAAATGATTGCTTTGAGGAGGCGACCTGATCTCTGTGCAGCATTCACTCGCACTGGGCAATGTCATTTCAATGCACTACTAACTGACACCTGTAGTTCCTCGCCCCTCTTAGGAAAAGAACATTTGTGGCCTTCTGCTAAGTACTTTACAATCAAGACTTGCCAGTGTTCTGAGCTTTTCAATAATAATCATAGCTTACATAGTTTAGGGGGGATTTCTAAGTTACAGACTATCACACGGATATGTATAAGCTGTTATTTTTTTTTTTTATCTCTTTTATTGTAAAGATTAATGAGTGGTTGCAGTTTGGAAAGAGGTTAGCAGAGGTTTGGAATCATCTTTGTAACATTTACAGGCTCTCGTTTTCCTATCTATATCAAAGAGATTATTTTTCTCTAAAATATAAACCAATGTGCCTCATTTAACTCATTATGTAAAAAATAATCTAAGCATCACTGAAAATTGAAATGTTTAGAGACATAAATACCATGGTGGCCAACCTTAATAAAGTAGTGATATATATATATATATATATATATATATATATATATATATATATATATGTATATATGTATATATACATATATACATATGTGTATATATATATACATATATGTATATATATACATGTATATATATATATGTACATATATGTATATATATATATATGAAGCTTCTATATTAGCAGGTTTCCATGAAACTTTTTCAACAGAACTTCAGTGCTAGTTCTCCCTCTCCATACTCTCTTCCTGCTCTTCCCTCCCATTCCTTAACGTCATTTGAAATATTATGTTTATTATTTTATGTGTTAGAGTGTATTGTATGCATGAATGTAATTGCACTCATGTTGTGTAATACCAACACAGATCAGAAAAGAGGGTAGGATCCCCTGGAATTAGAGTTAAGACAGTTTTGTAGCTGCTGTGTGGCTGGTGGGAATTGAACCTGGCTCCTCTCCAAAACCAACCAGTGCAGTTAACCACTGAGCCATCTCTCCAATCCCTAAATATGTAGCCCAGACTGGCCTCGAAATTGTGATCCTTTTGTCTGCCTCTTCAGCATATCCACTCTAACCCACCCTGATCCATTTAATCAAAATTTTGTTGACATTAATTTTGGCCAACTTTTGATCTAGATAGTTGGTAAAATGATAAATCAGGCCTTAGTTTGCAGATTTATATGGTTTGATTGTCACAATGACCAATTTTATCCCAGTAGCCTGACTATGGGATTGATGTGACACCCCTATAATAATATATGGACTACTATATATTTTCATAAAACTAATATAATAGATAAAAATAATCTTGATCATACATAATAGTGACATGATGTAAAAATCATGAGTTTCAGTTAGTATTTATTCCACTTGTCTTCAACAAAATACATTTAATTACAAGTTAATGAATACAAATGTTTAACATTGGCTATGTTTAAAAGCTAGTTTTCATGGTTCATGGGAATGCAAGAACAGTAACACAATGGAAACCAGCTACAACACGGCATCTCTTTTCTTCCCATTCTCTGTACTTTGAAACTTCTTTGTCCTGTTGTTTCTCAGTTACATCTGTGGTTCCGGAAGTTTGCTGGAGGAGGACAAATTCTTTACTGAGAAAACAGAGACTGACACAAAGAGCTTTGTCTACATCCTTTTCTAGCCTTTATCTTATACAGATAAACAAGTAGGGAAATTATAGCCAAAGGCAGGTTTTTAAACAAAAGAAGATAATTGTATATTATAAAGAATAATTTATCCTCAAATTTGGACACTTGTTTTAAGGATATAGCCTTAGCAGATTTAGATAAGACAGGAAACTAAAGTCTGCTTGTCAAAATCTTGAGGACTCAGAGGTACTGACTCAGTTTTGTCAGGAAGAGAGAGAGAGTCAGGATCGTTGTTCTCTTGACAGAACAAAGTAAGGAAAATACTTGATGCAGTGTTGACCTTGAGGTAACTTTTGTGCTCAGCAGAGATTAAGATAGGATACATGTAAATTGCCACACATTTAAACTTGGTTTCTCTGGATATAAATATTCCATGAACCTACAGATAACATATATTTTTAGAAAATATCATGCTGTGAAATCATCTTGATCTTAAAAATCATCACAATTACAATTTTACATATATTTTTAGAAAATCTCATGCTGTGAAATAATCTTATCTTAAAAATGATTCACAATTACAATTTTACTTCTTTTATTATCTTCAGTGCCATTCTGTTAAGACTCTGCTCATTGCAACACAATTTGTCTCCACAATATTAACAATCATGTACTGTACGTTTTGTCAACTTTGGATATACAGTGGCTTCAGTTATCTGCACATTGATGACTTTAACATTTATTTAAAATATTTTATCTGTTACTTTATGTTTATGAGTGCATTGTTTGCATATATGTAAGAGTACCCATGTTGTGCCATACTTGAAGATGTCAGAGTAGGCTGTTGGGTCCCTGGAACTGGAGCTATGTATGGTTGTTAGTCACCATGTGAGTGTTGGGAACTGAATCTAGGTCCTCTACAAAGAGCAGTCATTGCTCTTAATTGCTGTGCTATCTCTCCACCCTCCTCCCACAATGCCCATTATCTGAAGGCACAATTTTATCCCTGGATAGCTTCCATCATTCTAATAAATTTTCATTGATGATTTCTGAAATTATGTGAGCTAAGGCAATGAGAATTTACATTAGCATTATTTAAATCTTGACTAAAGGAAGTTACTTCTATTGTCCCCAAGAAATGTTAGTTATCACTAAGTCAAATGCCAATGATTTTTTATTTTTACTGGATTATGCTTGAACTATTCATTCATTATCCTCCTTTCCAATTTCATATGGAGTTTGCCTTCCTTACAGAGATTATTCAGTATTTATTATGATCCTCTTCAACCAATTATCATAGTTGCTGGATGCTTTCCAAATATTTGATATTAGCTATCCTTTTAAAAAAACAAAGCCTTTGTACATATCCAAGTTAAGAGGGAATCCTTTGCTATTCTCCCACACAACTTTTTTCTAGCATGTTATTTCTAGGAGGTGATAATGTCAGCAGTCTGGCTCCATGGAGACATGGTAAAAGCAATTTAAGAGGTGTATGCATAGATGAAAATAAGGTACTGCTATTTATAATAGAAGTAAAAGTTTTCTGTAGTAGAATTATAATTCAATATAGGATGGTATATACAAGTGGAATATGATGAATCATAAAATAATTCAAGTTAATTTTAATCAAAATATGAAAATAATTAAATGTAGTGAAAATGGTGCCATTAAAATGATAAAATATGAGTTCTAATTTAAGTGTATTTTACATATGACTATTGTCTTTTAATAAAAGCATTAAAAACACATGGAATAATAGTCATTTTGTTCCTTAGTGGTAGCATAATGGGTAAATTCATACGTCTATTTCAATATTTCCTACATTTTTCTAATCTCTACAGTATCTTGTTTTATATTTTAAGAGTTAGAATACCCTTACTAGAAAAAAAATTCTAAACCAAGTAAGAATTAAAAATACTCTCCTTCTGTCTCATACGTACAACTGAATTTGCTGCAAACACAAGGAAAACCTGTGAGATTACCCAAAGTCCTTGTGTCTTTTCATGAACCATAGAATACTTAAAGCTTAAAAAACCATTTTTGTATGTCACGAAGAAACAATAATTAAAATAAGGAGTTGAAGATGATGAAATATTTACAACATAACTCTTGCTGGATCAATTTTTCTCAGACTTGCATTTCAATGGTAAAATACCTGCAAAAATGTTACAACTTTTGCAATCAAAGCAACCTGGCTATATACAATCATAGTGTCACCTTGATAGTGTCTATAATCACCTTAGAGACAGAATTCTGGCTAAGCTGTGAGGGATTATCTAGAATAGGTTAATCTAAAGGCAGAGCATTTGCCTAGCATGGGCAAGGCTCTTGGTTTGATCCTCAACATTGCAAAACTGAACCAATAGCACTCCAAAATCTAAGTTTACAGTTAGTGAAGCAGATCAACTTGTTTCACTTTGGTCAGGCTCAACTCTCAGAATATCTTGCTGTGTTAAGCCAATGCTGAAGCTGAACAGATAGCACCCAGCACGGCTGATGGTTCCTCTCTATGTGTTGCTTGTACTCTCAGTCAAGAATTTTGAAACAGTTCACCTGATGCCTTAAAGAGTGGTGTGGGTTTTGAGTTCACCATCTCATGGCCCTCAGCATCCTTAAGCAGTGAATAATGTGCCAAGATGTTGAGCTTTAAACTTATTGGGTGATAAATATTTGAGAGTTGATATTTATTTTAAGAGTGAAAAGTTAAGCCAGGCGTGGTGGCCCACGCCTTTAATCCTAGCACTCAGGAGGCAGAGGCAGGAGGATCTTTGTGAGCTCAAGACCAGCCTGGTTTACAGAGTGATTTCCAGGACAGCTGGGGTTACAGGGAGACCCTGTCTTGAAAAGACCAAAAAAAAAATGAATGAAAAGTCAAAATGAAAAAAAAAATCTTGATAATTAGTCACTATTTCCATCTTTACAAACTTTCATACTCAAATGAATTGCTAGTTTTATTTACGTATTTAATTTGATCTCATGTACATCTTTTTAAAATTTTTTATTGATGTTTTATGTATTTCATACATCATTTTTCATTGTTGTTCAGGCATATTCCCCTATCCCTTTCCCCCACCCCACCCCAAACCATCCCGGATCATGTACTCTATCATAACAGTCCTGCAGATTTCTCTCAGTCTTTTTTTATGCTTAGGAATTCACATTTTCCTCCGTCAATTTCATGTTATTCTAAAATATGGATACACACTCTCCATCCATATACAGTAAATACAGAGTCTGAAAATAATTGGTTGGTGGATTCTAGAGCCCACTGAGGGATTCACATTATGACAACATAGTTTCTTACTGATAAACCAAAACAAACCATACTGTCATTCAGCTTGCCTTTTATCTGGGGGATTTGGTGTTAGCATCCACAAATGAGGGAAACCATTCTCTGTTTGTCTTTCTGGGACTGTGTCACCTCACTCAGCATAATGGCTTCAAGCTCCATCCATTTACCTACAAAGTTCATAATACCATCCTTCTTTACAGCTGAATAGTACTCCATTGGGTAGATGTACCACATTTTTGTCATCCACTCATCTTTTGAGGGGCATATGGGTTAGTTCCAGCTCTTCGCTATTGTGAAGAAAGCTGCAATAAACATGGATGTGCATATATCTTTACAGTAGGATGAGTCTTGGGGGGTATATACCCAGGAGTGGTATGACTGGGTCAAGTGGTAGGCTCATTCTGAGTCTTTTAAGGGTTCTCCATCCACACTGCTTTCCATAGTGGTTGTACAAGTTTACATTCCCACCAGCAGTGGATGAGTGTTCCCCTTTCCCCACAACCCCTCCAGCATCTGTTGTCTTTTGTACGGCTAACTAAGATCAAGAAAACAAAAGATCTCATGTACATCTCTTTTTTAAATTTTTTTATAAATTTATTTATTTTCGTATGTGTATGAATGTACTGTCTGCATGCAGGTTTGTGCACCCGTGTTGTGCATTGCCATGGAGGTCAGAAGAGGGCTATGGATTCCCCTGGAGCTGGAGTTAAAGACGGTTCTCAGCCACCATGTGGGTGCTGGGGATGGAACCCGGGTCCTCTGCCTAGCAGAGGCCTAGCCATCTCTCCAGCCCCCTCATGTACATCTTAATTCAAAGCTTTAGGATTTCCTTTAGATTTCTTATTCTCATTTATTTTTCTGTAAGACTGTATTTTTTATTATAAAAATGTAATTCTGTGCCTTTCTATGTGTCAGTTTTGTTTTGTTCTGTTACCATTGAAGAATTTGTTCACAGAAGTCTAAGTAAATTATCTTCAAACCTGAAGCATCTAAAATATTCCTATTTTGTTTTTATACCTGAAGGCAAGTTTTAGGTTATCTTCTCAGAACATTCAAGATGTGATTCTGTTATTCTCCAGTGATTACATTATTGATAAAAATTATGTAAATTTTATTCTGATGCACCCATAAATAGTTTCTCCCCCCAGGGAAGCTGTGAACTTTTTTTGTTCTATTCAGTTTTCTGAAGTTTCATATTTTGGCCCATGGCTGGTTATTTGTACTAATCCTATTGGATTTGGAATTTTATTCAGATCTAGAAATTGAAGTTCTACCTCTATTTTTCATGCCTGTCTTCTTTGCATTTTCATTCTAAAACTGATAATTGGTATGACCTGGAAATTCTAGGTACATCTGTCTCATTTTCCCCTTACACTCTACTATCCTGCCCAGCCTGCCATTGTTTACCATAGGGAGAAGAGGGGTCTGTGCCTGGAATTAACCTGTCTTCCTTAGATTGATTCTGTTGCCTTTTCATTCCCAGACTTTCTCCCAAGTTGGAACTTTACTTCAAAGACGAGTGTCTGTGTCTTTAGTTGGATGGTAGACCACTTTTCCTCTCTCATGTTCAGTGTCCCCATGCACACTGAGCCCTCTGAAGATTCTCAGCTCAGCTGTCTAGAGCAGACACTCGTCCTCTAATTTGTAGGTTGGAGGGGGACTAGCCAAGGGTCCTTACTGGATTTCTTTCCATGCTGACTGCTCCATTGTTTTTCCAGGCTCAGGATTTCTCAAGTACATCCCTGGGCCTCTGATGTTTTAGGTGTATTTTCAATTCTTTTCACTTTTTTCTTATGAATCTTGTCTCAGTTACTTTCTGTCCTTGAGGAATTTCTCAGAGATTAAAGCAGTGAAACCATAGGATATTTTTTCTGTATTACTACAAAATCTTTTCGGGTTAGTTTTGAGTAATATAAACATTTTGGCCCTGTCAGAATTCTGACCTTAAAACTTCCATTTAAACCAAGTGCATAGTCAATGTGGTTTAAAAATAGCTTCCAAAATGATGGCAAGGACCTACTGAGTACATGCTCTGGTGAATGTTCACATTTAGATTATTATGAATTCATCTGTTTATAAAAATACCAATCCATTAAACTCAAAAGCTTCTGTACATTAAAAGAAACAATCAAGGAAGTGAAGAGAAAACCCAGAGTGGGAGGAAACCTTCACTGCAGATACATCTGACAAAGCATTTATTTCCAGAATATACAAACTACTCAAAAAACAAAGAAGAAAGAAAACAAATGGATCATTCAAAAGATGGAGCAAAGAGCTGAACAGAGACTTCACAAGTGAGGAATTAGAGATGGCTGAGAAACATCTTAAAAATGTTCAACGTTGCTAATAATTAAGGAAATGCAAATTAAAAGCACTTTAAGATATCATCTCACTCCAATAAGACTGGCTAGGATCAAGAAAACAAATGATACCAAGTGCTGGAGAGGCTGTGGGGAAAGGGGAACACTCATCCACTGCTGGTGGGAATGTAAACTGGTATAGCCACTATGGAAAGCAGTGTGGAGAACCCTTGGAAGACTCAAAATGAGCCTACCACCTGATCCAGTCATACCACTACTGAATATATACCTACAAGACTCATCTTACCGCAGAGATAAATGCACAGCCATGTTTATTGCAACTCTTTTCACAATAGCAAAAAGCTGTAACCAGTCCAAGTGCCCCTCAACTGACAAGTGGATAGAGAAAATGTGGTACATCTACACAATGGAGTTCTATGCAGCAGTAAAGAAAAATGTCATCATGAACTTTACAGGTAAATGGATTGAACTAGAAGATATTATGTTAAGTGAAGTAACACAGTCCCAGAAAAAATAAACGACGAATGGTATCCCTCATCTGTAGATGCTAGCACCAATTACCTAGTTGTATTTCTTGTGCTTTCGTCCAAGTATTTGGGAGTGATGCATGTTGGAAGCAACAACAACAGAAAAGAACTGACTGAAATGGTGAACTTCTGCTTGAAACAGTCAACTTTTACATGGAGAATTTTGAGAAAGACAAAGCCCTGCACCTCCCTGCTGAACTGTTGGTTACTGACAGTTTGAGGGAGGGATGGGGGCGTGGATATCATTGCCTTTAGTGGTGTACCCTTGGCTGAGCACATCAAACTCCAATGGATATTCTCAATTCATGTTCACATTCTAAATCTTCCGAATGTTAAAACATGGACAGCCTGTCTTCTTCCCAAGCTTGGTTGCACCTGCTCGCTTAGGATCATCACAAACACACCTGACTCCTGACACTCCACAAGAAAGGAGAAGCAGGGAGAGTCAGCCACACCTCCACTTTCCAGTGAGGTATTGGGGTGCGGGGAACCCAAACTCTGGTAAGTAACCTCAACCCCTGCTCTGTAGGCTCTGTATATAAGCCCAAATGAACTGTAGTTTGGAGGAATTAGACCTTGCTTTGTCTTAAGAATGGAGGAAGAAGTGCCGGGTCTTAATTTGTCCCTCTCAGAGGGAATTTTAGCCACATATGCTCGTCTCCCATTCTTTTTCTCCTGACTCATAAATAAGATTTTAATAGGCAGCACGTGTATGCATGTGTTCTTACTATTTAGGGTTAACTGATGAAATTCCTACCTCTCTATTACCTCGTGTTTTCATAAGGAAACAGTAAAGAGGTTGTGCAGAAACAGAAATTACAAAAAGAAACCAAGAACACAGCTTCAGGATCTGCTGCTGTTTCCTGAACCTGCTGTTACAGCTACCCTGGCACCTGGGAGGGTCTTCAAAGAGTAAGGTGCTCATGTAACTTGATCAGTGGAACAGACCTTTACATGGGTATGTCTTTGGGTATGGAGAATGCCAGGTTCCAAGCCCCAGGGCCATGGGAGCCACGTGGAAAGCTTGCAAATTTGGTAGAGGGAGGGATTTGGCTTATAAAGAATATTTTCATGGGGCTGGAGAGATGGCTCAGCGGTTAAGAGCACCGACTGCTCCTGCAGAGGACCTGGGTTCAATTCCCAGTACCCACATGGCAGCTAAGAACCGTCTTTAACTCCAGTTCCAGGGGAATCTGACCCCCTCTTCTGACCTCCGTGCCATTGCATGACATGAGTGCACAAACCTACATGCAGACAGTACACTCATAGGCATAAAAAATAATAATAAAGAAAAAAAATTTAAAAAGAATATTTTCATCAGAAACATGTGCCAAAAATACTGTTTTCACTGAAAGCTAATAGCTGTTGTATACTACAGAGACAAGACATATATATATATATATGTATATATATACATATATATGTTTAATTAATGTTATATATGTATATATATAACATTAATTATATTATATATGTATATATATACATATATATTAATTAATATATATTAATAATATATTATAATATATAACATATAATATATATTATATATTAATATATAATATTATATATATATTAATATATAATATTAATATAATATAATATATAATAATATAATAATATATTAATAATATATTATATTATTATATATTAATATATAATAATAATATTAATTAATATATATGTATATATTATATATACATTATATATAATATAATTAATGTTATATATACATATATAACATTAATTAAACATATATATGTATATATATATATACATATATATATATGTTTAATTAATGTTACATGATTTTTTGTTGAACAAAGTTAAATACCATTAGTCAGAAATGTTCCCAAGAGCTGTAATGATATGGGTATATAATACCAGTCCATGACTGGATGATCATCAGGGGTTTATTTTGTTGTTGTTGTTGTTGTTATTCCTTTGTTTAAATCAAATGGCTTGTGTGCTCAAGAACATGGGAGGAATTAACCCAGAAAAGTGTTCTTCTCCATCCTGGAAGCTCATTCTGTCCAGGGAATCAGTAATAGCTGATTATAGTCACAGCATCATTAGTCCTGGATAGAGCACATTTAGAAGCCCTCCATTAGATCATTCCTATTTCCTATTTCAGTTTCCATGCAAACTCCAGCCTTCTGGGGCATTGTACTCTTTATTATTCTTCTCCCTTCCCTCATACATTTATAAGCATATACTTTTCAAGCTGATTGATCAATCTTCATTGCAACACTTGGCTTAACTGACACAGTAAATTTAACCAATCATCTCTCTTTAAATCACAATCCTGAAGAGCAACACTTCTAAACAGGCAGGAAATTTTTAACGTAGAACTCAGAGGCCCTGTGTAGGCTCCAGTTTTCCAAGCTTCTAGAACATTGCAGGAAGGTATGAAATCTTTTGACAACTCACTACATTGTTCATCCACAGTATAAATGTAACTGACATAGATGGCTCTAACTTTTGAAGTTTTATTTTACATTCTACTCAGCAATTAACTGAAATGGATTTTGGTGGCTGACTTTTAAAAAAAATAGATAATCTTCAGATAATAGAAAGTTACTGAATTCTCCCATTATAGACAAATTTCACCTGTTCTGTCAACTTCTGGATATCCTGTCTCTACCTCTGTGTGACAAAAACCAGCATCCTCTTTTTACAGTGCTAAAAAATAGCAATTTCCTGAGCACATCAAATTCTCTTGCAGATGGGCAGCTTGTCGCTGTAATCAGATCTGTCAGCTCTCTACAAAAGAAGTGGAAAGTGGCCTTACTCATGTGGAAATCTAATAGCCACCAGTTGTCACTCTGTTCTGGAAGCATAGCCCCAGACAATCAAAGTGGTGACCTGTGTCACAGAGGTGCAGTGGGCAGGATTCCTACACATTCATGTCTAGGGAGAGGTGTCCTTTTAGGTGATTTTAGGAAGTGAGGTTGCTAAGTTCTAGGTGTGGTCAGTTGCAATTCTCTTGTCATACTTTATGCCTTAAAAGCCAATGAATGAAGCACATGCAATTAGATATATTGGTATTTAAACAGTATAATATACAGCCTTTTGATCCTACTAATGAAGCACACGCAATTAGATATATAGGTATTTAAACAGTACTAATTGTTATGGTAGGTTACTTTGGTAAAGACACAGATGTTTGGATGGTATGTTAATCCATGAATTACATTTTCTTCTGTTAAGTATGACAGGGTCTTCGTGTGGCTTATAACATCTCCTAACCATTAGAGGATGTAAGCTTGTGGCATGTGCTTCATTAGTAGTATTGAAAGGTTATGCCTGGACAAGCTGGCAGCCCATGAAAGAAAACAGCCAGAATTGACTAGAGACCAAGACAACAGCTCCAGAGAAAGTAGACTGTTTTGCCTCTCATCCACCTGTGCCCCTTTTCTAAGCCTAGGGAACAATCTGTGGAAGAGGGGGCACGGTAGAATGTAAGGGCTGCGATTGGGGTGAATGGTGAAACTACAACAATATAGACTGGACACTCATTTGATCAACTTGATTGAACATACAAGGCCCCCCCCCCCTGCTGGATGGTGGGACCCATGAGCTGTGTGGGTTTGGACACAACTGCTCGCAAATTGGTTTTACATGAAGGATGCTTGTACTCACAGATTATCACTTATTGTTAAAAAAAATGAAAACAAAACAAAACAAAAAAACAGAGAAAGATGCAGAAAAGTTATGGCAGAATGCATGATCTGGGATAGGTAGGGGTGGGGTGGGGAGAAGGGAAGGTGGTATATGCCTGAACTGAATTGGAAAATGATGTATGAAATACACAAAGCATCAATAAAAAAAGCCAATGAATGAAAGCAACTGCATATTTCATAAAAAGTCCATTGTCCTTTTTCCCTGATCTATGAAAGAGTGTTATGCTGCATTTTGCAGCTGTATTGTTCTGTCTTCACTGATCAGTCTGCTTCTAGAATGTACCAAGTAGGAAGCAAGATATTTTTTAAACCAAACTTCAAATTAGTGTCCTAGCCACATATTCACTCAGACATTAGATGGCAGTTACTCGATTTTTAAGATTTAGCTTTTCAGTTCCATTGTTTTGAGTTCAATCTCTTTGTGGATATTTCAAATTTCTAGCTGTATAAAGCTAGGACGTTTCAGTATACCAGTACTGATGATACAGCTGTTAATTATTGAAATCACAGTGCATGTTAAATTAAATCAATTTTCAAAGTAAACTAAATTCCAGAATGAGGCTGCTAATGCATCTTTCCACAGGAAGGCAGAAGCCTTAGGAGAGTTGCATGAGTAAGCAAATCCTAAGGAAATCAGATGAATGCTTGAGGAACAGTTGTATAGTGATGTAACAGTCTATGTATATCAAGTGCCTGAAAGTCAGACTGTATTCAATGCAATTTCAAATATGGAAGAAATATATGATACGTATTTTTAAAATGTAATGGCTTCAATCTGATACCCAGTCAGTTGCTGTTGCTTTCAAAGAACATCTATAGATGTCCTAGAACCAAACGAAGCCAGAATCCTTATTTCTCTTCAAAGTAAGAGAGAAAATGAGGTTGAAGTAGTTAATTTCTACAAATAAATCCTTATATTTTATTTATCTGACTTATAGACAGGCAGATTTCACTCATAAGTTGTAAAGTACTGAATTTTAGGTGGTCGGTTCTGACTCCTAAAATGGTGATCTTTAGATGTCCAGGCTGTCGTTTTTTTTTTCCATTTCTTTCTACTTAAGGATTTCACTTAGGCAGATTTTAACTATTAGTTACATTTTTATTATAAAAATGCCATCTTTATATTTATTCGGTGCTTGACTGAGTGAATTTTAGGAGTGTTATTTTTTGAGAAAAGAGAAGAAGGACCAATGTTAAACAGTATGAAAGAATAAACTATGCCCCAGTTTTCTAGTTAATGTCATAATTCTAATTACCATATGTGCTATGAATAATAGAATAAAACATTGTAAATGTTCATGAATATAAAAATACTCTTGGCCTAAAATGGTTTTTTATTTACAGATTATTATGAGACATAAGATAATTAGTCTGTTATCAAATATGTGCCAGTTCTTAACCCTGTTCATGGCAGGCTAAAGGGATGGCAGAGATAGCCGGAATTCATCTATTTCCATACTATATATTAAAAGTCCAAGACTGTGAGATCTGATGAGGAGCAGTAGAAAGCATGGCTGTGGTTAGAACTAGGGAGAACTCCAGAGGCAGGTGAGGAATCAGCTGCATAAAAGACAAAGGCCAGAGCACAACTCATATCCTCAGAAACAGGAGGGAGATGTGATAAAGACCTTTGAAGATAGCTAAGCCGAGGGACTGGGGATTTGTTACCTCCATCTTGAGAACAAATATTGTAGAAGAAAGAAGCAGCATAGAATGAAGAAGCTTTAGTGTTTGAGGATGTGGGCATAGAATATCCACATGGACTTCAGAGGCGAGATGCGCCCAGCACATAGCTTTGTGCTGGTGAAATCTGTATTGTGTTCCTTCAGGAAGTGCTGTATTATTGTACCAATTTGCAGTATAGTCGATTAAGTTTGAATTTCAAATGAATAACGAATTCATCAAAATATTGCTCTGTCTAAATTTCATCCTTATCCTAGAGAATTATTGTCATCTGAAATGCAAGCTTAATTCAGTAGCCTATATTTTCAGTTGCTAAATCTGCCCATCTCAGGTAAGGGCTGAATTCCTTGTGTTTTGAGAGTGTTACTTGTTCCATCAATGAACAGATAGCTTATTTCAGATTGAATTTTAAGGTAGATACTTCCTGGAGCTATGCTCTTGGCTATATCTCTTAAATTATCTGAGCTTTTTGTACTTGTAAGTGTGAAGCAGTTAAATGCATCCAGTGAATGCAGTGTCTATTCTAAGGTGAGTAAGCCAATATTCCAAATATATAGATTTTAGTTATTTTGCCTAATGCTTTTATTTTAAAGAAAAGAAAACAGATCCAGAGAGGTAAAGTGACTTTTCCAAACACCTTCATTTCTACTTGTGATAACCTGATTATTTGTGTACTATTGGTATTTAGTTTCTCTTTTCAGTTACTTCTTCCTCTGCATTGTATTCTAGGAGTATAAGAAAGAGTGAGCATTAAAATATTTTATAAACTTTATTATGGCAAATATAAACAAAGAATAAATGATTCTAGGGTAATATGAGGTCAGAGAAATTACCTTCTTCTTTGTTTTGATTCACAGTCCTACTCGTGAAAAAAATATTTGAGTGCCGGAACTATAACCATTCAGAGTCTTAATCTTTCTAGATACTCTGTAGAAAGCACAACTGGTAAATTAAAAATAAAATCATCTACATAATAATAACCTAATTCTAGATTCATTAAAACCTTGTCCAATGAAAAACCTCCTGCAGCTCTCTTAGCAAGGAAAATATATTTAGGTACACACTGGCCAGTCTTTTGCATTTCACCATTGACAATTGCAGAAGTAGGTCTGTGAATCAGAATGAGGAAGGTAATTTGTATGACCTACAATAACCCTAAAATCACTTATTCTCTGTCTATATTTGTCATCTTAAAGTTATAAGGTAAAGGCACAACTTATATGATGCTTTTTTGCCTTGCAGGAAGGAGATGAATCCTTTATTGCAAGGTAACTCTCATCCCTGCCAACATGTATAACTGCTCTGTTATCATTGAAGTAAGCAGTAAGCTACAATCTGGACATTTGTGATCCTTCTCCCTCATTTTAATAAAGAATTGAATGGGAATGAGGAATGAAATGATATGGAATTACTGTCCAGACAGTTAATGCAAAAGAACCATTTAGTTAAAGGCAGATGCTTTGAGACAGAGAGAGAAAGAAAACAATGAATAAGATCAAAGTCTGAAAAAGCTTTACAGGCCCCTCCTGAAATGTGAGCCTTTTTGCTGCTTTGTGTAATCGCCATTGACTGCACTGCCATGTTCTTCATAATTGACATTTTTGGTTCAAATTTAACTAATTTGGGGAAAATTCAATCTTATATTGAAATATATAAATGTTTGTTAATGCAAATGTTTCATGAGAGTTCAGCTTATTTTTATCTTGCTAAATGCTGAATTACATATGTAAATGAAATGTTGGCTGAAAAAATATAATAGAAGTATTTTAAGATATGTAAAGCTTTTAATCCAACACATTATTTTAGAAATAAAAGAATCCTTTCCCTTGCGTGCTTATTGTTTGCTCAAATTATGTGTGCTTTACATAAACACCATGCATAAGCTCCCAAAGATTTAATGCAGTACAGAAATTCAGTTATCTTAGAGAATATTTTTAAACACCCAATTCCCTCATTTTTGGCACATATCAAATTGTTTTAGAATATCAGAGAAGTCTTTTTTTTTTTTTTTTTTTTTTTTTTTTTTTTTTTTGTCTTTTTGAGACAGGGTCTCCCTTTAGTCCCAGCTGGCCTGGAGCTCACTCTGTAGACCATGCAGGCCTTGAACTCACAGAGATCCACCTGCCTGTGCCTCCTAAGTGCTAGGATTAAAGGCATGCCCTCTTCTGACCTCCGATGCATTGCACGACACAGGTGCACAAACCTACGTGCAGACAGTACATTCATATACATACAAAATAAATTTTAAAAAAATTAAAAAATTCAAATGTAAGCACCCAGTCTTCTCCAGCCCAACCTCCCTGTCTTCCTCCAGGCCTTAACCTCAAGCATAAGCTCCTTGTCATGTCCTGTGGGATGTGGCAGCTTTACCTAATCCCTTATCTTTCTGGTCATATCCATCACCATACCTCTCCTCCTTTTAAAACGGGACCTATGGAACTACCTTTATTTTCAGACTGTTCTTCCTGTGAGCCCTTTCACAAGCCTTTCTTTTTTCCTGAAACACCCCTCTTCAGTTCCTTTGTTTGATATCCCCACAGACCTTACTAATTTCTATTCATCTTTTGCCATCTGCTATGTGTCCCTGCCTTTGGGAAGTGAGGTATTTTCCTCTTCTGGGCTGAGGCCTATCCTTATGATTAAGGATCAGATCTGAACACCATTTTTAAGTGTTACGCTACTTTGGTAAAGCAATTTTATTTCTTCCTGCCTCACAGGAGACCTAATATTTAATGTAATAATGTAATAGAATTGTCATTACTATGTATTAAGATCCAATAAAAAGTGATCTTTACATAGTAAAAATCGATAAATAAAAGTACAATTCTTATGACTATTAACTTATATGTTCAATTATCATATGTAATACTGAATTATAGTAATCTTTTTATAGCTGGAGGTGATGGTGAACACTTATGAACACAGCACTGGGAAGACTAAGGCAGAATTGCTGGAAGCTCAAAGAGTGGGCTACATGGTGAGTGTCAGGCCAAAAGAGGCTGCAAACTGAGAACCTGTCTCCAAAAGAAACAAATTAGCCATAATTATAACTCACACTAATATTTAATGGAAAGCTCAAGGCAAAGGTAGAATTTTATTTTTCTTTATATACTTAAAAAGTCCCTGGAGCTGGAGAGATGGCTCAGTGGTTAAAATCACTGACTGCTCTTGCGAAAACTTTAGTTTGGTTACCAGCACTACACTGTAGCACACGGACTATAACTCCATTTCTAGGAGCTCTGTCTTCTTCTTCTGTCCTCTGCAGGCATTGGACATCTGGATGGAATTACATGCAGGCAAAACACTCATACACCTAAAATTAAAAATAAATAAATCCAAAATAAATAAGTATATCAATAAATAAAAATGTTATATGTCCTAATAACTCAGGAATCTAGTAGTCATTGAATAGATCCTAGTTGACTCTGAAGTGCTTTTAAGAGCAAAATATTTTGTAATATGAGGCAATATGAGCATATTATAAGGACATAAAAACAAAGAAAACTAAAAATGAAGGATAGCTTGGAATCTATATGAGTTTAGGGTTGAGCATGGGGGTGCAAGCCTTTAATCCTCTGGGAGAGTGAGGCCAGCCTGGGTTAAACAGCAAGGTCCAGGCCAGCTGGGGCTACAGGGAAACCCTGTCTCACAAAATCAAAAAGGCCAAAAACAAGAACAAAATTAATATAAGCAATGTGTAGTCTAGCTCTAGCGTAAAAGTATGATTTAATATCAATTTAAAAGTCTCTGATGGTAGAAAAAGAGTGCTCTCCTGAGTAGGTTAGGAAACATAAATCAGTTTGTAATCTTGTTTTGGCTAATGCCCAAAGCCATCAGATATCTGGAGGAACTCCCCCTTGTGAACACGGAACCTCCATTGCAGGTCAGTGCCTGCTTGTTAAATTGCCCTCTGGCAGGACAAAATTCCTGTCCTTGTGCATGGGATCAATTTCCCCATGAGTTTCCATTCAGGAACCATGGTTCCAACCTCTCAACACCCTCACAACCTTTAATTTTCACCCCCAACCAGAACAAGCACACCTCTAAGATGGTTCCAGCACCATGGAGATGACCTCAGACCCTAAATCTTGAAAGTCCTGTTCTCCAACCATAACTTTAGGGTAAACTCGAAAAGTTTGGAGAGTAGAAGGAATTACATTCAGAATGTGAAATAATTGAGTTTAAAATAGTTTTATTTAGAAATGCTTTGCTGATGGAGCACAATCATTCTTACTAAATCCCTAAAACCTGACAACTGGGAGTACACTAACATTTTGGGGAACACATTTTTTTTTGGTCTTTTCAAGACAGGGTCTCCCTGTAGCCCCCAGCTGTCCTGGACTCACTCTGTAGACCAGGTGGGGAACACATTTTTACATAAGCTTATGGGGAACACATTTTTACATAAACACATGAAGTTAGAAGAATAGAAATTCTTTTCCAGAGGTATTTTATAAAATTTTGTGCATTATTCAAGTATAAGTGCCAAACCTGAATTCTGTTTAGAAAGCATGAAGAGTTTGGGCTAGGGTTGAAAATTAAATAAACAAGCCAGTCGTGGAGGCGCGTGCATTCCATCATACCCTCCATAGGTAGAGGGACACAGAACAGTTGTGAGTTCCAGGTTCCCATTTGCTACAATGTGGTGGGGCAAAATTGTGACATCCTGTCTCAAACAAGAAACAGTAAAACAAACAAATATAAATGAACATAATCATAAAAGGTAGCTGTGAGACCACAGAAGTCCTTTTGGGTAGTTTGGGCATATGTACATATCTCAGTTCATATGTCACAATGGTTGTTTTGAGACTGATTAAATCATCAGAGAACAAGAAAACAAAGTTGCATCCTACTCAGAGTAAAACTCTTTCTGGAGAAAGAATATAGACAGAATGATTATACAAATCATCTCTCTAAATAAATCCTTATTGTTTATAAAATAAACTGATTTGGATGGGATTATTTGTTTTGGAGGGTATCCAATTGGGAAAAATTTTAATACTACTTCTAATAGTAAGAATTAAATATACTATCTGATTTTAAATGCCTATGCATTTTCTGTTTAAATTCCCAGTAATGATTTGAACATAATTTTATCATTTTAAATTAAGAAAGTAAAAATCTGCCACTGGCCTGTGGCTCATTTCTGAATTACAACTTGTTCTTAGACTTTGCTCCTGGAAGAGTGATGTGAAATTTTTTTCTAGTGCATTGTCTATTATAGGACTACATGGCTAGGTTCAAAAATGGCTACTAGAAAGTCTGGCAAATGTAGAGAACCTTGTTTCATTACTGATGCTGTGATTTTTCTGGCAAACTGTTCTGAAATTTCAGTACAAATGTGGCAAATGATAAAGACATTGAAAACCAACAAGAGACTCCTACTGACAGCAAGTACAAGGCGACATAAGATATTTGGGCTGCACATACCACATGGCTGGCTGATCTTCAAGACTCAGTTCATGTAAAGAAAGGGAGCCAGTAAGAAATGGCCCTTCCAAATCCAGACAGCTACACAAAAGCCAACAGTCCAGTCAATATTATCTCATTGAGCAAAGCTGTTTCCCTCCAACAGTCGTCTTTTATAAAATAAAATCATCTTCAGTTTTCCTCTACAATTATAAAATTGGTGGCATTCAAAAAGGCTGCCGGCGTTACAGCTAGCATGTGCCATAGGATTGATTACACAGCATGAGCTATCTACAGGAAAAGCAGTAATTGACACTAATTAATACTAATTAGTCATATTGCTTTTATTTTTTGGCTTATTTGGCCTTACCAAGATGTACTGTTGAAGTTAAACATTTGCTCAAGTGCTGCAGAATTTTTCAGCTCAGTGCTAACTCAGGATAATTTCCAACTCTTGCTTTGCCCAGTGCCTGCAAGAGAAGGAGAACCGATAGCTTGTGATCAAAGGAGAAGATGTACATGGATGGCAGGAAAGTGGCTAAGCTTCTTAAAGACTGGGTGTCTTATCACAGGAAACAAACCAAGGATACATTCTGTATTTGTATAACTAGGACAAATATGTGATACTGAAGCTAATGCTATGAGCATCATAATCATGGCTTTAAATAACGATACTGCTTTCAGAAACCATCAATGACTTCACTGCCCATTAAATTAAGTATAAGGTTTTTAATTTACAAACCGGTCTTTCACAAATAATATATTCCTTTCTTCTCTTCCAACCACACTTTTACTATTCTCACTACCTCCAGTGACTGAAATATCCAGCCATATTCTAGGATTTTCAGTATGCAGGACATTCTCCTCACAAAGTTCACCCTTCTATTTTTAATATATTTGATCTGCTCAGCTACAGGAAGATCTCGTTTTAGGTTACTATATATATAACATAATTTTGCTAATATTCTCTTAGTGAAATTATTTGCATACTTGTTGGATAACACAGTAATGTCAAGACCGAAGTAAATCTTTGATCAATCAAATTTTAAAAATTATTCAGCCTGGTGTGGTGGCACACGCCTTTAATCCCAGCACTCGGGAGGCAGAGGCAGGCGGATCTCTGTGAGTCCAAGGCCAGCCTGGTCTACAGAGCGAGCTCCAGGCCAGCTGGGACTAAAGGGAGACCCTGTCTCAAAAATTGCTTTTCCTGTTGTCCCCATTGTGCCTGTATTTAAATATGGGTATAGGGAGAGGTGGCTGGGGTTTTCGATAACATAGAAAGATTTTTCAGAAAAATAAAGAAAACACTGAAATATACAACAAGAGCACTTAGGCCCCTATTTTCCATGTGGTTCTTGATTTCATTTTTCTCTGGGCTTCTACAACTATCACAAATACAGAAGCAAATTCATTTATTTCTAGTGGGAAGCTGCGTTGCCTCTTGAGTTCCGGTTTAATCATCGTTTGCCAGTAGTTGTCTGGATAGATTACGCTAAAGATGTTACTGATGGAATAGAAAGCTAAGTGGATGGTGAAACTCAGGCTCATCCAAGGCACTCTGCCCCAAGTCACAGAGAACACATTCCTGGGACACATGCAAATGCCCTGCTTTATGCTGTGACTTCCATTGATGGAAGCCGTTTGGGATTTGTATTTACAACTTCTTGGATGGTTAGTTGCATGTCCATTGCTGGCAATGGACCTTGTCATTAAAACCTAACTCCTAGGTTAAGGGAGCTGCACTGTTGTTTATTCTCTACATATCTGGATAAACTAACCTGTAATAGAAATATACTTTGGTTAATTTTGAAATGTGTCATTTTAAACAAAATAATCTTAAATCAATATAGAATTGTGATTTATTTCTTAATTTTAAATTAAATTAAAATTTAAAATGTTGAGATCTGTTGAAAGACAATTATAAAAAGAAAATACCCCCCCTCAAATTCTTCTAACCAAAGAAAACTACTTTCTTGTTTTATAAGAGGAAGTCTATATGTAAATTTTGCTTTCTTAATTTGATACTTCTATGTACAATGCAAATAATTATCATATTACATTAAATGTATATTATAGAAGCATATTTTTCTCATAAATACTTAAGAATATTCTCTTGGAGCCTATTGAATTTCCTCTTAATTTTGTAAATAGCATTTTGATTAACCCAAGTATTTTATCTTGACTTCTAGCCTATGCTTAATAGAAGAATAATAAAGTAGAATTGATCATTTGATGACTATGATGAGAAGTTAGTATGAGTACTGAATTTTACTCCTTGAATTGTTATTCACATCTGGATAGGCTAAACTTGTCAATCTACAAACATGACTTTGATGCTCTATGGTAAGTACATGGCTTAAATTGAAACTTCATCCTGTCACAGGCAGGGATATAATGATAATATAAATTTGTTATTTCTGTTTTATACACGAATGTTTACTGTATTTCCTATGATATCCTTTGAATAAGAAAATATCAGGTCCATGTTTTAATATATTTATGTTTATTTTATGTTTATGAATATTTTGCCTTCATATATGTAACTGTACCAGATGTGTGCAATGCTCACAAAGGGCAAATGTAGGTGTTGGATTTCCTGGTACTGGAGCTATGGACAGCTGTTAGCTATCATGCAGGTCCCAAGAACCAAACTTGGGTCTTCTGTAAGAGCAGTCAGTGTTCTTAAATGCTGAGCCATCTCTCCAGCTCCAGGTCTTTGTTTTCTAAGATCTTCTTTAATTTAAATTCTGTTCAAGACTAATCTTAATTTTACTTTTTGACTGTTAAACAAAATTGAAACATTGTATCCTTGACACAACTACTATCTAATAGTTTTCTTTTTTTGTGTATAAGATTAGTCTATTACTAATTTATTTGGTAAACTGTAACCTATATTTAGGCTAAATCCCCAAAGTGTATGATGTCAAAATGTCATACTTGATTGGGTTAACAATCCCATTGACCTAATCAATGGACTGACCCATGGACAGATTAGGAATACAATCCCCTTGTGAAAGCTAGAAGAAGGGGCCAAGTGGACCCTACCTGGAGAAGCAAGTCACTGGTAGGATGTCATTAGGGCCAAAGTAGTGTCATTTCCCCTGACTCTTGGCACCATTTGTGAACTGTTTCTTCTGATGGGTCCCATATGCAAGAATGGGTTTATGTTTCTGAAACCATTTGCCAAAGTAAGTGTTTCCTCCTTTAAGAAGTGTATGTACAACTATGCCAAATTAACAAATGTAATGCATTACAAATACCAAAAAAGTGTAATGCTTGGATGATGTGTGTTATTCATGTGACAGATTCCGTGTTGTCACTTCAGTGATTGAGAGGTATGAAGTACAACACTTTACAAGTGTGGCTTCCTCAAGGGAATCCTTAATATTGATATAGCTGTGAAATTAGGCTGTAAGACAAATCTGTGGGAGCAAAAGAAAAATGATAATCTTTTCTTATTTTCTTCCTGCCCTAATCAATACCTCCAGGAGATATGTTACTATTGTAATGAAAACTTGTAAACAAATTGTGTTCCTGGAGTATCCTGGCCACTTTGTCATTCAATTTATATTGTTCATCATGCACATTCCTCTATGATGGTGCCTTATATTCATTTACTCGCCTCAAAGATGGCTGAACAGCATTAGTTCCTTCCCATTCCCAGATACAGCAGGACTTTTGTGTGGGATGTTGTATGCCCACGTGATTGGTTTACTGTTTTAGGCCTTGAAACTTATTGCTCTGGGAAGGAATACCCTAGAGAGAAGTGAGCCATAACAAGTTGTTCTGAGAAGGGAAAAGCATATTAGTGACCTTTTTGGTCAGTATTTACTCATAAAAGCATTTGGACTTCTGTAGTCAACTCTGCCATAGTTCTAGAAACAGAAACAAAAAAGAGGAGTCACTAGATGTGTTCTTCCCTACGGATACAGTGTCTGTTCTTTGGGGAGCACTAACCATTAAAATGAGTTCTCACCCAAGCACTCCAACAGCTCCCAGGATATTTCTAAAAGTTTTCTTGCTGACAGTTTACATTTATCAATTGATTGTAGGGGAACACAAAATTGAAGAAAAGCAAAAAAAAAAAAAAAAGAGCTATAATAGCTCTGTTGATCAATAGACTCAGTAACCATAGCTTTATGTCTTTTCTCCTCAGACATATGTAAGCTTTACAAAAAATATAATGAAAATTATGAAAATTACCAAAGCTCTTCAGAATAGTAACAAATTATGCAATGACATATGGGGCTAAAGCATGTAGGGGGCATGGGACCAGCTTCTGTGTATGAGAATGCCTTCCTGCAGTGCAAGGCTTCCATTAAACAACAGGGCATAAATGTTCCTCAAAAAGGAGCTATAGGTACTAAATAGAACCCAGATGACTATGCTTACAGTACCACACATGAGTTCCTTCCCACTAACTTCAATTATACTGCTGTTAATTACCCTCAAGACAAAGTACACTAATAGGGGAGGAGACATCCAGGTAAGTCCACGCTTGATTGATCCAAGTCCTCTGTTTGAAATGTGGTTTATCTTCAGCAATATTGCCAAATATACTTGGTTAAAAATTCATATATGCTAGAGAAAAACCTATGTTTGCCATATCTTGCTTTATTCTAAATATACATCTTCATGTTTACAGACAAGTGTACCTTCTATCCTTCAGGAAAGGAGATTCTTTTTGCAGCAGATGCAGAGTGTTACAAAGTTTCAGAACAGATCAAATGTAGAGAATAAGTTTGCCTGTGTGTATGTGTGTGTGTGTGTGTGTGTGTGTGTGTGTGTGTGTGTGTGATGCTTAACCCTAAGCCATACATCTTCAATGCAACCTCTACACATAGGTTGAATTTATCTCTCAACACTCACCGGAGAAGTCTCCTTATGAAGCACATGGTGATTAACAGAAAATCAGAATTGGCCAATGTGCAGAGAACAAGACACCACAGAATGCTTATCCCTGAATAGGAGGATACCTATATCAATCCTCTGCCTTTCAAGACTCAGGTAGTATTGCAGAAGAGGAGGCAGAAAGATTGTAAGAGCCAGAAGTGTTGGAAGACCAGAAGGACACTGAATCTTCCAGACAGCTGGTGTGAACTCCCAGCAGCGGTGACAGCATGCAATCTCAATCCAGACAAGATCTTAGGTAAAGTGGGTAAAAAATCCCATCCTAAGAAACTTTCAGCAATTGTTGACAGTTCAGATCGGGAGAGACAGTGTATTATAAGGATGGGACAGTTGGTGGGCCCAGTGGATTGACCCATGCAGGACATTTAGAGACTCAAATCAGACTCTATGAACCGCAATATATATATATGTGTGTGTGTGTGTGTGTGTGTGTGTGTGTGTGTGTGTGTGTGGAAGGGATGTAAATATCATTAAACTATATTGTATACAAATCACAAAATTGCAATAAAAATAAATTCAAAATAAGGACCCCAGAGGTTCAAGTTATCCTCTTGACAGACTAAGAATAGAACTGCACTGAAACTTACCACCCCAGAAATTAAATTTTGCCAGAGAACTCTCTGTGATCATAATTTAGGAAGGCTGATAGAAGCCGAACAAAGATGGGAGAAATCAAGGAGCTCAAAGAGTTTATAAAAGCCTCCCCCCCCCATACAATAGATATGTCTCTTGTTTCCCTAGGGAAATTTCTTAATATAACAAAGCCTTGGGAAGCTAATTCAATAACCAGACTTCAGTTGTGTTGATTTATGGCGACTTGTCTTAAAAGCAATTTCATTCATTTAATGAAAATAACAATAAGAAGAAAATGTGATGAAGATTATTCTCACCCTCTGATGTTGACATCTCAGATTGAAGTGGGCCATATTCAAACCCTCCTCTTTAATCAATGCTGAGTAAACAGTAAGGCAATTTGATACTTCACTCTGCTTTTTGTTTATTTCCTGGCATCCTTCCAACATATTAACATTACAGGGCTTCTCAGACAGGGTGTACTAAAGACTTGGGCCTTTCTTTCCAGTTTTTCTCATTCTTCCTTCCCAGCATTCTCTTTGTTTCCTTCTCTTTCTCTCTCTCTCTCTCCAAAGAACTGTGTTAACTTTTAATTCTATAAATATTAAACAAAGAAAAACTTAGAAAATATAACAATTTCTTAAAGAAATTTTGTTACTTTGTCATAGCTACTATTAAATGTAAATGCGGGCAAGGAACCTGTTTATTACCTCCAGTGTGCAGACATTTATTTTTGAGGCAGGGTGTCTCTGTAGCCTCAGCTGGCCTGGAAAACACTATATAGACCAGGCAGGCTGGCTACCATCTCAGAGATAGTTAACATCTGCCTCCCGAGTGTTTGGATTAAAGGACTAAAAGCAAGTGGTACCCTATCCAGCTGCAGAGATTTATCCTGTATTAGTGAATCATATTTATGATTCACTATTAAAATTGTATGATGATTAAGAATAATATTTTTGTTGCTCTGAATATGATTATCCTTTCTTTAGAAATTTAATTGCTTTCCATTAATAAAACTAGCTTTTTGAGCGTGTTATCTTTGTAGCAATTTGATTTTAGAATATGTGAACTTTTAACCCCTGCTTTGTAGCCAAGGGAAAAATTTGCATCATATAAACTTAACTATTTCTTGGATATTTAGGCTAAAACGTTTCTCAAAATTATGTGACCTGAACATGTTGGGATATTATGTGCATTTGTATATGAATATGTATATAGGAGGATATAGGCTAAGTATAATAACATATGTATATTTATTTTAATCTATGTCTTTACATTTTTCGATATAAACTGCTCATGTTATTTGCTCTTTAGGTATTTGTTAATCACCAATTTAAAAATATGTGTGTCTGTGCTTTGCCTTCATGTATTTTAGTGCACCAGCAGTGTACAATGTCTGTGTACTGAAGAAGAAGAAGAAATAGGATTTCCTGAAACTGGGCTTACAGATAGCTGTTAGCCATGACATGGGTGCTGAATTCAGGCTCTTCAGGAGCAACCACTGGGTCATTTCTCCAGTTCCTCAAGCAACAATTTTTAGCAATATTTTGTTATTTGTAGTTTTCATATTTTTTTTAAATTTTACTCTATTTTTCAGAATTTCATACATGAGTATTGAATATTATTTTCATCTTTGCAGTCCCCCTTCCACTCCATGTTGGCCCTTTCAATTTCTTATCCTCTTCCTTGATAATTATTGCTATATATGTATGCATACAATTATATAGTCTAAATAACTAAATGCAATACACACACACACACAAACACACACACATATTGCACCTAGTACATGCATTTATGTACCTGTGTTTAGGGAATCCCAATTGGGATTAGATAAAATCTCTGATCTCCGGGTCCAGCATTCACAGATTGCTTGTACTTCCTCTTGCAGTGGGACTGCTGTGACATTTCCCTCACCCACCTTCACATGTTGACTGGCATTTTTATTCTGCAGAACTTGTTAGATTACCATATTGTGTAGATTTCATTGGTGCAGGTACCTTATCATGTCTAGAATGTATTAAGCAGCAGATGTCTTGCTCCTCTGGCTCTTACAGCCTTTATGCCCTTCTTCAGTGATGTTCTGTAAATCTTAGGTCTAGAATTGCTTTGTAGATATATCCTTATTACTGAGCATCTCACAGGGATTTATTGTCTGTGTTTGACTGCATTTGAAACTTTTTAATAGTCTCCATTGTTACAAAATAGCTTCTTTGATGAGTGGCTAGAGATACATTTGTCTGTAAATATTATATATGTATATGTATATATAAATATCAATATTATTAAGAGGAGGAGAGAGAGAGAGAGAGAGGAGAGTAAAAATTACTTAGGTCTAAGGAAGTTCTGAAGTAGGTTCTCTAGGCTTTGTGACCTCTATTACCATGTGTCCTTACCTATCTACCATAGATAAATTCCCAGTTTTCCCCATTTGTCCTTGACAAAAAGCATCTCCTACTACCCAGGTCTTATCAGTAGTATCTATATTATATAAAATTAATAGATCTAAGGAACTAAATTTTTATTTGATTACTCTTTACTGTTTCTCTGTATTTTCAATGTTTTCTGCTCTTTACTGTTCTATTATACTTATATTTTCTAAATGTTTGAATTGAATACTGGACTCATTTTAAATAAATATTTTTATTATGTAATGAAAAGTACTTAAATATTTTACATTATTTTTTCTCAGTAAGCCTTTAATTTTTTATATGATAATTTCAATTCTGAGTATTTTAAAGTTCTAGTTACATAATGGTTTTATTTCTTTATAATTTCCTCATTTGCATATTGTAGGTTTATTTCTATTTGTTTCTAAAATATGTACACAAAATTAGAGAATTTTCAATTTCTATTTTCATTAGAAATTACATGTTGAAAATTTTTTATATTTTATTTTTTAATATAATACTTTTATTGATGTTTTATGTATTTCATACATCATTTTTCTCTCTAATTTAAACACATTCGCCTTTCCATGCCCCCTACCAGAATACCCATGTCCAGGTATTCTGACATACATGTCTTGCATCTTTTTCTCAGTTTCTTAAAGTTTTTCTCTGCAGAGATTTAATGACCTCTGAAAATAAACTGTATGTTAATTCCAAAATATGTTTAGGAATTTGCATTTTTCCCTTTAATTTTATATTATTCTAAAATATGAATACATACCTTCCACCCATATTCCACAATTACAAAGTCTGAAAATAAGTGGTAAGATAATTCTAGAGCCCATTAAGGGAATCAGATTATAACAGCACAGTTGCTTTCAGATAAAAAGAAATGTAAAATTAACTTGCTAAACTTGCCTTTCAACTAGAGATTTGTTGCTAGCATCCACAAATGAGGGATAATATTCGTCTTTGTTTTTCTGGAACTGTGTTACTTCACTTAGCATAATGGCTTCCAGTTCCATCCATTACCTACAAAGTTAATGATGCCATCTTTCTTTACCACTGCATAGAACTCCATTATGTAGATGTACCACATTTTCTCTATCCACTCATAGGTTGGATTGCTTCTAGTTCTTCACTACTGTGAAGCAAGCTGCAATAAAAATAGATGTGCATGTATCCTTGTGGTAGGATGTCTTGTGGGTATACACCCAGAAGTGGTATGACTGGGTCAGGTGGTAAGCTCATTTTTAGTCTCCTAAGGGTTCTCCACACTGGAGTGTTGTATAAATTTGCATTCCCACCAGCAGTGATGAGTATTCTCCTTTCTTCACAACCTCTCCAGCATTTGGTGTCTTTTGTTTTCTTAATTTTAGCCAGTCTTATTGGAGTGAGATGATATCTTAGAGTGGTTTTAATTTGCATTTCCTTAATTAATGACATTGAACAGTTGAACACTTTTTAAGATCTTTCTCAGCCATCTTTACTTCCCCACTGGTGAAGTCTCCATTCAGCTCTTTAGTCCATCTTTTGAATGGGTCTTTTGTTCTCTTACTTCTTTTTGAGTAGTTTATATATTTTGGATGTTAATGCTCTGTTAGAGCATTAACATGGTGAAGGTTTCCTCCTACTCTGTGGGTTTTCTCTTCATTTCATTGATTGTTTCTGTTGCTGTACAGAAGCTTGTGAGTTTAATGAGGTCTCACTTGTCAATTGTTGACCTTATTTCCTGCACAGCTGCTGTCTGATTTAGAAAGTCTTTTCCTATGCCTATGTTGTATAGGTTGCTGCCAACGTTTGCTTTTATCACCTTTGGGTTTGAAATTAAAGTCTTTGATCCACTTGGAATTGATTTTTGTATAGGATGAGAGATAGATGTTTAATTTTGTTTTTCTATAAGTGGTGATCCAGTTTTGCCACCATTTGCTGAAGATGCTATCATTCCTCCATTGAACATTTTGGCCCCATTGTCAAATATGAGGTTGCTGAAATTGTTGAGCTCAAGTTTGGGTATTGAGTTTTATTCCATTGGTCTATAGATCTGTTTTGTGCCTGTATCATGCTTTCTTAATGACTATAGCCCTGTAATATAGCTTGAAGTCTGGAAAAGTAACCCCTCCCCCTATATTGCACTTTTAGCTCAGGGTTGCTTTTGATATTCAGGTCTTTTGTATTTTCCATATGAAGTGAAGGATTTTTTTCCAAGTCTGTGAAGAAACTCATGGGAATTATAATTGGGATTGCATTGAATCTGTATATTAATTTGGGTAGAATGGACATTTTTACTATATTAATTTTTCCAATCCATGAGCATGGGAGGTCATTCCATCTTTTCATGTCATCTTCAATCTCCTTCTTCAGGGGTTTAAAACTTTTGTTGTAGAGATCTTTGGTGTCTTTGGTTAGTTTTGTTCTAGGGATTTATTTATTTTTTGAACCTATTGTAAGAACCTAATTTCAGGTGTCCTTATATTCCTTTTCCAGTTGTTTGTTGTTGGTGTATAGAAAGGCAACTGATTTTTCTAGGTTAATTCTGTGTCCTGCCACTTTCCTGAAACTCTTAATTGTTTCTAGGAGTTTTCTGGTGTAGTTTTAGCATCCCTCAGGTAAACTATCATATCATCTGCCAAGAGGGATTATTTGACCTCCTCTTTTCCAATTAGTATTCCTTTAATTTCCCTTTCTTGCCTTATTTCCCTAGCAAGCGTTTCAAGCACTATATAGAAGAGGGGCCAGCTTTGCTATGTCCCTGCCTTTAAGGGGAATGCTTCTAGTTTTTCTCCATTTAGGATGATGCTGGCAGTGGGTTTGTTGTATATGGCTTTTATTATGTTGAGGAATTTTCCCTTCAGTCCAATTCCCTCTAGAACTTCATACATGAAGGGAAGCTGGATCTTGTCAAAGGCTTTTTTTGCATCACTTGAGATGATTGTGTGATTTTTGTCTTTCAGTCCATTTATGTGTTTTATGATATTTATTGATTTGTGTATGTTGAACCATCCCTGCATCTCTGGTATGAATCCAACTTGGTTTTTATGGGTGATCTTTTTTGATGTGGGTCTGTGTGCAATTTGCAAGTATTTTGTTGATAATTTTTGCATCTATGTTCTTTAGTGAGATGGGTCTGTATCTTTCTTTTTTTGGTTGTGTCTTTGCCTGGTTTTGGTAGTAGAGTGATGCTGGCTTCATAGAAGGAGTTTGGGAGATTTCCCTCTGTATACTTCTGAACAGTTTGAGTAGTAATGGTTGTAAGTCCTCTTTAAATGTTTTATAGAATTCTGCTGTGAAACCATCTGGGCTTGGGCTTTTTTTATTGGGAGTTTTTTTTTTTATTACATTTTCAATTTCCTTAAATATTATGAGTCTGTTTAAGCTGTTGATCTCTTGTTGGTTAAGCTTTGTTGATTCCCAGCATTTCAGATATTCATCCATTTCTCTTAGGTTTTCAAATTTAGTGGAGTAAAGGTTTTTGAAGTATTCTCATATGATTGTCTAGATCTTTTCTTTGTCTGTTGTGATGTTTCCCTTTTCATCACAGATTCTATTGATTTGGGTTGCTCTTTCTTTCTTTTGGTTAACTGGGCTAGAGGTCTGTCTATGTTGTTTATCTTTTCAAAGAACCAGTTTTGGATACAATGATTCTTTGTATTGTTTCCTTTGTTTCTATTTCATTGATTTCTGCTCTGATTTTGTTATTTCTTCCTGTTTGTTGGGTTTAGGGTTCATTTGCTGTTGTCTCTCATGTTTTTAGTTGCAGTGTTAGATTGTTTATTTGTTCCATTTCCTTTTTTTATGTAGGCACCCAGGGCTATAAATGTCCCTCTGATGATTGATTTTAAAGTATCCCATAGGTGTTGTTGTATTGTATTGTCTTTTCCATTTAGTTCCAGGAATACTTTTATTTATTCTTTATTTTTTCCCTGACTCATTCATTATTCAGGAATGTGCTACTTAGTCTCCATGTATCCTTTAGGGCTTATTTTCATGTTGATACTGAGCTTTATTGCACTGTGGTATGATAGAATGTACGAAACTATTTCAATGCTTTTGCATTTGTTGAGGTAATTTTTTTTGTGTGTCCCAGTAGGTGGTAGATTTTGGAGAATGTTCCGTGGGATGCTGAGTAGAAAGTATATTCTCTGGTGTTTGGGTGGAATATTCTCTAGATGTCTGTGAGGTCCATTTGGTGTATTGTTTTGTTCAGTACCGAACTTTATAAAATTTTTTTAGATGGTCTTGAAAACGACTGAATGGGATTTAGCAAGTAGGGTCAAAAGTCAGTCTTGTAAAGTTAACATAATTTAATTTCTAATCTAACCTAGAATAAAATACTTAAGTTTCCCCTTCTATTCTCATGTTCTAAAAGGACTATGGAACATGCTTTTACTTGGAATCTAGAAAGGCCTGATGACTGCTTTGACATTCTTCCTAGTGTGGCATTATAGTGCTGTATGAACTCAACATCATCACTTTCCTAAACCAGGTAGAAAGTTGATAATAAAATTTGCTGGGGCTGGAGAGATGGCCTAGCAGTTAAGAGTGCCGACTTTTCTTGCAGAGGACTTGGGTTCGTTCCCCAGCACCCACATGGCGGCTGAGAACCATCTGTAACTCCAGTTCCAGGGGAATCCGACACCCTCTTCTGACCTCTGCTGCATTGCAGGACATGGGTGCACAAACCTACATGCAGACAGCACATTCATACACATAAAAAATAAATAAAAATTAAAAAAATAAAGGAAAAAATTTGCTTGGAAAAAAGTTAAATAGGCAATTTTCTTCCTATTTTTATATTTAAATAAATGATGTAAAGACTTTCCTTTCTTCCTATAGGTAGGGGATGAGTCTTGTGACATTTTTCTCACTGTTGGTTGTCAAAAACACCATATTTTTCAGTCTTTTACATCTCACATTGAGCAGCCTTGAAATTAGGCATGTTTGCTTCAGGATGAGGCAGTAGCTGCATTATATATTAGCTTTGATTTTCATTTTCATCTGTTGGTATTTTGGGATTGTAGAATTCCCTAATATCTGATGCCCACAGTTATGTGAGTACTTAGTCTTAGAGATGCCATTTATAATATATATTGTGAGCTGTGGAGTCTGCAAAACTTCCCAGGCTATGTCTCTATGAGATGGAGCATTACATATTTGCCTGAGGCCAGAAGCCCATAGCTAATCTTCACAGGCTAATCAGCTTGTGTGTTCTTCTAGCTCTCCTGGAGTAAATGAGGTGTGTGGAAGCGTGATTACTGAAAATTAGGAAACATATTATAAATTTCCCAATGTCCTGTCTCTAATTCCATAAGGAAGAAAGTTGGTAGAATGCACTACGCCAAAATTGGCCACTTAGCTTAAGGATCATTTTGCGTTGAAGGCAGTTGATGACAAGCAGAACACAAAGAACATTGCGCTCTGTAAAAACAGGAGTTCAAAGCCTCCACATGAAGGATGCCCTCCAAGACAAGAAGAAAGCAAGCATGCTGCAGCAGGGAATCAGTCAGAGAGAGCCTTGCACAGGCAGTACCTGTTGCATCTCATTGCTCTCTAGCCTCTGGAGTTGCTTTTTCATCAGCTGTCTATCTTTGTTCAACCCTAAGGAAAAACATTTAGCATTTCCTACTAGTAGTGATGTGGAGGGGGGTCTTCATTTGCTTGTATGGGCTCCTACTTCATGAAAATTTAAATCAAATTTGTATTTTTGCTCCAACTAATCTGCTTTACATAAATTTAATTCTCAAATCCAGATGAAAAATCTATGAGGGTCAAAGTGAAAGTTTTATCCTTCTAAAAGCCAAATAAAGAGATGCTTTCTTTCTTTAATCAAAATTGCATTATTCTGAGCCTTAGATGGTAAGAAGATTTTAGTACTTGTGTTTGTTTTAGAGAAGCTTTATTTTTTTCTCTTTTGTGGTTGTTTCACAATGTTTACCTTTTTGAGAAGGCTCCATTTTTAAGATTTAGCATCACAAGGTATGTATTAAGCTTGACAAAAATGGAGAAATAGTAAGTCGATTTAAACTCTATTTCTATAATGAAGTACATTAACAAATGTAGTTTTCAATGTTTACATAATTTTATAGTTCTAATATTTCTCTACACTTTGAAGAGCAAAAATCAAGCAGATTCCTAAGATTGTGAATTATCTATGGCTCTAAAACTATGCCTCAAAAATTAATAGTTGCATTTGAATTTTGGCATCCTTGTAAAGGTTATAACTGGGCCAGTATAGCTTTACTTATTATGTTGTTTATGTGTTTGTAGCAAGGCTGCCTCTCAGCAGCAGAGACTTCCTACTAAACCAAATGCTGCCTTTAGACAATCACATTTTAGCTTCCAAGTAAACAAAAGGAAATTATGTATTCCTTTTAAATTTATTATTTGGCTTACTGTATCTAGAGATATAGTCAACTATGGACTTTTAAATCTGTAGATTATTGAAAAATAAATTTTTACCAGTCCCTTTAGAAATGTGACAAACAGGGGGGGAAATAAGGAAAGCATTGAGAGATGAAAGATAAGATTCGGAGAGTGAAGGGAATGAGAGATCGTTCCCTGTAGTAAATGCATTTGTCTCAGAAGAAATATTTCTCAAAATGTAAAAAAAAAAAAAGTGCCTTTCCAGGAGCACATGAAAGGTGCAGGATTTTATCTAATATTAAAAATCATGACATGTCACATGGTGTCAGGATTTTGGGATAATATTAACGTTCATGACATTGCTCTGCCACCCCCAATTTTATATTTAACACAAAGACCATTTCTTCATACACCTTCAAAGCTAGTGAATTCAAGACTTATTGATCTAGTGTCAATCAAATATGTTTTATTTTCTGTCTGTATTTCTGATCTCCAGCTCCAGGTAGAGAGGGCACTGTTAATATAATGAACATACCTAGGACTTCAGCAAGTGAGCAAAGGAAAGATTAGTCGGCTGGGTTTGGTTAGAACATTAGTGCTAGAGAGACTAACAGGTCAAGGTGCTTTACCTACAAGGAGAATGGACAGGAAGATTTCCTCTAAATCAACAAATGCGTCAGGAAATGATAGCATCAGAGATCGCAGTGCTGATAAGAATGACAAAACTGTTTCCATTTTTATGACAGACATTGCAGTCATGGCATTCTATGAATGGAGTGTTATATAACAGAATAAAAATCTGATTACTAATAATTGAAAAGGTGTATTAACATATAAACATTAAATTAAAATACCATTAAAATAGAATTCACTGCCCACTAAAGTCATATCAGGCTCTGCTGTTTTAGAGTGAACCCAGGCTCCCCATTCTCTGACTACAGATCACATAGAACTTCATCTTTCAATGTGTAGCTGGCCTTCAGTACCCACTCTTCCCCCTCAGTTAGGGGCACCTGTTTTTTAGTAACATCCGTTCTCAGGTAGGAGGGTTAGAGTTCTGTAGCTTTTTCCTCCTCAGGCCCTTTCTCTCTGGTCACCTTTTCCAGCTCAGATATCTGTCTGCACCCATGTTCCTGCACTAAGGGCCACTGGAGGATCTTGTGTAGTATGAAGCAAGGTTGGTGGGACAGCAGCAAAGACGGGAGGGCACAGAGCCTTGCCAGGCTCAGCAATAAAGAAAGAATTAAGAGTAGATGTCAGGAATGGGGGCGAGGCAGGGGAGGAAGCTGAAGAAAAGACTGCTAAACATATGGAGAAAAATGGCCAGCTTAGCTTCTAACCATCATGTCAAGATTTTCCATGATCACAACAGATGTACCAGTGCTGTGATTTTGAGATGTATCAAGACTAAAGAAGGTAAGTTGTTGTTGTTGTTGTTGTTGTTTTTCTTTGTTTGCATATTGTCAAACTTGAAAAGTTGAGTCTTGGGTATCATTCCCTGTCAGACCAGGCTGTAACTTCATTATGAACATGTTAAAACTCTATGAATTCTATTGTAAGGGCAAGTTTGAGGACTACAGTGGGAACTAAGAGTTTAAAAACTCAAATTATATCTAGTAATGGAAGGTGAAGCTCTTATTATTTTCACTAAAAGGATAGAAGCAGTCTTTTTTTATTAATTTTATTTATTTCTGTATCTGTATGAATGTACTGTCTGCATGCAAGTCTGTGCACCCGTGTCGTGCAATGCCGTGGAGGTCAGAAGAGGGTATCGGATTCCCCTGGAACTGGAGTTCTCCTGGAATTGGAGTTTCAGATGGTTCTCAGCCGCCATGTGGGTGCTGGGGATCGAACCCGGGTCCTCTGGAAGAGCGGTCGGCATTCTTAACCGCTAGGCCATCTCTCCAGCCCCTAGAGGCAGTCTTTCAGAAAGATCTCCCAAGTGTCAGGCCCAGCTGTAAGCATTCTTATTTACATTTTTATAATATATACTATTATTTGAAAATTTTTTGCACAAACCCAATATATCTCTGTTATTTCCTCTGACACTTCCCAGACTTCCTCAACATTTTTCTATATTCCTTCTTCAAATTAATGTTCTTTTTAAAAAAAAATTCACTGGGTCTTCTAAGTGCTACCTGCTCAAGTATGGGGCTCCTCACTGCAGCGTGAACAACTTCCCTTCCCAGTTGTCATCAGTTTCCAAAAGTTCATCATGTAGGGGTGAATTCTTGTATGCCCCTCCCCCAACCATGCTGAAATATTGTTGAGCATAGTTGGCATAGTTAGCACCCAGAGTCAACTTAAGTCCAGGGAAGAAGGAAGTTCAACTAAAGAATTTCTTTATCAGACTGGCCAATGTCCCTGTCTGTGAGGCATTTTATTAATCGCTAATTGATATAGAAATGCACAGCCCAATGTGGGTAGTGTCCACCCTGGCAGGTGGTTGTATACGAATGTTAGCTGAGCACCAGCCAGGACAAACAGGTCAGTAATGAGCATTCCCCCATGGTCTTTGCTTCAATTCCTGCCCCCAGGTTCCTGGCTAAGATTCCTGCGTTGACATCCCTGGATGATAGTCTATAATTTTGTTAAAGCAACAGAAACAAACTATGATAGCTGGCTTGATCTCGTGCAGGTCTTAAGCATGTAACCACAGCTGCTGTGAGTTCATAAATGCAACGGTCGGCCCATGTACAGAAGACAGGGATTCACTGTGATCCTCCCTGACCTCTGGCCCTTTCCAGTTTTCTACCACCTCTCCTGCTATGTTGCCTGAGTTTTGTAGGGAAGACTTGTGTGATATGGAAACCTATTCAAGGCTGAGCACTCTGAAGATACTTATTGACTGGGCTTTGGCTACTTTTGAGTCTCTAGATTAACTATGCTACTGCAAAAGGAAGAACCTCTGGAGAGAGCTGAAAGCTGCATAAAGAACTCTATTCAGAAAGCAGCTTGATACAATATCTGTTTGGTAAAATAATAGCAGAAGATTCTTTCCTAGGGCTTATCATCTGCCCTGCCACAGGTTCCTGGCCAGGATTATAGTACCAAGCATGGGTTCCCTCTTGGGGAGCAAACCTTGAATCCAATCCAAAGCAGTTGGTTACTCCTGTAACACTGACATTATTTCACCAGTGGACCTATCTTTTCAGGCTGGTTGTTATTGTTGGATTCATAGCTAGATAAGATTGTTGATGACTTCTCTGCTCCAGAGGCTTACATATGACATGCTGGCACTATGAAGTTGGCCACCATGGAGAAACATTTCAGTTGAGACTAGCTTGATTTCTGCATGTCCCATGATCAAAGTGCATCCTGTCTTCAGCTACAGGATTCTGCCATCAAGTTCTAGTGGCCAAACAAGAGTAATGTAATGGAAAGAATCCATATTATTTTGGCGGTCTCTGGGACCAGTCAGATCAACAAATCAAAGGGAGACATCCCACACCTGGTACTGAGATTTTTGTTTAATAATCTATGTCTTCTGGGAGGAGCAGTATCCCCCTTGTAGGGTACTTCCATTCAAACTTTTAAAATTTATAACATTTACTGAGTTTTCATATAGCATTTTCAAAATTCCTAAGTATCTCTTATGAAGTGTGGAGAGTCAATCAATCTCTCATAATACATATGAAAATAATGTTAAGGGAGAAATTATAATTGTCTAAGGTGACACTGTTTGTAGAAATGAATTGGTAGATGTTACTTAATCCCTTTTCTTTAGTTTGTTCCTTTTCTTATCTTTCCTTTAAGATGCAGTTGTCATTTGCCTCATCAAACAGTCACTTGAGAGCTTACACTATTTCATCCTGTATTAGTTGCTTTTCTCATAGCTGTGACAAAATACCCAACAAATGCAAGTTAGAGAAGTAAGTGACTTTTTGGTTCATGCTCTGAGACTATATAGTCTACCATGGCAAGAAAGCCCTGGTGGTAGATTCATGGTCACACCACACCTACAGTCAGAGAGGGGTGAATTCTGATGCTTTTCTTCAGTGTATAATCCAAGTGTGTAGAAGGATGCTACCCCCATTTAGGATGACTTCACCTAAGTTAATCAAGCTCACAATTTTCTCACAGATATCCTTAGAGGTTTGTCTTCTAGGTAATTCTATATACTGTCAAGATGATAATCAATATTGACCTCACACAGGCTTTTTATCTAGGAATAAGAAAAAAAATTCTGTGTTCTCTAATTACCAGAACTAACAAAAAGACTTAAAGAAAAGATCCAGGCAATCATACGGGAATACTTCAAAAATCTATACTCCACTAAATTTGAAAACCTAAGAGAAAGGATGAATATCTGAAATCCTGGGAACCAACAAAGCTTAACCAAGAAGAGATTGACAGTTTAAAAAGACCCATAATATTTGAAATTGAAGATGTAATTAAAAACCTCCCAACTAAAAAAAGCCCCAGTCCAGATAGTTTCACAGCAGAATTCTATAAAACGTTTAAAGAGGTCCTACAACCATTGGTACTCAAACTGCTCAGAAGGATACAAACAGAGGGAATTCTCCCAAATTCCTTCTTTGAAGCCAGCATCACTCTAATACCAAAGCCAGGCAAAGATGCAGCAAAAAAAGAAAGCTATAGACTCATCTCACTAATGAACATAAATACAAAAATTCTCAACAAAATACTTGCACAATGCTTACAGACCCACATCAGAAAGATCATGATCAAGTTAGATTCATACCAGACATGTAGAGATGGCTCAACATACATAAATCAATAAATATCATAAAACACATAAATGGACTGAAAGACAAAAATCACATGATCATCACAATTGATGCAGAAAAAAGCCTTTGACAAGATCCAGCATCCCTTCATGCTTAAAGTCTTAGAGGGACTAGGACTGAAAGGAACATTCCTCAACATGATCAAAGCCATATATAGCAAACCCACTGCCAAAATCATCCTAAATGGAGAAAAATTGGAACCATTTCCTTTATAGGTGGGAACCTGGTGAGGCTGCCCTCTATCACCACTCCTCTTCAACAAAGTGCTTGAAATATTTGCTAGGGCAATAAAACAAGAGAAGGAAATTAAAGGAGTATTAATCAGAAAAGAAGAAGTTAAGCTATCCTTTTTGCAGATGATATGATAGTTTACCTAAGGGTTGCTAAAAGTTCCACCAGAAAACTTCTAGAAATGATTAAGAGTTTTAGTAAAGTGTCTGGCTACAAAATTAACCTAGAAAAATCAGCAGCCTTTCTTTACAGCAACAATAAACAAGTAGAGAAGGAATATAAGAAGACCTTCCCACTCACGATAGCCTCAAAAATACTAAGATACCTAGGAACAAACTTAACCAAAGATACCAAAAATCTCTACAACAAAAATTTTAAACCCCTGAAGAAGGAGATTGAAAATGACATAAAAAAATTGAAAGACCTCCCATGCTCATGGATTGGGAAAATTAATATAGTAAAAAATGTCCATTTTACACAAACTGATATACAGATTCAACACAATCCCAATCAAAATCCCTATGAGCTTCTTCACAGACTTGGAAAAAAATTGTTAAATTCATATTGAACAACAAAAGACCCTGAATAGCTAAAGCAACCCTGAGTGAAAAATGCAATACAGGGAGGATTGCCCTACCAGACTTCAAACTATATTACAGGGCCATAGTCATAAAGACTGCCTGGTACTAGCACAAAAGCAGACCCATTGACCAATGGAACAAAATTGAAAATCCAAACTTGAGCTCATACAATTTCAGCCACCTCATATTTGACAAAGGGGCAAAAAACCCTCAATGGAGGAAGGATAGCATCTTCAGCAAATGGTGCTGGCAAAACTGTATCACCATTTGTAGAAGAACAAAATTAAACCCCTACCTCTCAGGAAAAGACTTTCTAAATCAGACAGCAGCTACACAGGAAATAAGGTCAACAGTAGACAAATGGAACCTCATCAAACTCAAAAGCTTCTGTACAGTGAAAGACACAATCAAGGAGGTGAAGAGAAAACCCACAGAGTGGGAAGAAATCTTTACCAGTGACACATCCGACAGAGCATTAATGTCAAGAATATATACCATAACTATTAGTGCTGCTTAAATACCTATATATCTAATTGCTTGTGCTTCATTAGTAGGATTGAAAGGTTACTCCTGAACAAACTGTCAGCCCATGAAAGGAAACAGCCAGAATTGACCAGAATCCAAGTCAACAGCTCCAGAGAGAGAGGACAGTTTTACTTCTCATCCACCTGTGCCCCTTTTCTAAGCCTAGGGAACAATCTGCGGAAGAGGGGGCGTGGTAGAATGTAAAGGCTGCGATTGGGGTGAACGGTGAAACTACAGCGATGTAGTCTGGACACTCATTTGATCAACTTGATTGAACAAACAACCTGTCAGACCTGCCACCCCCCACTGAATGTGGGACTGTGGGGGTTTGGGCACAACAGCTGTAGAATGGTTTTGCACGAAGAATGCTAAACTCATGGATTATCACTTATAGCTAAAAAAGGAAAAAAAAAAAAAACCTGAAAGATGCAGGACAGTTATGGCAGAATACATGATCTGGGAGGGTGGGGGTGGGGGGGAAGGGAAAGGAAAATATGCCTGATCTGAATTGGAAAAATGATGTACGAAATGCACAAACCATCAATAAAAATTAAATTAAAAAAAAGAATATAGTAAATTACTCTCCTGGTGTAGTGGCACACAACCTTTAATCCTAGCACTTGGGAGGCAGGAGCAGGTGGATTTTGTGAGTTCAAGCCAGCCTGGTCTACAGAGTGAGTTCCAGGACAGCTGGGGCTACAGGGAGACCCTGTTCTGAAAGACCAAAAAAAAAAAAAAAAAAAAAAAAAAGAATATATAACTACTCAAAGAACAAGAAGAAGACAAATGACCTATTCAAAAGATGGAGTAAGAGTTGAACAGAGTTCACCAATTAGGAATTAAAGATGTCTGAGAAACATCTTAAAATGTTTTCAACATTGGGGCTGGAGAGATGGCCTAGCGGTTAACAGCACCAACTGCCCTTGTGGAGTACTTGGATTCGATCCCCAGCACCCACATGGTGGCTGAGAACCGTCTTTAACTCCAGTTCCAGGGGAATCCGACACCCTCTTCTGACCTCCGCAGCATTGTACGACACGGGTGCACAGACCTGCATGCAGACAGTACATTCATACACATACGAAAATAAATAAATTTTTTTAAAATTTTAAGTAAATTTTATTATTTTTATAATTAAGGAAATGCAAATTAAAACCACTCTCAAATATCATCTCACTCCAGTACGGCTAGCTAAGATCAAGAAAACAGAGGTGGGGCTGGAGAGATGGCCTAGCGGTTAAGAGTGCTGACTGCTCTTGCAGAGGACCCGGGTTAGATCCCCAGCACCCACATGGTGGCTGAGAACTGTCTGTAACTCCAATTCCAGGAGAACTCCAGTTCCAGGGGAATCCGACACCCTCTTCTGACCTTCGCGGCATTGCACGACACAGGCGCACAGACCTACAGGCAGACAGTACATTCATACACATAGAAAATAAATAAATAAAATTAAAAAGTATTAAAAAAAAAAGAAAACAAAGACAACAAATGCTAGAGAGGTTGTGGGGAAAGGGGAACACTCATCCACTGATGGTGGGAATGTAAACTTGTACAACCACTATGGAAAGCAGTGTGGATGGAGAACCCTTAAAAGACTCAGAATGAGGGGCTGGAGAGATGGCCTAGCGGTTAAGAGTGCCGCGCTCTTACAGAGGACCCGGGTTCGATCCCCAGCACCCACAATGGCGGCCGAGAGCCGCCTGAAACTCCAATCCAGGAGAACTCCAGTTCCAGGGTAATCCGAAACCCTCTTCTGACCTCCGCAGCATTGCAGCCGACACGGGTGCACAAACCTGCATGCAGACAGTAATTAATAACACATACAGATAAAAAAAAAAAAAAAAAAAGACTCAGAATGAGCCTACCACTTGACCAGTCCATACCACTCTCTGGATAAATACCACAAAGACTCATCGTACTGCAAAGATACTTGCATATCCATGTTTATTGAGCTCTTCAAATAGGAAGCTGTGAACCAACCCAAATGCCTCAACAGATGAGGTGATGACAAAATGTGGTACATCTACACAATGGCGTACTATTCAGCAGTAAAGAAAGATGGCATTATGAACTTTGCAGGTAAATGGATGAGCTTGAAGCCATTATCTGAGTGAAGTAACAAAGTCTCAGAAAAGACAAACATGAGATGGTTTCCCTCATTTTGTGGATGCTAACACCAATCCCTCGATGAAAGGCAAGCTGAACGACATTAGTGTTATATTTCTATTTATCTGAAAGCAACTATGTTGTTATAATGTGAATCTTCAACCAGCTTAGAATCCACCCACCAGTTATTTTCAAACTCTTAATTACGTATATGGTGGAAGAATGTACTCATATTTAGAGTAATATAAAATTAATGGAGGAAAATGCGAATTCCTAAATGTAAAAAAGACTGAGAGAAAGATGCAGGACAGTTATGGCAGAATGCATGATCTGGGATGTCATGCGTGAGGGGGGGGATATGCTGAACTGATTTGAAAAATGATGTATGAATAACAAAACATCAATAAAAAGTAAATAAAAAACAGAGTCAATTATTTATTACCCAGCATCTACATTTGTTTCATTTGTGGAATGGGAACTGCTTCCAAATTTCAAATTTTGAAAAAATAAACAATACTGCATTAACTGTGAAAATGGTATGAGAATCAGTTTGGTGAGTGCAAATAAATTTTTCCTGGAAAATGACTATTTTGACACTGAACAGGAGAGTTGAATAGATGTGAAGGAAATAATATGGATATTGAGTCCAAATTATTCACTATCTTGCCCTTCACAGAAAAAAAATCCTATAATTTTTCTTTAAATTAAAGCCTTCTAAAGAAAACTGAGTATAACTATGGCATATGTTGTGGAGATGCTGGTTCAAGATTTTTTTAATTGACCATGCAAAACATTCTACAGAGTTCTTTTATGGTGTGGTCTTCCCTAGGGACTTTGAGTATTAATTTAAAATTCATTAGGTTCTTCAAAAAATGTAAAGCCAAAGCACCAGTAATCACAATTTGCAGAGAACAAATAGAAAAGGAAAATTCTTTGTAAACGACATTATGAGAAAATTCAGCCATCATTTTTTAGGGGTTGCTAGTTTTACCTTTAGTTGAAAATTAAGCAACTTGTTGCTTAGTTTCTTTTCCATATTGAGCTTAAACACAATTTTGAATTTTTTATTTAAAAATATAATGGTGTGTACAATCATCATTTCAGAAATGCAGTGATTCAATAATATGTTATTCTTTTGATGCCCATTAACCTAGGTTATCTCAACACATTTTAGTCTTTGGGTCACATGCATAAGAATCATGTAAAACTATTATTTTTATTTTAAATTTATTTGACATAATTTTCCGTATCTATGAGGTATTAAGTCATGTTCCCACACATATATAAACTATGCGATGTTCGAATCATTCTGGAAGCATTCCTATCTGCTTAAACATCCATCATTTCTCTGTGGTAAAATATTCACAAATGTCATTCTTATTTAAGATACAGATTCTAGGGCTGTTGGCCTAATCTTCTGATTTAGGGTCTCCAATGCCAGGGACCAAGACAAGCTTCCCCAGGGAGTCTCACAAGCCTGTAGATCGAGGATGACATCATGTGTTTGAATATGGAGAGAGATGCTGTGACCATAATTCAGAAGAACAGGCTGCCAGTACAAAGACTCCTGCAGAATGCTGGAACTAGTTCTCACTATCCCATGGCCTGGGACTGGAAGCAAATATGGAAACATTGTGCTAATAAGACTCAGAGTGGGCAGAGAAATAATGGAGATGAAAAATCTTATTAAAAGGATAGATATCAGGGGGCTGTAAAGATGACTTAGCAGGTAAGAGCTGGTACTGCTCATTCAGAGGGTCTTATATCTATGTTGGGTGAGTCCTATAATCCAGCACCAGAGGATCCAGCACTCTCTGCTAGCATCTACATATCCAGATGTATGTTCACAATACCACCACCACACGACACACACCACACACACACACACACACACACCACACAACACACACACACACACACACAGGCATGCATGCGCTCACTCATAAACAGATGAAAAAATACATATTTAAAATAAATACAGTTTAAAACAGGGTATTAGGATAGACAGCTATGGTTTTTATCTGCACTGAGAATATGGCTGATCCCCATCTCCTTGGCACACATGCCCGTTCTGGAAGTGACCAGAAAGTGCTAGGCCATCTCCTATTTGCTCTGATGCACTCACCATCCTTTCTACCCATGCCTTGTACTCTGGAGGGTGCCTAACTATAGATGTATATCAATAAACTTTCTTTGTCTTTGGGCTTTTAGTGGGGATTATCAGTGGGTTTCCTCAGCAGAGTNCATCCGTGCGTGCAATGCCGCGGAGGTCGAAGAGGTCTTGGGATTCCCCTGGAACTTGAGTTCTTTCTCCTTTATTTGGAGTTTTAGACTGTTCTCGGCCGCCATGGGGTGCTAAGAGGATCGTAACCCGGGTCCCTCTGCAAGAGCGTTCTTCTGGCGCTCTTAATAACAAAACCGCTAGGAGGCCATCTCTCCAGCTCTTTGAGCTGATTAAATCTTTAACAAAGGAATTTCTAGTATTACCAAATTTTCTGAGACAGCCTAGATAGTTTCTCTATAACCTTGAAGTCACACACAAAGGAATACCACCTTATATATGCTGACCTCAAGAAGTTTGGTGATTGATTTTTCTTTTCTTTCACAACGACAACTTGGACCAAGGCAGAGAGATTGTCCCTGGGTTTGGGGTGACTTGCAGAAAAAGTTATCTGTGTGATTTCTCTCCTTGGAGAGGCATCCAGCTAGAGAAATTGCACTGATTAAGAAGGGAAATAAAACTTCTGGACCTACATTTTGTTCTATGAAGGGGGAAAAAAACCCTGAACTGTAGTGGGTACTAGGTGGAATAACAGGAACTGCAAATGGAAAAAGAGAAGTGATTTTAGAGCATGATTTCCACGCCTATCTAACCATAGCCTCCCTGGTAACCAAATCCAGGTCTAGGAGGAAAACTGAAACTACCATTAATATAGAGTTTGGAACAGAAAATGTAGAAATTTTCAAAGGAATTGCGTTATAACTACTTCTCCAAATATTTGAAGAAATTAAGCTTTTCACAATTGTTACTACATCAGTAGAAATATAATATTATGGCAAATAAAAACTTGTTAAATTTAATTAAATAATGTATTTTTACCTCTTGAACCTCTAGTGCCTGATTTTCCAAGTGGATAATACATTTCATTGAATACATTCATATGTAATACATTCATATGAAAATGCCTCTTAAGGGAAATAGAGTACAAAGAGGGAAAGGAAAGGAGGGACAGCGTAGGTCTTTTTCATATTTGTTAGAAAACTGTAAATGCCAGTCACTGAGGTCACCCCAGCTCCTATTTATACTTATCGTGCAATTGTTTGTTTCTTTCCCCCTTTATTACTGAATTATTGTTGGTAGTTTCTTTAATGATAGGTTTCTGCCTTTGTTCTTATGGAACATATAATATGAACAAGTTCTGAACAAATTAATTATCAGTCACCTGAGATTTTCAGATCTATGTGAGCATTGGCCTACTAGGTCAAATAAATTGGGTTAGATGGTAAACTCATTTTGAACTTTTTTCTAATCTAGACTGGTGTTTTTATTTATGCACACTTTCAACAAAATCATTTAACATCTGCCAGCAACAGATATTGAACACAACATAGCTAGTGTTCCCTGAGAGATTGTTGAGTAGTGTGAGAAATACCCACTTACAATGTAAAAAAAGTTACTTCTAGATGTAAAAATCCGCTGGAGAGATGGCCTAGCGGTTAAAGCACGGCGCTCTTGCAGAGGACCGGGTTCGATCCCCACACCCACAAAGTGGCTGAGAAACGTCTGAACTCCCAATTCCCAGGAGAAGACTCCAGTTCCAAGATATCCATACCCTCTTCTGACCTCCTCGGCATTCATTGCATGACATGGGTGCCACAGACCTGCATGCAGACGAGTACATTCATACACATACAAAAATAAATAATTAATGAAAAAGAAATAAAAAGAAAAGATGTATAAATCCAATTGAAAATCCACAATGGGGAAATTAAATTTGTTGGAGGCCAGACACGTTAGGGCATCTATGTGGAAGATTTATTTTTAAAAATATGACTTTTAAAAAGTCATATGACCAGAAATTAGCTATATCAGGAGTTGAAGGGAAGAAAGTATTAGATAGAGGAACAGAGTATGTAAAGGCTCCAAGTAATAAGGAGTTTTGCCATATTTACAAAATATATAGTTTGTTCCTGAAGACATGCTGCCCTCCTGTTTAGAATTCTGACATATAGCAGTTGGTTGTTATTCCAGTTGGATCCAAATAGGAACAGATGTCAGAGTGAAATTATAATAATTCAAGGACACTTCCATATTAACAAAACTGTAGGAAGGCTGTAGAGAGAACACAAATGATTTTGCAGTTAACCTGGTGTTAGCAGTCACAAAGCTTTTATCATATTACCACCCTTAGATCCAAAAGGGTATTCTCAAACTTAACAACAAATGTTGTGTAGAAATGGTTACCTTGAATGAAGTAATGCCTTCAGATCTGAAAACTGAGTTAGGCAAAGTTTGGTTCTACAAGAAGCCCCCTCTCCTCCCCCTTCTCTACTCTGCTGAGGGAAACCCACTGATAATCCCCACAAAAGCCCAAAGACAAGAAGTTTATTGATATACATCTATAGTTAGGCACCCTCCAGAGTACAAGGCATGGGTAGAAAGGATGGTGAGTGCATCAGAGCAAATAGGAGATGCCTAGCACTTCTGGTCACTTCCAGAACGGGCATGTGTGCCAAGGAGATGGGGATCAGCCATATTCTCAGTGCAGATAAAAACCATAGCTGTCTATCCTAATACCCTGTTTTAAACTGTATATTTATTTTAATAATAGTATTGTTATTATCTGTTTATGGTGTAACATGGTTATCTATGTGTATGTGTGTGTGTGTGTGTTGTTGTGCGTGTGTTGTGTGTGTGTGTCGTTGCGTAGTTGTCGATGGTGTGTGGTGGTAGTGTGAACATACATCTGCGGATTACTGTAGATGCTAGCAGAGAGTGCTGGATTCCTCTGGTGCTGGATTATAAGGACTCACCCAACATAGATATAAACCCTCTGAAGAGCAGTACCAGCTCTTACCTGCTAGAGTCATCTTTACGCCCCCTGATATATATCCTTTTAATAAGAATTTTCATCCCTTCCATATTATTTCTCTGCCCACTCTGAGTCTTATTAGCACAATGTTTCCATATTTGCTTCCAGTCCCAGGCCATGGGATAGTGAGAACTAGTTCCAGCATTCTGCAGGAGTCTTTGTACTGGCAGCCTGTTCTTCTGAATTATGGTCACAGCATCTCTCTCCATATTCAAACACATGATGTCATCCTCGATCTACAGGCTTGTGAGACTCCCTGGGGAAGCTTGTCTTGGTCCCTGGCATTGGAGACCCTAAATCAGAAGATTAGGCCAACAGCCCTAGAATCTGTATCTTAAATAAGATGACATTTTGAAATTTTTACCACAGAGAAATGATGGATGTTTAAGCAGATAGGAAATTGCTTCCTCAGAATGATTCGAACATCGCATAGTTTATATATGTGTGGGAACATGACTTAATAAAACCCTCATAGATACGGAAACAATTTATGCAAATAAAATTTAAAATAAAAATAATAGTTTACATGGATTCTTATGCATGTGACCCAAAGACTAAAATGTGTTGAGATAACCTAGGTTAATGGGCATCAAAAGAATAACATATTATTGAATCACTAGACATTTCTGAAAGGATGATTGTAACAACATTATATTTTTGAAAATAAAAAATTCAAAATTGTGTTAAGCTCAATATGGAAAAGAAACTAAGCAACAAGTTGCTTAATTTTCAACTAAAGGTAAAACTAGCAACCCCTAAAAAATGATGGCTGAATTTCTCATAATGTCTTTACAAAGAATTTTCCTTTCTATTTGTTCTCTGCAAATGTGATTACTGGTGCTTTGGCTTTACAATTTTTTGAAGAACCTAATGAATTTTAAATTAAATACTCAAAGTCCCTGGGAAGACCACACAAAAAAACTCTGTAGAATGTTTTGCATGGTCAATTAATAAAAAATCTTGAACCAGCATCTCCACAACATATGCCATAGTTATAACTCAGTTTTCTTTAAGAAGGCTTTAATTTAAAGAAAAATATAGGATTTTTTTCTTGAAGGGCAAGATAGTGAATAAATTTGGACTCAATATCCATATTATTTCCTTCACATCTATTCAACTCTCCTGTTCAGTGTCAAAATAGTCATTTTCCAGGAAAATTTATTTGGCAATCGACCAAACTGATTCCTCATACCATTTTCACAGTTAAATGCAAGTATTGTTTATTTTATTCAAAATTTGAAATTTTGGAAGCAGTTCCCATTCCACAACATGAACAATGTAGATGCTGGGGTAATAAATAATTTGCATTCTGTTTTTTAAGTTACATGTTGTTATTGATGTTTTGGTGTACTTCCAGACATCGTTTTCAAATTCAGTTCATGAGCATATCCCCCCCTCACGCATGACATCCCAGATCATGCATTCTGCCATAACTGTCCTGCATCTTTCTCCTCAGTCTTTTTTACATTTAGGAAATCTCGCATTTCCTCGCCACTTAATTTATATTACTCTAAATATGGAGTACATATTCCTCCTCCATATACAGTAATTACAGAGTTGAAAATAACTGGTGGGTGGATGTCTAAGACTAGGTTGAGAGATTCACATTATAAGACAACATAGATTTGCTTTTCGAGATAAATAGACATAATATACCTAAATGGTCGTTCAGCTGCCTTTTCATTCATCGAGGGATTGGTGTTAGCACACACAAATATAGGGAAACCATTACATAGTTTGTGCTTTCTGAAAGACTTTGTTGTACTTCAACTCAGCATAATGGCTTCAAGCTCCAATCCATTGGTACCTGCAAAAGTTCATAATGCCATCTTTCTTACTGCTGAATAGTACGCCATTGTGTAGATGTACCACATTTTTTTGTCATCCCTCATTGTTGAAGGGCATTTGGTTGGTTGCATACTCTTCCTTATTTGAAGAGAACGCAATAAACAATGAGATATGAGTATCTTTGCAGTTACGATGAGCTTTGTGTATATATCCAGGAAGTGGTATGACTGGTTCAAGTGGGTAAGGCTTCCATTCTGAGGTCTTTTTTTTTTTTTTTTTTTTATTCATGTATGTTGGTTATTAATTACTGTCCTGCATGGCAGGTTTGTCGCACCCGTTCGCGCGTGCAATGCTGCGCAGAGGATCAGAAAGGGGTTTCCGGATTACCCTGGAACGGGAGTTCATCTGGATTGGAGTCTCAGGGACGGGCCTCTCGGCCGCCATGTGGGGTGCTGAGGGATCGAACCCGGGTCCCTCTGTAAGAGCGTCGGCACTCTTAACCCCTAGGCCAATTCTCCAGCCCTCATTCTGAGTCTTTTAAGAGGGTTCTCCATCCACATCACCTGCTTTCCATAGTGGTTGATACAAGTTTACATTCCCACCATCAGTGGATGAGTGTTCCCCTTTCCCACAACCCGTTCGTAAGCATTTGTTGGTCTTTGTTTTCTTTTTATTTTAATCTTTTTTTAATTTTTATTTATTTATTTTTCTAGTGTATAAATGTACTGTCTGCACTGTAGTCTGTGCGCCTGTGTTCGTGCAATGCTGCGGAGGGTTCAGAAGAGGAGTGTCGGATTCCCCTGGAACTGGAGTTCTCCTGGAATTGAAGTTACAGACAGTTCCTCAGCAGCCCACTGTGGGTGCTTGGTGATCTCAAAACCTGGGTCCTCTAGCAAGAGCAGTCAGCACTCTTAACCCCGCGTTAGGCCTCTCTCCAGCCCACCTTCTGTTTTCCTTGATCTTAGCTAGCCGTACTGAGTGAGATGAATATGTTGGAGAGTGGTTTAATTTTGCATTTCCTTAATTAGTAAAATAATAAAAAAAGTGAAACTTTACATTAAAAATTTTTAAAAAATTTATTTTATTTTGTAATGTGTATGAAGTACTGTCTGCATTGCAGTTCTGTGCACCCCGTGTCGTACAATGCTGCGGAGGTCAGAAGAGGGGTGTCGGTATTCCCCTGAACCTGGGTTAAAGACGGTTCTCAGCCACCATGTGGGGCTGGGGATCGAATAAGTACTCCACAAGGGCAGTTGGTGTGTTAACCGCTGGGCCCTCTCTCAGCCCCAATGTTGAAAAACATTTTAAGATGTTTCTCTCAGACTCTTTAATTCCTAATTGGTGAAGACTCTGTTCAACTCTTACTCCATCTTTTGAATTGGTCATTTGTTCTTCTTTGTTCTTTGAGTAGTTTAATATTCTTTTTTTTTTTTTTTTTTTTTTTGGTCTTTTCAGAACAGGGTCTCCCTGTGCCCCAGCGTCCTGGAACTCACTCTGTAGACCGGCTGGCCTTGAACTCACAAAGATCCACCTGCCTCTGCCTCCCAGTGCTAGGGATTAAAGGTTGTGTGCCACTACACCAGGAGAGTAAGTTTATATATTCTTTTTTTTTATTTAATTTTTATTGATGTTTGTGCATTTCGTACATCATTTTCCAATTCAGATCAGGCATATTTTCCTTTCCCTTCCCCCCCCACCCCACCCCATCCCAGATCATGTATTCTGCCATAACTGTCCCTGCATCTTTCAGGTTTTTTTTTTTTTTTCCTTTTTTAGCTATAAGTGATAATCCATGAGTTTAAGCATCCTTCGTGCAAAACGCAATCTACAGACTGTTGTGCCCAAACCCCCACAGTCCTACCATCAGTGGGGGGCACGGGTGCACAAACCTGCATGCAGACAGTACATTAATACACATACAGAAATAAAAAAAAAAAAAAAAAGACTCAGAATGAGCCTACCACTTGACCCAGTCATACCACTCCTGGATAAATACCCCAAAGACTCATCGTACTGCAAAGATACTTGCATATCCATGTTTATTGCAGCTCTCTTCACAATAGCGAAGAGCTAGAACCAACCCAAATGCCCCTCAACAGATGAGTGGATGACAAAAATGTGGTACATCTACACAATGGCGTACTATTCAGCAGTAAAGAAAGATGGCATTATGAACTTTGCAGGTAAATGGATGGAGCTTGAAGCCATTATGCTGAGTGAAGTAACAAAGTCTCAGAAAGACAAACATAGAATGGTTTCCCTCATTTGTGGATGCTAACACCAAATCCCCTCGATGAAAGGCAAGCTGAACGACATTATGGTTATATTTCTATTTATCTGAAAGCAACTATGTTGTTATAATGTGAATCTCTCAACCAGCTCTAGAATCCACCCACCAGTTATTTTCAGACTCTGTAATTACTGTATATGGGTGGAGAATAGTATCCATATTTTAGAGTAATATAAAATTAATGGAGGAAAATGCGAATTCCTAAATGTAAAAAAAGACTGAGAGAAAGATGCAGGACAGTTATGGCAGAATGCATGATCTGGGATGTCATGCGTGAGGGGGGGGATATGCCTGAACTGAATTGAAAAATGATGTATGAAATACACAAAACATCAATAAAAAGTAAATAAAAAACAGAGTCAATTATTTATTACCCAGCATCTACATTTGTTTCATTTGTGGAATGGGAACTGCTTCCAAATTTCAAATTTTGAAAAAATAAACAATACTGCATTAACTGTGAAAATGGTATGAGAATCAGTTTGGTGAGTGCAAATAAATTTTTCCTGGAAAATGACTATTTTGACACTGAACAGGAGAGTTGAATAGATGTGAAGGAAATAATATGGATATTGAAGTCCAAAATATTCACTATCTTGCCCTTCACAGAAAAAAAATCCTATAATTTTTCTTTAAATTAAAGCCTTCTAAAGAAAACTGAGTATAACTATGGCATATGTTGTGGAGATGCTGGTTCAAGATTTTTTTAATTGACCATGCAAAACATTCTACAGAGTTCTTTTATGGTGTGGTCTTCCCTAGGGACTTTGAGTATTAATTTAAAATTCATTAGGTTCTTCAAAAAATGTAAAGCCAAAGCACCAGTAATCACAATTTGCAGAGAACAAATAGAAAAGGAAAATTCTTTGTAAATGACATTATGAGAAATTCAGCCATCATTTTTTAGGGGTTGCTAGTTTTACCTTTAGTTGAAAATTAAGCAACTTGTTGCTTAGTTTCTTTTCCATATTGAGCTTAAACACAATTTTGAATTTTTTATTTAAAAATATAATGGTGTGTACAATCATCATTTCAGAAATGCAGTGATTCAATAATATGTTATTCTTTTGATGCCCATTAACCTAGGTTATCTCAACACATTTTAGTCTTTGGGTCACATGCATAAGAATCATGTAAAACTATTATTTTTATTTTAAATATTATTTGACATAAAATTTTCCGTATCTATGAGGTATTAAGTCATGTTCCCACACATATATAAACTATGCGATGTTCGAATCATTCTGGAAGCATTCCTATCTGCTTAAACATCCATCATTTCTCTGTGGTAAAAATATTCAAAATGTCATTCTTATTTAAGATACAGATTCTAGGGCTGTTGGCCTAATCTTCTGATTTAGGGTCTCCAATGCCAGGGACCAAGACAAGCTTCCCCAGGGAGTCTCACAAGCCTGTAGATCGAGGATGACATCATGTGTTTGAATATGGAGAGAGATGCTGTGACCATAATTCAGAAGAACAGGCTGCCAGTACAAAGACTCCTGCAGAATGCTGGAACTAGTTCTCACTATCCCATGGCCTGGGACTGGAAGCAAATATGGAAACATTGTGCTAATAAGACTCAGAGTGGGCAGAGAAATAATGGAGATGAAAAATCTTATTAAAAGGATAGATATCAGGGGGCTGTAAAGATGACTTAGCAGGTAAGAGCTGGTACTGCTCATTCAGAGGGTCTTATATCTATGTTGGGTGAGTCCTATAATCCAGCACCAGAGGATCCAGCACTCTCTGCTAGCATCTACAGTATCCAGATGTATGTTCACACACACACACACACACACACACGCACACACACACACACACACACACGCACACACACACACACACACACACACAGGCATGCATGCGCTCACTCATAAACAGATGAAAAAATACATATTTAAAATAAAATACAGTTTAAAACAGGGTATTAGGATAGACAGCTATGGTTTTTATCTGCACTGAGAATATGGCTGATCCCCATCTCCTTGGCACACATGCCCGTTCTGGAAGTGACCAGAAGTGCTAGGCATCTCCTATTTGCTCTGATGCACTCACCATCCTTTCTACCCATGCCTTGTACTCTGGAGGGTGCCTAACTATAGATGTATATCAATAAACTTCTTTGTCTTTGGGCTTTTAGTGGGGATTATCAGTGGGTTTCCTCAGCAGAGTAGAGAGGTAGGAGAGAGTGGGGCTCCCTCTTGTAGAACCAACTTTGCCTAACTCAGTTTTCAGATCTGAAGGCATTACTTCATTCAAGGTAACCATTTCTACACAACATTTGTTGTTAAGTTTGAGAATACCCTTTTGGATCTAAGGGTGGTAATATGATAAAAGCTTTGTGACTGCTAACACCAGGTTAACTGCAAAATCATTTGTGTTCTCTCTACAGCCTTCCTACAGTTTTGTTAATATGGAAGTGTCCTTGAATTATTATAATTTCACTCTGACATCTGTTCCTATTTGGATCCAACTGGAATAACAACCAACTGCTATATGTCAGAATCTAAAAAGGAGGCAGCATGTCTTCAGGAAACAAATATATATTTTGCTAAATATGGCAAACTCCTTATTACTTTGGAGCCTTTACATACTCTGTTCCTCTATCTAATACTTTCTTCCCTTCAACTCCTGATATAGCTAATTTCTGGTCATATGACTTTTTAAAAGTCATATTTTAAACATAAATCTTCCATAGATGCCCTACGTGTCTGCCTCCAACTAAATTAATTTCCTATTGTGGCTTCAATGGATTTATACATCTTTTTTTTTATTTTTTTTATTATTATTTATTTTTGTATGTGTATGAATGTACTGTCTGCATGCAGGTCTGTGCACCCGTGTCGTGCAATGCCGCGGAGGTCAGAAGAGGGTCTCGGATTCCCCTGGAACTGGAGTTCTCCTGGAATTGGAGTTACAGACGGTTCTCAGCCGCCATGTGGGTGCTGGGGATCGAACCCGGGTCCTCTGCAAGAGCGTCAGTGCTCTTAACCGCTAGGCTATCTCTCCAGCCCGGATTTATACATCTTAGAAGTAACTTTTTTTACATTGTAAGTGGGTATTTCTCACACTACTCAACAATCTCTCAGGGAACACTAGCTATGTTGTGTTCAATATCTGTTGCTGGCAGATGTTAAATGATTTTTGTTGAAAGTGTGAATAAATAAAACACAGTTATATTAGAAAAAATTTCAATGAGTTTACCATCCTACACCCATTTATTTGACCTAGTAGGCCAATGCTCACATAGATCTGAAAATCTCAGGTGACTGATAATTAATTTGTTCAGAACTTGTTCATATTATATGTTCCATAAGAACAAAGGCAGAAACCTATCATTAAAGAAACTACCAACAATAATTCAGTAATAAAGGGGGAAAGAAACAAACAATTGCACGATAAGTATAAATAGGAGCTGGGGTGACCTCAGTGACTGGCATTTACAGTTTTCTAACAAATATGAAAAAGACACGCTGTATCCTCCCTTCCTTTCCATCTTTGTACAATATTTCCCTTAAGAGGCATTTTCATATGAATGTATTACATATGAATGTATTCAATGAAATGTATTATCCACTTGGAAATCAGGCACTAGAAGGTTTTAAGAGGTAAAAATCACTTTTAGGAGGTAAATTTAACAAGTTTTTATTTGCCATAATATTATATTTCTACTGATGTAGTAACAATTGTGAAAAGCTTAATTTCTTCAAATATTTAGAAGTAGTATAATGCGAATTCCTTTAGACAATTCTCCATTTTTCTGTTCCAACTCGATATTAAGGTAGTTTTCAGTTTCCTCCTAGCCTGACTTTGGGTACTCAGGGAGGCATGCGTAGATAAGGTCGTGGAAATCATGCTAAAATCACTCTTCTTTCCATTTGCAGTTCCTGTTATTCCACCTAGTACCCACTACAGTTCAGGGTTTTTTTCCCCCTTCATAGAACAAAATGTAGGTCCAGAAGTTTTATTTCCCTTCTTAATCAGTGCAATTTCTCTAGCTGGATGCCTCTCCAAGGAGAGAAATCACACAGATAACTTTTTCTGCAAGTCACCCCAAACCCAGGGACAATCTCTCTGCCTTGGTCCAAGTGTCTTTGTGAAAGAAAAGAAAATCAATCACAAACTTCTTGCATTTCAGCATAAGGTGGTATTCCTTTGTGTGTGACTTCAAGGTTATAGAGAAACTATCTAGGCTGTCTCAGAAAATTTGGTAATACTAGAAATTCCTTTGTTAAAGATTTAATCAGCTCAAAGAGCTGGAGAGATGGCCTAGCGGTTAAGAGCGCAGACCGCTCTTGCAGAGGACCCGGGTTCGATCCCTAGCACCCACATGGCGGCCGAGAACCGTCTGAAACTCCAATTCCAGGAGAACTCCAGTTCCGGGGGAATCCAAGACCCTCTTCTGACCTCCGCGGCATTGCACGACACGGGTGCACAGACTTGCATGCAGACAGTACATTCATACACATACAGAAATAAAAAAAAAAAAACAGATTTAATCATCTCAATGCAGGAATGTGTTTGTGTGACAAGCCTAGTGATCTGAGTCTCATCCTTGGTACCCATGTGAAAGTGGAGAGAACTGATTCCACCAAGTTGTCCTCTGACCTCCACAGTGTGGTAAGGCATGCCTCCCTGTATACATGTCAAACACACACAAATAATAAGTGAACTAAAACATTAAATTTCATTATGCAAAGCTATAAATCCATTTTGAAAGTAGATTTTTATAAGGAACAGGTGGAGGGACAAGAAGATATCAGCAGGAAAACACACAGATGAGCAAGATAGGAACATCATTCCCGAAAGGTACCATCCACTTTTGTACAGGTTCATCCCTTACTTCCATCTTAATTTCAACTGACACTGTTTATTTGTCAAGTGTTGAAGACATTTCAAATTACACAATACAAAATGACTTGTCTTTGACTGCAGGTAGGCTCTTCAAACATTTATGTGCTTACAATCTTTCAACATATGTTCAGAAGTAATAAAAATGCATGGATTTTTGATTTCTCATTAATCATATAGCACATGTATGTTGCTTTTAAAATGAGCTAAAGCAGCACATGGACTCAGCATTGTCCCTAACAGTAGAATTTATAGACATGTAACTGCACAACAGCATGTATTAATTTGAATCATTACCTTTCAGGAAATTCAAACACAGGACGTTTTATTCAGCACTTCAAAATTTTTACCTCCACCTAGTGGCAATGACAGAAACGGTATCTTCTTAAGCCATCTGATATTAATTAATTGGCTTAGACTAACAAGGACTTTTAAATGTGATTACTAAAAATTCATAATTAGGGCTGGAGAGATGGCCTAGTGGTTAAGAGCGCTGACCGCTCTTGCAGAGGACCCGGGTTCGATCCCCAGCACCCACATGGCGGCCTAGAACCGTCTGAAACTCCCAATTCCAGGAGAACTCCAGTTCCAGGGGAATCCGAGACCCTCTTCTGACCACAGCGGCATTGCACGACACGGGTGCACAGACTTGCATGCAGACAGTACATTCATACACATACAGAAATAAATTAAAAAATTTAAAAAAATTAAAAAAATTCATAATTAGTTTCATTCTCTTTATTTATTTTATTTTATTTATTATTATTTTTTATTGATGCTTTGTGTATTTCTTACATCATTTTCCAATTCAGTTCAGGCATATTTCCCCTTCCCTTCCCCCCACCCCAGCCCACCCCAGCCCAGATCATGCATTCTGCCATAACTGTCCTGCATCTTTCTCTGTTTTTTTTTTCCATTTTTTAGCAATAAGTGATCATTTATGAGTACAAGCATCCTTCATGTAAAACCAATTTGCAAGCAGTTGTGTCCAAACTCACACAGCCCCTTGGTCCCACCATCCAGCAGAGGGGGGCTTGTATGTTAGTTTCATTCTCTTAAAGGATAAAGAAAACCAGATGACTTCATCAACTGAAAGAAAGGCCATCACATAAAACACCCCATTCAACTGGAGGCAAATGACTCCAATCAGGTACTTCTCACTTGTTTCTGTATTACAAAATTCAAAGAGGTGAACTTTCAGAGTCCCAGGTGCCAACTTCATCTAGGAACTCATCCATGTGGACTTCAGAGGCTGGATGGGACTCTTCTTCAACTAATTGACCATCAAGTACATCTATGTCACTAAACATTTCTCTCATATTTTTTGTTTTTAAAACTTTCTTTTATATGTATGAGTGTACTGTCTGCCTGTAGGTGGGTGCACCCGTGTCATGCAATGCTTCGGAGGTCGGAAGAGGGCATCAGATTCCCCCAGAACTGGAGTTAAAGATGGTTCTTAGCCACCATGTGGATGCTGGGAATCGAACCTGGGTCCTCTGCAAGAGCAGTTGGTGCTTTTAACTGCTGAGCCATCTCTCCAGCCCCTGTTTGTAAAACTATTTTTACAATTAGCTGTTGTTTTTAATGTTTTCTGATATATAGATTACATTTGGTATATTCCTAAATGATAAAATAATGTTAATTTTTATTTGAATTAAGTTAAATAATGATGTTATTTCCTTTCATAAATTATGTTTCTGTTATGATTATTTGCTTACTCAGAACCCCTATATTATTCAATTAATTTTCATGTTTCAAAAATTTGTTTTAATTTATATATATATTTGTAATTATTCTATATAATTTGGATAAAATGTCTAATTTTCAAATTCATATTTTTTTTCTTTCTTTCTTTCTTTTTACTTTGGTCTTTTTGAGACTAGATCTCCCTGTAGCCCCAGCTGTCCTGGAACTATGTAAACCAGGCTGGCCTTGGACTCATAGAGATCTCCCTGCCTCTACCTCCTAGTGCTGGATATAAATGTGTGTGCCACCACACCTACATATTATATATTTTAACTGAATCCAACTAGCTAGACTAAAAGGCCCTATACCACACCATCTGATATTTTAGGTACATAAAAAAGATGAATGGGACATAGTTCCTGGTTGAAAGATCTCTGTAATGAATTAAGGTGTATTCTCACATGCACAGGAAAAACAGAAGTTCAGATGACAAAGGACAGTCAAAGACTCTTCCCACACATAAATGCTGCTGCTGCTGTAACTACAGCCATCTAATGTCGAAAAAGCCAGAGTTCACAATAATGTTTGTGTTTGGAAAATCTTCTCGGATGCCTGCTTCCTTTGGAAATGGAGAACAGGGATGCAGGGATTCCTCTGGACCTCTTGGCAGGGTTTTTTCCCCTGCACATACCGGCTAACGGCTAGCATTTCTTCCCAGAGCTTTTTAGTATCAGTTTCCTGTGGAAATGAAAATCTCCAAGAAAAAGACATGTTAAGATGTGAAGGGAAACTTTCTTTTATGTAAGTTTCTCACCTAAAATGTTGAGTGGAAAATTCTATATGATTATGTTATATATTGGCACAGGATTAAAGGGCATGTCTCCCAGGTCTGTGACTTACAAGGAGAAACTCCTTGCTTTTGAAAGTTCCACTGAGTCCTTTTCATTAGCTTTTCACAGGACAAAGACAGACAAAGGTCCTGAGAGAGGCAATGTGGGGCTGGATCTTAACAAGACAAAACTGGCTTCTTTTATGTTTTTTTTTTTTTTTTAGAAGTGTGAAGAAGAAAGATGTCTCATAGATTGATAAAAATAACAGTTTTGATTTTAATATGAATGGGATAAACTAGTAAATCTAACAGATCTGATAGGCTGTAACCTGTATAGATTCACATAATTCATATAAGGTCCATGTTGTTTGCTGTGGTTCGCATGCGCACTGTGAAAGTCTAACAGAGCCCTCCTTATGCTTCTTCTTCAGCCCTGCCTGGAGCATAGAGCTCAGCTTCCAGTCATCAAAGAACTTGGACAAACTCTATGGGCAGGCAGAACTGTATTATTTTCAAATTTTGTTTGAATTTTCACTTGAACAATAAGTGCTTTAATTCCTTTGGCCCTTGTTAGTCACTTGTGATACAGTAGTTTCATTGATCCTACCCTAATCTTCTCTTGAATATTTTATTCACTGAATCATTCACTTTTGATTTGATTGAAAAATTGCTTCTGCATCAAATAAAAATTGGCCGTAGCATGTGGTTGGTTACATATTTGTGTTTTTATTTAATGCATATTCATTCGTCCTGCCAATTAGACATGCATCTTAATTAGGCACTATGAAAATAATCATTATTTTGGAGGAGGTGAAAGGAACTTTGTCAATATTCGTATTTCTTTTTTTTAATTATTTTTTTAAATTATTTTTTAATTTTTATTTATTTCTGTATGTGTATGAATGTACTGTCTACATGCAAGTCTGTGCACCCGTGTCGTGCAATGCCGCGGAGGTCAGAAGAGGGTGTCGGATTCCCCTGGAACTGGAGTTCTCCTGGAATTGGAGTTTCAGACGGTTCTAGGCCGCCATGTGGGTGCTGAGGATCGAACCCGGGTCCTCTGTAAGAGCAGTCGGTGCTCTTAACCACTAGGCCATCTCTCCAGCCCCAATATTCGTATTTCTTTACATATATTTATGTCAAATGCCAAAGCTATACCTACTTGAGACACAATTAATGTTTACCTTTGATATTATATTTTCTTCTTTTTATTTTGAAAGTATTTGTGCAAGAGGAAAACCTTTTGCGTCTAAAACCTACCCTCCTTCCAAGATTTTCAACTGTTGATGTAGTACTCTCCCATTAGCACTATGTAATTCAGTCCTGCTGAGGAGAGAACACTCTGCCACAGAACACACCCAGGTAGCTCAGCAGAGCTGTTTGTCAAGGTCTATAAAGGATGTGGGACACTTAAGCTGCAGCATCCATGGTTCCTGTGAAAGGGCACCTGCAGTGGTGGTTAGAGCCTGGACAGGAAGAGAAAGGGAGTGAGGAGGGGGCTGTGGGCCACGTGGTCAACCATTCTATGCGCTGTCAAGCTGGGGCTCTTATGAAGTCAGGAGGGTAGAAAATGCTTCCTTTGTCATCCATTGGCTCAGTTACACCTGTCACTTATGTGGGTGCTTTTGGGGTTTCTCCTCTTTGTTTTCTGGTCTGTAGTCTTCAGATGTTGATCCTGATTCTGAGAGCTCCTTCTCCAATGTTGCATCTGCTCTGTTGCACCCTGCTGAATAGACCTGCTCTCCACAACAGCTGGGGAGCTGCTTCCTTGGGTAGCAGGAGGCACAGAACCCCTGTGATCCTAGGAAGCATCTTGCTGCTCTAGATGTGTCTGTGATCTTATCTTTCACATGAAATAAAAGCTGCATTGTCTGTTTCCTGGAAGACTCATGGTGTAAAGACACAGGACCTAAATCTGGAAAACCAAGCCAAGTTATTGTCTTCAAGTCATAGAGATAACTGACAGAAGCATGTTTTAGGGATGGGATTGTTGCTAAATTTCTTCTGTTAGGTACTAAAGCATGTGATGTTCTGCCTCCTCCTCTCACATTCCCAGAGACATAGCAAGGAAGACTCTCTAAAACCATAATTTGTGATTTCAGCCAGTTTAATTGGGCTTGTTTACAGAATAAATGGGTGAAGGGGTCACTTACAGAAAAGGTGGGACTTCCCTCATGTTCATACAGAGTCCAAGCACAGACCCCTGTGACCTCTGCCCAAAATTACAGGAGTAGCACTCCATAACTACCTGGCCTTCTCTTTGATATGGCCGTATGTAGCCCAGGCTGACTGGCTGGTTGTGAGGAATAATTGGCTCCCTGGCTCGTCCTTTCCCTTAGAAGGACAACAGTCAAGTTTATAATCTGTGGCAGGCAGGTGCTCCTGCACGTGAGAAAGCATTTGCTGCCCAAGGTCAGTCTTCCTTTCTGAGGGCAGAGGACATCAGGGGTGTAGCTCTGTAGTGTGCTAGGCACTGGCCTAGCGCATTGGAGGCTCTGAGGTCAGTGTCCAGTACCACCACCCAGAACAAAATGGAGAAGCCAACACCTCAAAACTATACTTAAGACCAAATTTATAATTTCAAATCCTTAGACTTATATGGAATAATAGGCTGGTACTTGGCCCAATTTTATCAGCAAACAATTACTGTCTCAAATTAATTGGTAAATCTTTTACTTCAGTTTATTCACCTTGTCTTGTAAGACTGTGAACCTCAAAGGGCAAAGTCAAATATTTCCAGGGCACTCTGTCTCCAAAGGCACATGCAAATATATTCAGAAAATAACAGGTAATCAGAATACATTATTCACTAGCCTAAACTTGGTCTTTCGAGAGCTAAAATGCTTTAGCAAAAACCTTCAGAGTCAGAAGAATCTATAAGCTTATGAAGTAGTACTTAAAATTGGAGACTTGGCACATTGTTTAATCTGAGACTTTGTTTATTCATCTCTAAAGTGGATATAGTAAATCATTCAAATAATGGGGTGATTATAATTAATGGAATGATATAGGAAAAAAGCACTAAGAAATTAAAATGCCAATAATGCATGTAGTAGCTAGTATCATCAATTTTTAATAAAATTTCAAGAATCTTATGGCTCATAGTATTTTCTATTTTGTTGAAGACTCACTTTTCAATAATGAACATGGAGAATAACTCAGTTTGGGGCTAAGCATGCAATAAATAATATGTACAATTTATAATGTACATATAATATAACCTATACATTGTGTATATATAATGAACATATGTATGTATAGATAATATAAACATGTATGTATATAATACGATTTATACATATGCATGTCTATATGATGTACTAGCATTATAATTAGCTACATCTCTTAGCTTCATGGCCACTTTTCATATATATATATATATATATATATATCTCCAATGAATCTAGAGTTTCCATTAACTTTAGTGATAAGAGCTCAGTAGATACCAAGAGTATGCTAATTAGGAGTTTGTGGACCATGATATGACCAGGCACATTCATTTTGGGGGTGGCTATGTCTCAGGTGGCTAAGTGGATAAACAGGGGAATCATAGCCAGAGTTTCATCATAGGCCACTTTCAGCACCACACACCGACTCATGTTATCTGAACCCCTGAGCCGTGGGCCTTTTGTTCTTCAGTAAACTTACCACCACACCAGAGCAAACAAAACCATACAGCTCTCTTATCAAAGAATGATGCTTTTTTTTTTTTTTTTCTTTCCAGAGAGAAACTAAAAAGCTCTTTTTGCTGTAAGTGAGACCAACGGGGATCCATTTCACCACCACTTCATAACTCTGGAATTAACACTGCTTAGCATGTCAGAGCCTTATAATAAAAGCACAGAATTTCAAAGTAATTTCAGAGCTGGAAGTGGTGGCACTGACCTGAAATTCCAGTTCTCTAGAGGCTGAGGCAGGGCAAGTAGCAAGGCAGTAGCAAGAGGGGTCCAAAACAAAACGACAATCAGAATGACAATAGAAACCCAACATAAATTAAAAATATAAATTCCTACACTTTCTCTGTTACCTTAGTTATCTAATGATTAGCTACAAGTATTATCAATTATTTTATAGTTATTAGCAGACAGAGTCTTATCCTGCTCTGCCACTCATATCTCAGTGATAAATACTTGAGGCGAAAACCACAGCAGGCAAGGTTTTCCTTGAGCCCCTCTGCCAGGCCTGCCTCATTTCTGATACAGCCCACAGATGGGGCCACTTGCCAGTGGGAGAAACCTATTTAAAGAATTGACTGAATTTCAACATTTATCTTTCAGCCCCAGCTATAGAAGCTCTATTGTACAAAAAAATAAAAGGCTTGTGTATTTATCTGACCGAGAAAGTAGAAAGCTCACTGTTTGCTGATAGAAATAAAATGCATTTGTCATAGGTGTTGATATCGCATATTAATCACCCCTGCTGGAGAACATGGACACCCTGGTGGGATGTCCTATAAATATTGATGTGATCACCCCAAACTGGCAGGATGCCTGGGAAAGAATGAGAGTATAAAGGATTTCCATGAAAATGTACTTAGTTGCTGCCCGTCCTCTCCGCCCGTCCACATCTCCACATAAGTGTTTCTCTATTCAGATTCCCAAAGACTGAAAAAAATTAAAAAAGGAAAGAAAACAACCTATTCCTGTGGTTGTGGTTTAATCTCTTCTTCCTTCTCCTGTGGGTTAATGCATCCTTTTGTCTTTTACACTTTACGCAGTTTTAACAGCAGTTCCTGGCTTCCCCAGCAGGCTGCCTATCTGGTGGGGTGCACGGCTGCCTCCAGTCAGCTGCTAGGAACCAAGCATCCAGGCATTTCAGCTGCACCAGCAGATTCTGCACTTTGATGTTCTTTCCAGTTCAGGGGATACTTTCTAGTAATCAAGCTGACAGCCCTCCTTAAAGTCACATGCCAATCAGAAAATTGCTCTGTTTCTGAAGACTGAGCAAATCCTCCTGTTTGTGATGGTAAATTGCCAGTTAGCTTGCAGCTGATTCATTGTTTCCCTATTGTTTACTCATGTTCACAACCCTTAAGCTGTAGTCTGAAGTGTGACCACTTGAAGGTCACAACAGAGCACTGTCCTGTTATATGTTTGTTTAGCAGTGTGGACTCATCTTACAATAATGTATTTCATTTTTATACAAAAATTTTATTAGGCATTTTTAATTAACAAAAGATGCACCATATTTACAGGGTACCATGTATTGTTTTAGTAACTGAAGTTTTAGGGTAGAAGCCCTGGCTGTGGCAATGCCTTCTGGCTAGGCTCAGTCATTTTTCCCAGTATGCCATTTAAAGAAAGAGTGGTGCTGAAAAAGGAGATTTTTGGGGGGGTATAAAATCTGGAATCTATATTCATTTTTTATGTTTAGGAGTTCACGTTTTTCCCTTTAATTTTATATTACATATGAATACATACCCTCCACCCATATACCACAATTACAAAGTCTGAAAATGAGTGGCCAGTTAATTCTAGAGCCCATTAAGGGATTCACATTTTAACAGTATAGCCATCAGATAAAAAGAAATATAACATTAACGTTGTTCAGCTTGCCTTTCAACTAGGGATTTGTTGCTAGCAACTACAAATGAGGGATACCATTCGTCGTTTGTTTTTCTGGGACTGTGTTAACTTAGCATAATGGCTTCAAGTTCCATCTATTTACCTGCAAAGTTAATGATGTCATCTTTCTTTACTGATGCATAGAATTCTAAGATGTACCACATTTTCTCTATCCACTCAGTTGAGGGACACTTGGGTTGCTTCCAGCTCTTCGCTATTGTGAAGACTCAATGAAAATAGCTGTGCATGTATCTTTGCGATAGGATGAGTCTTGTGGGTATATACCCAGGAGTGGTATGACTGGGTCAGGTGGTAGGCTCATTTTCAGTTTCTTGAGAGTTCTCCACACTGCTTTCCATAGGGGCTGCAGGAGTTTGCATTCCTACCAGCAGTGGTTGAGTGTTCCCTTTTCCCCACAACCTCTCCAGCATTTGGTATCCTTTGTTTTCTAGATCATAGCTAGTCTTACCGGAGTAAGATGAAATCTTAACATGGTTTTAATTTGCATTTCTTTAATGATTAGTGATGTCAAACACTTTTTAAGATGTTTCTCAGCCATTTTTACTTCTTCATTTGTGAAGTCTCTGTTTAGCTCTTTACTCCATCTTTTGAATAGGTCATTTGTTTTCTTCCTCCTTTGTTTTTTGAGTAGTTTATACACTCTGGATGTTAATGCTCTATCCGATTCACCTCATATTTGACAAAGGGGCCAAGAAGACTTAATGGAGGAAAGACAACCTCTTCAGCCAATGGTGTTGCCATAGGTGGATCACCACTTGTAGAAGAATAGAACTAAACCCCTACCTCTTGCCATGTACAAAAATCAACTCCAAATGGATCAAAGACCTCAGTGTGAAGCACAAAACTCTGAAAAGATAGAAGAAAACGTTGGTAGCAACCTACAAGACATAGGTGTAGGAAAAGGCTTTCTAAATCAGACAGCAGCTGCACAAAAAATAAGGTAAACAATATATAAATGGGACCTTATTAAACTCAAGAGCTTCTGTACTGCAAAAGAAACAATCAAAGAAGTGAAGAAAAAACCCACAGAATGGAAGAAAAGGATATTTAACCAATGGCATAAGCATTAGGTTTAAAAAGAGGTGAGGTGCACATCTTTCCCATTCTCATACAACTTACCCACAGGTTTTTAATCTTTCGGTATATTTATTATTTTTATTTTATGTGTACGAGTGTTTTTATTTTATGTGTATGGATGTTTTGCTTGCATGTAAGGGTACCCATGTCTTAAAATGCCTGTGAAGTCCAGAGAGGCCACTGAATCCCCTAGAACTAGAGTCACAGATTGTTACTAGCTGCCATGTGGTGCTAGTAACCAAATACAAATCCTCTGCAAGAGCAGCCTGTGCTATTAATCACTGAGCCATCTCTCCAGCCCCAGATTTGTAAATCCTGAAGGTTTCTTGTTTTATCCTAATTCGACTATGACACATGTTTCCTGTTTGAATCTTAGAAAAACAACCCTGGCTCTGCAAGGGGGGTAAGAAGAAGTCCTTATTGCTTGGCAGATAAAGCTGATTTTAGGAGGTGATCACCTCTGTTCTAGGTATAGCCTCTTCATCTAGGAGTGGTCTTTCATTTGAGGTTTTATTTTGCCAGGACTCTAAAATAACCACAGGTTAGGACCATGTTTTATTTCTGTGCCTTCAACCTTGAATGGAGATGAGGTAGAATAGTTAAAAAGCCATATAAATTCCAGAAAGAATCTGTCCCAAGGAAAAGGAAGCTGACACAAGAGAAAGGTGGAAGTGCTAGCCTTTCATCCTGCTTTTAATTACCTTGTACACCTAAGTAAAAGGTGAGTACTTTTTGGAGAAAGATTATTATTATTTTGTTTTGTTTTGTTTTTATTTGACGTGTATTGTCTGGATGTATGTAAATGCTCCCATGTGCAATGCCCATGGGAAGACAGAAGAGGGCGCCAGATGTCCTGGAACTGGAGTTACAGTTAGCGAACTATGCTGGTGCTGGCATTCAAACCAGAGTCATATGCAAGAGCAGCCAGTACTCAATTCTACTTTTATTTTTTAAAAATATTGGATCTATTATTTTTATTTTATAAATACCAGTACATCTCTTGCATGTAGGTAGATGCATCCCTCTTGTGCCTGAAGAGGTTGTCTAATCCTTTGGAACTGGAGTTACAGATGGTTGTTAGCCACCATGTGAGTGCTGGGAATGAAACTCTGGTCTTCTATAAGAGCAATTAGTGGTCTTAACCTCTGAGCTGACTCTCCACTCCACCCACCCTTTCAGCATAGCAACTTCTGTGTGCTTTGTAGAGATTTTATTTGTGTAATTCAATGCTAATAACTGGATAAGCATATCTGTTTCTCACTCATCACTTATTTCAACCACTTATCACTATTCTCACTCTCAGGAAAACATTCAGCATCTGATCTTCTAGCTTCTCTGAAATACACAGGACATCCAATATATGCTAGGCATTGTTCTACCAGGATGTTTATGTGGGTATTATTTCATTGGATAACTTCCAGATTAGCTTCTCAACAGAGAAACTCCAAATAAACCAAGAAGGAAAATTCCAGTTATGAAGACTACTAAAACATTAAGATTAAATAGTAAAGTTGCTATATACATAGGATGGAACCAGGAACAGTCTAAAAAAGTAAGTTTTTAAATTTTATCAGTCTATGATAGTGAATAATTTCAGGCAGCATAAATAGGACACACACAGATTTTAATGTGGAGCTTCTATTATTTTTTCACAATATTTTTTTTTATATTATTATTAAACTTTTTCCAAAAGTCTTACATCATTTCTCAGTTGAATCTAGAGTTACTTCCCTTTCCATACTCCCCACCCCACCTGAGTCTCTGTACTCTGTCATACGTGTCCTGCATCTTTTTGTGAGTCTTTCCAGGTTTTTTTCCAGTTCTTTTGTTGTTATTGTTCTCTGCTACTTGTATTGCTTCAGTATATATACATATATATATATATATACATAAATATATACATACATACATACATACACATATCACTTGAATTGGAGGACATTTTTTTCCTAAAAGAGGTCATATTTCCCTTAAGGAAGTGCTTGAAGGTTCTTTCTTGGCAAGCCCAAACAACCATCAATCCTGCACTTGTGCTCCACATTGGGGTCTTTCCCTCCCATAGTCCCCCAAATGAAGTCCAGTAAGCATGAGTCCTGTCTTGATCCCCCTGCACTGGCCTCCATGATACTGTCGAAGTAATCCAACAATGGCAGTCTATATTCTGAGGAGGCTGAATTCTCATTAGCTGCTTAGTTCACAAGCCGGGTATCTCAGCAGACCTCAGTCCACATTGGAAGGTTAAAAAGCTGTATCTCATGTCCTTGAGGAGTGCCAAAAGCAGTGGCATCCACAGAGCAGATGCACCTCCCTGTAAGAATTGAAGACGGGCCAAACAACAGTGCTTTCTTTTTCTTTTTGTCTTTTTACTAAGATCTCAAGCTTTATGTCTGCATTACAATCTCTCTGGTCTTATTGATTATTTATTTCTGGTTGTACTTTCCTTCTGGATGCTTAAGGCCACACAGTTAGCCCAGATTAACCAAGGTTTTGTTTTGTTGAGGTCATTTGAAGATCTGGTCCTCATGGGTCTCTCAGGGTTTTTTTTTTGGGGGGGGAGCCCCTTGCTCCTTTCAGCTCCTCATCTACCAGTTCCATCCATTTGAGGACAAAATCAGGTCTTGCTAGACTTGAAAACAGCAATACAGAGGGAATTTCTATAGACATTAAACTATACTACAGGGCTATAGTCATAAAAATAGTCTGGTACTGGCAGAAAAACAGACCGGTAGATCAGTGGAACAAAACTGAAGATCCAAACTTGAGCACATACAATTTGAGCCACTTTATATTTGACAAGGGGGCCAAAAAACTCCATGGAGGAAAGATAGTATCTTCAGGAAATGGTGCTGGCAAAGCTGGATCACCACTTGTAGAAAAATAAAATTAAACCCCCACCTCTCACCCTGTACAAAAATCAACTCCAAATGGATCAAAGACCTCAATTTGAAACCCCAAACCCTGAAGGTATTAGATGAAAAAGTTGGAAGCAACTTACAAGACATAGGTGTAGGAAAAGACTTTCTAAATCAGACAGCAGCTTCACAGGAAATAAGGTGGACAATTGACAAGTGGGACCTTATTAAACTCAAAAGTTTCTGTACAGCAAAAGAAACAATCAGGGAGGTGAAGAGAAAACCCAGAGTGGGAGAAACCTTCACTGCTGATTCATCTGACAGAGCATTAACTTTCAGAATATATAAACTACTCAAAAAACAAAGGAGCAAGAAAACAAATGACTCACACAAAAGATGGAGTATTCATTAGGGAGATGGGTCTATAATTCTCCTTTTTGGTTGTATCTTTACCTGGTTTTGGTAATAGAGTGATGCTGGTTTCATAGAAGGAATCTGGGAGAACTCCTTCAATTTGTATCCCTCTAAACAACATGGGTAGTAATGGTTGTAAGTCTTTTTTGAAATATATTATAGAATTCTGCCGTGAAAGCATCTGGGCCTGCGCATTTTTTGATTGGGAGGCTACTTATTACATATTCAATTTCTTCATGTATTATTGGTCTATTTAAGCTGTTGATTTCTTCTTGGTTGAGCTTTGGTGATTCCCAGGATTTAAGATATTCATCCATTTCTTCTAGGTTTTCAAATTTAGTAGAGTATATATAGGTTTTTTAAGTATTCCCGTATGATTGTCTGGATCTTTTCATTGACTGTTGTGATATTTCCCCTTTCATCACAGATTCTCTTGATTTGGAGTTGTTCCTTCTTTCTTTTGGTTAACTGGGCTAGAGGTCTGTCTATCTTGTTTATTCTCTCAAAGAACCAACTTTTGGATTCATTGATTTTTTTTTTTGTATGGTTTTCTTTGTTTCTATTTCATTGATCTCTCCTCTGATTTTTGTTATTTCTTCTTGTCTGCTGTATTTAGGGTGCATTTGTTGTTGTCTCTCAAGTATTTTTAGCTGCAGTGTTAGATCATTCACTTGTGCTGTTTCTGTTTTTTAATGTAGGCACTTAGAGCTTTAAACTTCCCTCTTAGGACTGCTTTTAAAGTGTCCCATAGGTTTTGCTGTCATTCAGTTCCAGGAATGTTTTTACTTCTTTCTTTATTTCTTCCTTGACCCATTCATTATTTAGGAGAGTGTTGTTTAGTCTCCATGTGTTCTTGTAGGTTGTAGGGTTTATCCAGGTGTTGATATTGAGTTTTATTGCGCTGTAGTCTGATAGAATGCATGAGATTATTTCAATCTTTTTGTATTTGTTGATTTTTTTTCCTGTGTCCCAGTATATGGTCCATTTTGGAGAATGTTCTGTGAAGTGCTGAGTAGAAAGTGTACTCTCTGGTGTTTGGGTGAAATATTCGATAGATGTCTGAACAAGGATGCCAAAATTCTAAACAGGATACTGGCAAATCACATACAGACCCACATCAAGAAGATCATCCATCATGACCAAGTTGGATTCATACCAGAGATTCAGGGACCGGTTCAACATATGAAAATCAATAAATATCATCAAACATATAAATGGACTAAAAGACAAACACCATACCATCATCTCCATTGATGCAGAGAAAGCCTTTGACAAAATCCAGCATCCCTTCATGTTTAAAGACCTAGAGGGAATCGGGCTGGAGGGATAATTCCTCAACGTAATCAAAGCCATATACAGGAAACCCACAGCCAATGTCATCCTAAATGGGGAAGGACAGAAGCACTTTGCTTAAAGGTAGGAACTTGGCAAGGCTTCCCCCTGTCACCACTCCTCTTCAATATAGTGCTTGAAACCCTTGCTAAGGCAATAATGCAAGAAAAGGAAATTAAAGGAGTTCTAATTGGAAAAGAGAAAGTCAAGTTACCATTTTTGCTGATGATATGATTGTCTACCTAAGGGATGCTAAGAACTCCACCAGAAAATTCCTAGAAATGATTAAATACTTCAGTAAAGTGGCAGGATACAAAACAAATCTAGAAATATCAGTAGCCTTTCTTTACACCAACAATAAGCAACTGAAGAAGGAATACAAGGAGACCTTCCCACTCACAATAGCTTCAAAAACAATAAAATACCTAGGAACAAACCAATCAAAGACACAAAGAATCTCTACAAAAATAATTTTAAACCCCTGAAGAAGGAAATTTAGGAAGACATCAGAAGATGGACAAACCTCCCATGCTCATGAATTGGGAAAATAAATATAATAAAAATGTACATTCTACCCAAACTTGTGTACAGATTTAATGCAATTCCAATCAAAATCTCTAAGAGCTTCTTCACAGACTTGGAAAAATAATCCTCAATTTCATTTGGAAAAACAAAAGACCCTGAATAGCCAAAGCAACCCTGAGTGAAAAGAGCAATACAGGGGGCATCTCTAAACCAGACACCAAACTATACTACAGAGCTATAGTCATAAAAACAGCTTGATACTGGCACAACAACAGACCACTTGACCAATGGAATAAAACTGAAGATCCAAACCTGAGCACATACAATTTCAGCCACCTCATATTTGACAAGGGGGCCAAGAAGACACAATAGAGGAAAGACAGCATCTTAAGTAAGTGGTGTTGTCAAAACTGGATCACCACCTGTAGAAGACTGAAATTAAACCCCTACCTCTCACCCTGTACAAAATTCAATTCCAGATGGATCAAACACCTCAACATAAAACCCCAAACGCTGGAGGTGATAGAAGAGAAACTTGGCAGCAGACTACAAGACATAGGCAAAGGAAATTCTTCCTAAAACAGACAGCAGCTGCACAAGAAATAAGATCGACAATTGACAAATGGGACCTCATTAAACTCAAAAACTTCTGTACATCAAAAGAAACAATCAAGGAGGTGAAGAGAAAACCCACAGAGTGGGAGGAAACCTTCACTGCAGATACATCTGACAAAGCATTAATTTCCAGAGTATACAATCTACTCAAAAAACAAAGAAGAAAGAAAACAAATGAATCACTCAAAAGATGGAGCAAATAATTGAATAGAGACTTCACAGCAGAGGAATTAGAGATGGCTGAGAAACATTTTAAAAACTGTTCAATATCACTAATAATTAGGGAAATGCAAATTAAGACTACTCTAAGATATCATCTCACTCCGATAAGACTCGCCAGGATCAAGAAAACAAACGATATCAAGTGCTGGAGAGGTTGTGGGGAAAGGGGAACACTCATCCATTGCTGGTGGGAATGTAAACTTGTACAGCCACTATGGAAAGCAGTGTGGAGAACCCTTAGAAGACTCAAAATGAGCCTGCCATTTGACCCAGTCATACCACTCCTGGGTATATACCCACAAGACTCATCTTCTTGCCAAAATACAATGCATAGCTATATTTATTGCAGGCCTGTTCACAATAGCAAAAAAGCTGGAAAAGCCAACCCAAATTGCCCTCAACTGATGAGTGGATTAGAGAAAATGTGGTACATGTACAGCATGGAATTCTATGCAGCAGTAAAGAAAGAAAGACAACATTCATGAATTTGAGGTAAATGGATGGAGCTAGAAGATTATTATGTTAAGTGAAGTTAACACCAGTCCCAAAAAATCAAACAACGAATGGTATCCCTCATCTGTGGATGCTTAGTGCAGATATCAATTCGTATATTTCTTGTGGAGAGGGGATGCATATTAAAAAGAACAACAACAGAAAGACTCCATCAGAAAACTGAACTGAAATGGTGACTCGGGAAGGGGTGGAGGGGCGGGCGAGAGGGACACAGGCCTATAATTCGATTATTTTCTCTGTATATTTAATTTTGATGGTGGTGCCAACAAGTATTTCCAATTTTGGCCCCCCAAGGACCTCTGTCTACAGGTTACATCGTGTTTTAGGACTTAGTAAAAGTAAAGGTGTGTATATTAAACAAGCATTGGTTTAAAGGTTTTGATAAAAATTGTAATGCATCTGAGTTCTTTGGAAATATAATTGTTGTTAGTCACATTATGTTTTACTTAAAATATTATGAACATTAACTTTGCGATTGGCACATACAAATGTTCTCTATAATTTTTTCTGTTGTACAGTGTATCATCTTGAAGCATTTCTTTTACTTGTAGGAGAATTTAACTTAAGGAATTAAGTTTCCTTCCCAAGTCAATGACATACAGTCACCCAAAAACAGCTTAGGTGGAATTTGATGAAATCTGCGCTTGATTCCTGCCTATAGGTAAGTGTACCTCAACTTCGCCTTTTTTAAGACTCAATGGTAAAAATAAAACCATATAATAAAAAGGGGGATTACAGTATATATGAAACTTTTTTATCAAAAACTTTGCAATTTAAATCTTTTTTCACATTTAAATTTGATTTATATTATTATTTTTAACAAAATCCAGACCCATTTCCCATCCATTCCCCCACCACCGCCAGAGCTCATAGCA
>VZQC01014917.1:1089243-1149270 GCA_009823505.1 Rhizomys pruinosus | reverse complement strand
TGATCAACATGCCTGTGCATACAAGCTTCTCCAACTGGACTATGGGAACCTTGGGTTGTTCAAAATTTGGACATAGATACTTGCAAAATGCACCAATTACCTAATTGTATGACATACTGAGTAACATCAATGTTATCTGCAAACAACTGTGTCATTATAGTGTAGAATCCCTTAAAATATACAAACAAACAAACAAAAAAACAGGTAAAACTGTCTTCTTTAATTGGCTAATAGACATAGGAACTGTGAAAAGGATTATTCTCTATTCAGAACCAAATATAATACTAAACTCTCCTTAAGCTGTGCATTTAAGCAAAATATATTAATACAGGAGAGCTCTGATATCAGCAACGGATTATTCTACCAAGGAGATGTTGGCCAGGGGTTCCAAGCCCCCCCAAAAGGTAAAGGCTTCTTGCCTGTAAACTGGGATACCGGCAAGAAGAGAGGCGATAAGGCCCTGCTGTCAAAGACCTGATATAAGCATGGGAAAGATGTATTGAGACTGCACTTGCTAGTGTACAGTTGGTCTCTGGAATAACAAGAAAGTGTTACCAAAGGCCACTAAACCAATAAAGCAAATATAGGTCTCCTTGAGTCAAGTAAGACTCCTCTGTCAGCACCAGCTACACCTCACCTGCCTGGAAATACTGTGCAGCAGTGGCAGCCATATGTTTGTACATCCCAAATCTAATTGGCTATTATCTCTCTCCTTGGAGGAATAACCCACAGCTGATGCTACAAGCTTACATACTCTAGTGTTAAGGAGATGTTATGAGCCACAGTAAGACCCTGTCATATTTTACAGAAAAAAATGTAATTCATGGATTAACATACTATCCAAACGTCTGTGTCTATACCAAAGTTACCTACCATAACAATTAGTACTGTTTAAATCCCTATATATCTAATTGCTTGTGCTTCATTAGTAGGATTGAAAGGTTATTCGTGGACAAACTGTCAGCCCATGAAAGGAAACAGCCAGAACTGACCAGAGTCCAAAACGACAGCTCCAGAGAAAGTAGACTGTTTTGCTTCTCATCCACCTGTGCCCCTTTTCTAAGCCTAGAGAACAATCTGTGAAAGAGGGGGCATGGTAGAATGTAAGGGATGCGATTGAGGTGAATGGTGAAACTACAGCAATATAGACTGGACACTTATTTGATCAACTTGATTGTACATACAAGGCCCCCTAGCTGGATGGTAGGACCCTTGGGCTGTGTGGGTTTGGGCACAACTGCTTGCAAATTGGTTTTACATGAAGGATGCTTGTACTCATAAATGATTACTTAACGTTAAAAAATGAAAAAAATAAAAAAGTAATAGAAGAAAAACAAAAAAAAAACAAAAAACATGGAATAATGTGCTGAGCAGAGAATTCACAAGTGAGGAAATAGAGATAGATGAGAAACATCTTAAAAAGTGTTCAACATCACTAATAATTAAGGAAATATAAATTAAAACCACTTTAAGATATCATCTCACTGCAATAAGGCTGGCTAGGATCAAGAAAACAAATGATACCAAATGCTGGAGAGGGTGTGGAGAAAGGGGAACACTCATCCACTGCTGGTGGTAATGCAAACTTGTACAACCTCTATGGAAAGCAGTATGGAGAACCCTTAAAAGACTCAAAATGAGCCTACCACCTGACCCAGCCATACCACTTCTGAGTATATATCTATCAGACTCTTCCTACAGCAGAGATACATGTGCAGCCATGTTTATTGCAGCTCTCTTCATAATAGCAAAGAGCTGGAACCAGCCCAGATGCCCCCAACTGATGAGTAGATACAGAAAAATGTGGTAAATCTACACAATAGATACTATGCAGTGGTAAAGAAAGGTGACATCATGAAAATTGCAGATAAATGGATGGAACTAGATTTTATGCTAATTGAAGTAACACAGCCCCAGAAAAAACATCTGTGGATGCTAGTACCAAGTACCTAGGTATAAGACAAAATGAGCAACGTTAATGTTATATTCCTCACCATCTAAAGACAACTGTGCTCTTGTATTGGAAATCCCTACACAGGTTCTTGAGTTGACCTAACACTTATTTTCAGACCTTAGATTTTTAGTATAGGATGGAGTGTATGTGTGCACCTTTTAGAGTAATATGGGATTAAAATGGAAAGATGCAAATCAAGAAATATGCCATGGAAATAACATACAGTTTATTTCCAAAGGATACAATATTAATATAGGTGCAATGTAACAGGCTGGTGAAACTTAGCCTTTCTGGGTGCTTAACGACCATACCTGAGGTCCATACCAATTTGGCTGAGGGACCTGGGGAATAACTTTGTTCCTTGCCCTCAGAGGTCAACCAAGTCTTAGGGGATTATGCATGGGGCCATCTCTTGAAAAGTCCTACAGAGGTGGGCCACCAGTTGTCCTGTTCAGGGGGGTCTTGGAGAGTCAGTAAGGGGACTTCAGCCAGTGTCCAGTCTATAAAGAAGAAAATTTGCTCATGTTTCAGAAAAGGAAACTTCTGTTAATTTTTAACAATAGACAGAAACTCGCCTTAGCTAATATCTGTGATATTAAATGCTGAGAGAGGCAAAGCTGATGGATGGTATGTAGAAAGAGAATGAAGGAGCTACAGGAGCTACAAAAATCTGGATTAAAGTGGATCTCTTCAAGAATATTTTACAAGCATGGTTTTATATATATATATATATATATATATATATATATATATATAATAGAAGTATAGACAAGTGGTCCTAACCTGGTCTCACGCCAGGTTAGTCTGCTACTGTTCTGAGAGATTCTATGATAGAGAATCCACAGATATTGTGTTCCAAAATACTGTCTGAGAACTTTTAGTCTACCCAGAAACATGTGCACCTTATAAGGAATTGACAATCCCTGTTTTTGTGTTTGTTCTTAGGGTTTGACACAAATAGTAAAAAATGTTGGGTGTTCAGATGTCACAGATGATAGCAGTGAACAGCTGCATGGGGAAATTCTGTCTTCTTATCTCAACTTGAAAATCCTGACTATATAGAAAGAAAAAGAGAAAGTTAAATGGTACCCAGTGGTCTGACATCCCAATGCTCTTGGTAAGGTGGATGTCTAAGGCAGAGAGTGATATATCACTTATATTATTATATAAAATTTCTCTAAACCTTTATTTTTATGTTTGGAAATAAGCATATTACAAAGAATACCAAAGCATCTTAGTGAGCAGATGAGCTTATTCAGACCTCTTCTGTGATCTTATCAATATGCTTATTCTAGAAAAAAATAAAGATTTTTTTTTTCAGTGTGCAATAGAGCATCCTTCCTATTCTTAGGAAAACAAAAATTCAAAGAAAGTCACGTTAACTAAATTTGTCTGACTGCTTATCTGAGAAGATTTTATTCAGAACAATTTTGTGATTCAGTTATTGACTTTGGAATCCAGTGATCCATGGTCACCCAAGGCTTCTGCAGGGAACATGGCTATTAAATTAGTGAAGGTTCTTTCATAGAAATCATTTGAAATGCAATCAAATTCCCTTTTTCAGATGAGGAAGTAGTTTAGGGGATTTTATCTACCAAAGGTCTGATAATACCTGGTAAAATGTTCCTATATTTATATGATAATTGTCAGCTTGAGAAAGACAGGGTGGACCCCAGTGTCCATCTTCAGGAGCATAAAGCTAAGGAGATCAAATAGTTCTAACTCAAGGCCATATGACAGGAACTAGCTAATTTGGGAAATAGATTATAGTCTGCTCACAGTCTCTATGTAAAATTGGATTTTGTAGATGTAACTTGAATTGCATAAAGCAATCAACCTGGTAAGGGAACGACCTGACAGTACTTACAGATTTCATTTGGAAGAGTTTCAAAATATTGTCTATTTCAGTTTATTTTAAGTGACAGATAAATGAAAGCAGGCTAAGTATTTGATATTATATACTTTTTACTTAAATGAAAATATTAAATCTTTTTTTTAATATATATATTTTTTAATTTTTATTTATTTCTGTATGTGTATCAATGTACTGTCTGCATGCAGGTCTGTGCACCCGTGTCGTGCAAAGCTGCGGAGGTCAGAAGAGGGTCTCGGATTCCCTTGGAGCTGGAGTTCTCCTGAAATTGGAGTTTCAGACGGCTCTCGGCCGCCATGTGGGTGCTGGGGATCGAACCCGGGTCTTCTGTAAGAGCGGTCGGCGCTCTTAACCGCTAGGCCATCTCTCCAGCCCCCTGAAAATATTAAATCTTTTTTAAAAGAACTTTCAAAACCATAGGGTTTTGGATTTATCCTATTCCCTATAACAATATTTCTATTCTTGATTGCTGAGGTGGCAAGTATTTGTGACTATTTCTTGTCTCTTGAATTTTGATTGAAAATAATAGATATTGTGATACTTATTATATCTTTTTCCTTGGCCCCTCGGACCTTTCACAAATGGAGCTGCCAATTGAATTAAATATTTTATTGAATGCATTCTTGCACAGCACAAGGTCTTCACTTCAAGAAACATGACAAAGTGAGTAAGGCACAGTTCACTATAAACTCAGAGAAGTCCTCCTTTCTGTTGCTAGCACTATCTGCCATCTCTGGATCACCTTAAATGGTATGTGTATCGGACAAATTTAACGCAAATTTTCTTGAATTTTCAGTTGGGTTCAAGTCAGTGATGAGCCTCCTTGTCTCCCAAGCTAAAATTCAATAGTCTTTCCTTATACCTTTCTCGGTCCTTCACATTCATTTACTCATCAATGTCTGTCAAGCAAGTTTCTTTAATATGTCTTAAAAATAAACTTTTACTTTCAGGTTGAATGGTGGTCATAGTTCATGTTCCTGAACAACATATCACTAAACAATTCCTGACCAAATACATGGAGCTGCATGTAGCTAAAATTTCTTCTGGAAGGCACAAATGATGTCCCACTATCTCCTTCCATGGTCCCTACAACAAACTGAAGTATAGGTTTGCTAAACTACAGTCTTGGAAACCAGTGTGTTTACTGGGCTTGCTTACAGAGCAGTAAGGGAGAGTTTATTTATAGGATTGTGAGAGCTCTCTGCCACACTGTAAAGTCTCTACCCAAGGCATGGAGAGTGACTCCCACACAACCAAGCAAAATGCAGAGAAAGGCTCCCAAATGCATCTTCTGTTTATATACCCTTAGTCCCTCCTTTCTTGCAACTATGGCCCACTGATTGTTTGGGAAGTGTGGCTGACCCTCCCCTCCTTTCTTGAGGATTCAACATGTTTGGGATGATCCTATGAGCAAGTGTCTACAACCATGCTTAGAAAGGACTCTGTTCACAGCTCACCATGGGAGGACAGTACTATGCAACAGGAGTATAATAGAATTAATTAATTATTTTATTCCTTGAAATCATTTTCCTTTATATTAATATATCCTTAATCAATTGTCATTGTTTATTAGAATAACATGTGATGGTGGTAGACTTTTAAGGAAGAATACAAGCAAGAATTCATGAAATTTACAGAATGTTTATTATATTTCATGCGTTGTTCTAAAGATGTTACTTAGACTCATTTATTGTCACAATGAATCAATCCACTAAGCACTGTTCATTTTAAAGTCAACATCATTTAGCTACTTACTTTTTATGTAAAAATGTATTGCATAATATGGAAACACCTTTTAAAAAAATCTTCTTAGTTGGCTATGTAAAACATTTGGCTCTTCTGGTTGAATTATATTACCCCGATTATTCAAATGTTAACTTAAATACAATGTCAGTTTAAAGATGGATTGCTTTCGGCAGTGATTTTCTTTTAAAGGATAGTTCTGCCATTTGTAGAGATTCTCTCATGATGGTTCTTAACATGTTTTACTGAGCTTTCTGCTACATGGTGGGTGCTTCCTAAGTTTTTGCTCAATAAATGAGTCTTGAAGACTAGTGCTGTGCTATTATATACTTCAGAAGTGATAAGGGCTCACTCTGAGAGTAAATTTACATGATAAGGAGAACATATTTGAGGCTTCTAGAGATATAGTGAGTGACCAGAAAATCTGGAAATTTAAATCAGAACAAATGAGAATAGAGTAATGTGTTCTGAGAAACTTTCTGAGTTGATCAAATCTTAGGACATTTGAGTCTAATTATACAATACTTTTGTATGTTTATTTGTTAAATTTGTAATGGTTACTCTTTCTGTCTTTAAGCAATTAGTACAAGTTTCTACTAGGTCTGCTTTATTTTCTATATCATTTCTAATCCTTGTTCCACCATTAATATCTATTAAAGACAAAACCTTCTAAAAGTAATTTAGATTAGCATGTATAAAAATATTAATTTATTTTGTGCATGAAGTTGTATGTAATTATGCATATGCCACAGCATGTGTGTGGAAGTCAGAGGACAATTTTCAGGCCTTGGTTTTCTCCTTCTATCATGTGTATCCTAAGGATCAGTCCCAGGTCATTAGACTTGTTGTCAAGCACCCTATCTGCTGAGCCACCTTGGCAGCCATCTCTAGCATGCATTTTCTAAGGAGGCAATTATATTTTAAATATAACACTTGGTAGCAACTTAAAACAATACATGCACATTAACTTAGAGTTTCTGCAGGTTAGAAGTCTGGGCATACCAGTTTTGCCTAGACACTGTCTACAGGATACAAGGTGTTTTAGGACTTAGTAAAAGTAAATATGTGTATATTAAACAACATTGGTTTACAGACTCTGATAAAAACGGTAATGCATCCGAGTTAAATGGAGATATAATTCACTGTTGTGTAACAACTATTTATAGTGGGTCCTGATGAAACTTACTTTCTAGGTGCCACAAAGGTTTTGATATGAGAGACTTTCTTGCCTCCCCCCCAGAACAAGGAGAAATATGACGATGATGGGGTTGCTCTCCAACTGTAAATTGGAGACAACTATTATAGAGGTAATCTCTTATAAAACTGGTAAAACTGCCTTCTTTAATTGACTAATAGACATAGAACTGTGAAAAGGATTACTCTCTGTTCAGAACCAAATATAACACTAAAGTCCTTAAACTATGCGCTTAAGCAAAATATATCAATACAGGAGCTCTGACATCAGTAATGGATTATTCCACCAGGGAGATGTTGGCCAGGGGATCTAAGGTCCCACAAAAGGTAAAGGCTCCTTGCCTCTAAACTGGGATACCTGCAAGAAGAGAGGCGATAAGGCCCTGCTGCTGAAGACCTGATGTTAACATGGAAAAGATGCATTGAGACCACACATGCAAGTGTACAGATGGCCTCTGGAATACCAGAGAGTGTTACCAAGGGCCACTAAACCAATAAAGCAAATACGGGTCTCCTTGAGTCAAGCAAGACTCCACCGTCAGCACCAGCTACACCTCACCTGCCTGGAAATAATGTGCAGCAGAGGCAGCCATATGCCTGTATATCCCAAATCTAATTGGCTATTGGCTCTCTCCTTGGAGGAATGACCCATGGCTGATGCCACAAGCTTACATTCTCTACAGGTTAGGAGATATCATAAGCCACAGTAAGACCCCGTCATATTTAACAGGAAAAAATGTAGTTCGTGGATCAACATCTCATCTAAACATATATGTCTATAACAAAGTAACCTACCATAACTATTAATGCTGCTTAAATACCTATATATCTAATTGCTTGTGCTTCATTAGTAGGATCGAAAGGTTATTCCTGGACAGACTGTCAGCCCATGAAAGGAAACAGCCAGAATTGACCAGAATCCAAGACAACAGCTCCAGAGAGAGTGGACTGTTCTGCTTCTCATCCACTTGTGCCCCTTTTCTAAGCCCAGGGAATAATCTGCGGAAGAGGGGGCGTGGTAGAATGTAAGGGCTGCGATTGGGGTGAATGGTGAAACTACAGCAATGTAGTCTGGACCCTCATTTGATTAACCTGATTGAACATACAACCCCTCACCCCCCGCTGGAAGGTGGGGCTGTGGGTGTTTGGGCACAACAGCCTGCAAATTGGTTATACATGAAGGATGCTTGTACTCATGGATTATCACTTATAGCTAAAAAATGGAAAAAAAAAAACTGAGAGAGATATGCAGGACAGTCATGGCAGAATGCATGATCTCGGTTGGGGTGGGGGTGGGGGTGAAGGGAAGGGGAGATATGCCTGAACTGAATTGGAAAATGATGTATGAAATGCACAAAGCATCAATAAAAAAAAATGTTGAGAAAAAAAAAACAAATTAATCAATAGTAATAAGTTACCTACACTTAATACAGATCAATAAAACAATTTATAAGGAAAAAAAAAAAGAAGTCTGGGCATAGCATATAGCTGGGTCTTCTGCTTGAAATATGACAAGATGCAAGAAAGTTGTTATCTTGGGTTAATTTCTGTTTGGAGGCATGGTCATAGAAAAATGCAGTTCCTTTCTTGGATGTCAATAATCAATTTATTTTTGTTATGCTACGTGGTAGCTTATTTTTACATTTTTCAAAGTCAGGTAGAGGAGGCTGATAATAAGATTAAGTTTTTTATCTAAAACATAATCTCGAGAATGAAAGACCTGGGGTAGGGGGAAGGGAAAGGGAAATATGCCTGAACTGATTTGGAAAATGACGTATGAAATACACAAAGCATCAATAAAAAGTGAAAAAAAAATAAAAATAAATAAAATTTATACGCACACACAAAATAATTCCAACCAGAGGAAAGATATAAGAAAATAAAATTCAAAATATTAATATTAATAAAGTTGCAGGGTTACATTATCATAAAGTGTGTGCTGATCATTCAGTTAAAACCATAGCAAGTAGTTACAACATTAAATTCCAAAGTAATAAATGTTCCTACGTACACTCATTAAATATAAAAACGTATAAAAATCAAATGAAAATATTAGTAAGTAAATCAATATATTTGCCGCTTTGTATAATTTAAAAACCTTACATTTTATTAGCAGACTCTGGTTTTAAGGTTGTTTTATAAATTACAAAATAACAGAAAACCGTGAAAAACTTTAAAGAAAATTATAAGAGCTATACTATTTTAAATAAATTCAATAATATAGAAATCAAGACATAAATTTATGAAATTTTCTCACATACCACTACACTCACTCTTTTAGTCTGTCTTCGGTTACCATAGCAACATTTCAAATGTTTACAAATTTATAATGAACAGAAGTATGTTTCTCACAGTGCTTCAGAAGGGTAACTCCAGGAGAGAGAGGCCATGCCTATCTCAGTATGTAGCATTTGGACTGTTGGTTTTATAGTATATGCATTCAAGCTATAACTCATATGATATCTGACTTGTAAATAAAATGTTCAACCAAAAAAAAAAAAAGACTGAAAGACCATCACTTTTCCATACCCCATTATCTTAGAAGCAAGTACCCATGGGCAGGAATTGTTTTCTAAGAATTGACTCTTGCTGTCTAGAGAAATCATCCTGTAGTTGTATTCTTTATAGAAACTGTCAATCCTCTTTGTCTTACTTTCTTTTTTTTATTCATAGCCAGATAAATAACTGGTCCCTCTGTTAGGTGAAAGCAGTCCAGGGTGGTCCAGCAGGGATGCAGAATGTGGTGGAAAGTTTTGGTCTTGAGTCAGCGGTCATAACCATTTGCCAACTCTCACTCATGCTCAGTTGCTCTTTCCAGCAGGTCATCGTTCATCTGCTGGAAGCTTCCTGACTGGGCATGCCACATGGTCACTTTGAATCTCACCATCTTATACCAAAAATGCTTGTTCTGGGTTCAGCATGTTGTCCCTCTTGCACAACTCTTAGCTGGGCAGCAAGGTCACCACACCTTTCTTGAGGGCAGTGGACAGGCCCAGGTGCCTCAGCTAAGGCTCCATGGAGTGGGGGAACCAGGGGCCGAGGATCCAGACTCACAGTTACAATTGCTTTGTTGCCATTTCAGACAAATTCCATACCTGTGTATTTTGTGAACCACACATTCACTTCTTCCTTTCTGTGGTTGGTGAAAGAAGATCAACTTCACCCCCCACATTCTTGCTGAGAAGGGGCAGATTGTGTCTGTACTTGTCAGACAGGCTTGGACCAAGACCATCACCATTATCTTTCTTTTGCTAAAGAACACCTGGCTGTGCTTTCAGGCCTTCGGGAAGTCCTTCAGTATGCTGTTCTTCATGTTAGACACAGAGAAGATGGAGAGGTATTGGTAGGAATCCACACATTTCCGAAGCCATGGGATGATTCATAAGGCTCTTCGCTATCAGGTTATGAATCAGATCCAAGCCTTTCTTGGGAGTTTTCATTAAGGGAACATTCTGATTGACTTGAATTTGGACATTGTACTGACGCCACAGGCAGTATGGCTCCAATGGAAAGGAATTATAAGCATCTAAACATCAACAGGCACAGATTGTGGGGCCAATCTAAAATCTGCCCAATACAGGATAAGGATTCTTGAATATTTTACTGTAATTTGAATTTCTGGTCAGACTTAGTCTCAAGTGAGCTTATCACATTTGGTTATTGAGGATTTAATATTGTCAACTTTCAATATAAACTTACATGAAATATTTGCTTTATTTGGGCTTCTGGTTCCTATTTCTTTTATTTACTTATTTATTTATTATATTTTTATGTGTATGAGTGTACTGTCTGCATGTTGGTTGGTGCACCCGTGTCATGCAATACCACGGAAGTCAGAAGAGGGCATCAGATTCCCCTGGAACTGGAGTTAAAAACAGTTCTTAGCGGCTATGTGGTTGCTGGGAATCAAACCCGGGTCCTCTGCAAGAGCAGTTGGTGCTCTTAACTGCTGAGCCATCTCTCCAGTCCCCTCTGATTCCTACTTCTAAGAGTAATAAACAGAAGAAAACTAGAACCAAAACATTAAAAAAAAAAAAAAAGCAAACAATAGAGGTCAATACACCAATAACAGAAACCTTACTGGTCTAAGCTTCTCTGGCCTATAGTTACTCAGAAAACTTACAGTTCTGGCAAACATAAATTTAGGAGTCTTCTAATTAAGAACAGTGTGCTGGATAGCACTAGTGTCAACTTGATACATGTGGGTCGAGGGGGCCTCAGTTGAGGAATTTCCTCCTTTGGACTGGGCTGTGCCCATGTCTGTGGGGTTTTTTCTTGATTATTGAGTAATGTGGGAGAGCCCAGCCCACTGTGGGAAGTACCACCTCTGGGAGGGTGTTGGACTACCCAGGCTGCATCATGGAGACCAGTACAGGAAGATGAAGACAGGACATGGTGCTTACTGGTCCTCGTTTGGTGACCAAGGGAAGGAAAGACCCCAGTGTGGAGCACAAGGGCATGGTTGTTTGGGCTTGCCAAGGAGGATCCTTCAAACAATTCCTTAAGGAAAACATGGCATCTTTCAGCCTAATAAAGAAAAAACAACAACAACAATAATAATAACAATAATAATAATAATAATAATAATAATAATAATAATAAAAGCAGGCTGAGCATCAGCAAAGGAGGCAAGCCAGTAAGCAGTGTTTGTTCCTCCATAGCCTGTGCTTCCACTCCTGTTTCAGATTCCTGCCTTGAACTTTGGGATCCCTCAGTGATGAACTGTGACCTGGAAGATGGAAGGTTTATAATTCCTTTCCTCCTCAAGTTGGTATTGGTCAGAGTGTTTTGTCAGGGCAAATGAAAAAAAAAATCTAGAATAAACAGGTACAATTTCTTTCTTTGTCTTTGGTCTTTTTGAGACAGGGTCTCCCTGCAGCCCCAGCTGGCCTGGAACTCACTCTGTAGACCAGGCTGGCCTTGAACTCACAGAGATCCACCTGCCTCTGCCTCCCAGGTGCTAGGATTAAAGATGTGCACCACCACGCCCAGCGAACAGGTACAATTTCTAAATATCACAGGACTTAAGGGGCCATGTATGATCTACCTTGTTGAATTCCTCCAATCTCCAGTTTATCTAAAGGCTTTTGTTTCCTCTAAAACAACTTAATCCCTGGGGCAGAAGAAGGAAAAATACCCTTTCAAGAGGTAATTAGCTGATGAGTAGATTTGTAATCTAACATAAATTTAGGCCATCTTCCCTCTGTACTTAGCTGTGGAGTGTTTGTACTGTGAGGGAATGTTATGTGCTTGATAAGAACTTGTGTGAGAAAATAGTAAATTCTTTGACATTTATACTTCAATATTTGCCTTATGCTTTCTGACCTCATACAATTCTCACAGTGATAAACTGCAAAGCCAGTGCTTGTGATTCGATCTAGTAAGACAGCAGCATGTTCAAAATCAAGTCATAAAACTTTTGCTTTAGTTAGAGTATTGTTTGTTTAGGAGAAATATTTATGAATGTTGAATTATCAAGCCGAAATGCTACTTTTTGATCAATCATTTATATAAACTTTCAACAAAGACTTTAGACACAACTTTATTTTCCTGCAAAACTATGTATAATTCTGCCTAGAATTTTTCAGAGGTGATCAGATCTATATTGATGAAGCCTATGGTATACTCAATTAAATGTGTATATACATTTAATTTAGAATTATCACATCAACAAATAAATTACTAGATACCATATACCTTATACTGTAGTATCATTAGCATGGTTTGCAAAATCTTCAACTTCTATGTGGTTATTTTTGTGTATGCATGAGGGCTGGAATAGTAAATCAGAATTTTCTTTACTGGTTAAAAAAATAACTGGATAATGATTTTAGTCTCCCTTCACTAAGCAGCTGTTGAAGTCTGGCTCTGTCTTGGTCCTGCTATGTTGTCCTTGTTGTTCCTGTGTGGTATTATTTCAAAGAAATTCCTTGGGATTTTTGTCCTTGTTGTTCCTGTGTGGTATTATTTCAAAGAAATTCTTTGGGATTTTCCTGAATTTCCTCAAAAGAAGGAGCATTGAAGTGTCCATTGCAGACAATATTTACTCTTTCTGGTAGTTCTTAACTATATTCCCAAAATCCTACTAATTATTGTGCTTAGGTTTCTGTTTGTCAGGTATGAGATGCTAGCAAACAAGTTTTCTCTTCTCTGATATGTTTAGTTAAAGTTTCTGCCTTTTGTAGATGCAACTACCTTTGTAATATTTAGACAGGTATTCATTCCAAGGTACAAATCTTCCAGGGACAAGAATATCCTTGCAATTAGGTGCTTTGAAAACAATAGAAAATAGCATCACAAACAGTCCTATGTTTCCTTAATGCTTTGCTATTGACTTGTCAAGGGACTGCTCCTAGCCAGATTCACTTAAATGTTTGTGTGTGATGATGTGTATAGATATTGCTAAGGTTTGCCAACAAAAGACCAAATTGTATCACAATTTACAAATTCTAAGAAATGAAGCTATGTGAAAATGAATTGAGATCTTCAATCTCTACACCAGAATTCATTCCTTTACTTCTATATACCCATAGACTGCCATTCCTACTCTGCATGGACCAGGGGCTTCAATTTTAGCCAAATTTTCTCTACCTCACCTCCCTCAATAATTAGATAATACATATCATTTGGTTCCAGACTAACTTACATTTTCTTAATCCAGTCAGGAACAGCACATTTAACAATAATTTTGTAAATAATTCCTTAAAAAGATAGGTTAATGGAGGGAACATTTGGACTTATTGAGGTTTAACATTACAATGTTTTATTTTTATTTAATTCTATATTTTGCAAGAAAGAAGCCATATATATAGTCTCGGTAGAAAGTTGAATGTGGATAACAACTTTACAATCATTGCTATATATTTGACTATACAGTCTGTATTAGTCTACACTATATTGACTAGCATCTCAGTACCTTAGTTTTTGATTTTCTAAATAATTGTTTAGTTTTACATGATACTTAAAATCTGGAAAAGGGTTATCCTCCCAGCCGGTATTAAAGGCACGCTTGTGTGACTCTTGAGATTTGAGATCTCTTGAGCCCAGCGGCAGGAAGAGGGGAAGACAGGTAGGAACTGGGTGCCTTGGCGAGCTGATTGCTGATCGTTTGGTCCTGCTGTCTTTGGTTTGATTGGCCTTTGTGGCTGTGAGGTTGGAGTTATCCCCCCAGCTGGGATTAAAGGTGTGGTCTTTGGCTTGATTAGATCTAGTGGCTGTGGGGGCGGAGTTATCCTCCCAGCCGGTATTAAAGGCACGCTTGTGTGACTCTTGAGATTTGAGATCTCCTGAGCCCCCCCCCCCGCCAACTGAGATTACGAAGAAGGATCTGAAGGAGGCAAGCAAAGCACGCCTTCAACACAGTGAAGAGGCATTCAGGACTCACATTGGAATACAGGCAAGGAGAAGCCCATATGCCAGGATCACGAAGAAGAAACTACACTGGAAAGGTGCAGGATAATCCCACGCCAAGCTTTACCAACCCTATGGATGACTCCTGCAGTGGGATGCCCCAGGACACAGACATCAGAAACACAATTGGGAACATACTTAAAGAACTACAAGATCATAAAGAACAAATTAAAGAACTAAGAAAAGAGAATGAGGACCGAGAGAGAGAGAATGACAAGCTCCGGAAGGAAGTAGAAACACTGAAAAGATCCCATGCTGAAAAAGAAAAAGAAACCAACCAGCAAACAAAAGAGCTACAAAAAGAGATCGAGAAGCTCCAAAAAGAAATAGAAACACTAAAGAAATCAGAAGAGGAAATGAAAAAGGAAATCAAACACTCATCCATTCAAGAGGAAAGGAATGAAAAAAGCCTCAGAAGCAGAATGGAGGAAGCAGAACAAAGAATATCAGACCTGGAGGACAACACAGAACAACTAAAAACCTCAAGGAAAGATTATGAAAAATTTAAAAATACACAAAAATGGAACAACCAGGAGCTGTGGGACACTATGAAAAGATCAAACCTCCGCATCATAGGAATAGAGGAAGGAGAAGAATCCCAAGAGAAAGGTATTGATCAGATCTTCAACAGAATAATAGATGAAAACTTCCCCAAACTAAAAAAGGACAAACCAATACCAATACAAGAAGCACATAGAACTCCAAACAGACAAGATCAGAAAAGAAATTCTCCACGCCACATCATAGTTAAAATGCTGGACACCCAAAACAAAGAGAAAATTCTTAAAGCGACAAGAGAAAAACAACAAGTGACCTATAAGGGGAAACCTATCAGAATAACAACGGACTTCTCACAGCAAACGATGAAGGCAAGAAGAACCTGGAGCAAAGCATTCCCAGTGTTGAGGGACAATGGATGCCAGCCCAGGTTACTATACCCAGCAAAAATGTCAATCATAGTGGAAGGAGAGAGGAAAATCTTCCATGACATAAACAACTTGAAAGAATACATGTCCGGAAAACCAACCCTTCAGAGAATACTTGAAGCAATCCAAAGAACAGAAGAAAGGAGCAACCAACCCCAGGCAACTAGAAGGAGAAATCAATAAAAGCATAACTGCAGAAGTAGAAACCTAAATCAAAACCGCAGATGGATAATAAGGCAAAAGGAAGCAACACAAACCTATCAGTCATAACCTTAAATATTAATGGACTAAATTCCCCAATCAAAAGACATAGACTGGGAGACTGGATTAGGAAACAGAATCCATCGATATGCTGTCTGCAAGAAACACATCTTACCTTCAAGGACAGGCACCACCTTAAAGTGAAGGGATGGAAAAAAATATTCCAAGCAAATGGTACCAAAAAGAAAGCAGGTGTTGCTATTTTAATATCGGATAAAATAGACTTCAAAGTAAAAGAAATCAGAAGAGACAAAGAAGGCCATTACATTTTCATCAAAGGAACAATCCACCAAGAAGATTTCACAATTATGAATATATATGCCCCAAATTCTGGTGCACCAAACTTTATAAAGACAATTCTCCAGGACCACAAGTCACAGACTAACCCCAGCACACTCATAGTGGGAGATTTCAATACCCCACTGAGTCCTTTGGATAGGTCAACAGGACAAAAAATAAACAGAGAGACATCTGAACTGAACGATATGATACACCAAATGGACCTCATAGACCTCTACCGAACATTCCATCCTAATACCAGAGAATACACTTTCTACTCAGCACCCCACGGAACATTCTCCAAAATCGACCACATCCTGGGACACAGAAGAAACCTCTACAAATACAAAAAGATTGAAATAATTTCATGCATCCTGTCAGACCACAGTGCAATGAAGCTCAACATCAACACCAGGACAAGCCCTCCTGCCTACAAGAACACATGGAGACTAAACAACACACTCTTGAATAATGAATGGGTCAAGGAAGAGATAAAGAAAGAAATAAAAACATTCCTGGAACTGAATGACAATGACAATACAACACAACAAAACTTATGGGATACCTTAAAAGCAGTCCTAAGAGGGAAATTTATAGCCCTGGGTGCCTACATTAGAAAAACAGAAAGAGCACAAGTGAATGATCTAACACTACAGCTAAAAGCACTTGAGAGGCAACAACAGATGAACCCTAAACGCAACAGACAGGAAGAAATAACAAAAATCAGAGCAGAAATCAATGAAATAGAAACAAAGAAAACAATACAAAAAATCAATGAAGCCAAAAGTTGGTTCTTTGAAAGAATAAACAAGATAGACAGACCTCTAGCCCAGTTAACAAAAAGAAAGAAGGAACAACTCCAAATCAATACAATCTGTGATGAAAAGGGAAATATCACAACGGACAAGGAAAAGATCAAGAAAATTATATGGGAATATTACAAGAACCTATATTCTACCAAGTTTGAAAATCTAGAAGAAATGGATGAATATCTGAAATCTTGGGAATCACCAAAGCTTGGCCAAGAGGAGACCAGCAGCTTAAACAGACCCATAACATATGAAGAAATAGAGGATGTAGTAAGAAGCCTCCCAACTAAAAAAAGCCCAGGCCCAGACGGTTTCACAGCAGAATTCTATAAAACATTTCAAAAAGACCTACAACCATTATTTCTGAAACTGTTTAGAAGTATACAATCAGAGGGAATTCTCCCAAATTCCTTCTATGAAGCCAACATCACTCTATTACCAAAACCAGGCAAAGATCCAACTAAAAAGGAGAATTATAGACCCATCTCCCTCATGAACACAGATGCCAAAATTCTAAACAGAATACTGGCAAATCGCATACAGACCCACATCAAGAAGATCATCCATCATGACCAAGTTGGATTCATACCAGAGATGCAGGGATGGTTCAACATACGAAAATCAATAAACATCATCAAACACATAAACGGAATCAAAGACAAAAACCACACCATCATCTCAATTGATGCTGAAAAAGCCTTTGACAAAATCCAGCATCCCTTCATGCTTAAAGTCCTAGAAGGAATTGGATTGGAGGGATCATTCCTCAATGTAATCAAAGCCATATACAGGAAACCCACAGCCAATATCATCCTAAATGGGGAAATGACGGAAACATTCCCTTTAAAGGTAGGAACTCGGCAAGGCTGCCCCCTATCACCACTCCTCTTCAATATAGTGCTTGAAACACTTGCTAGAGCAATAAGGCAAGAAAAGGATATTAAAGGAGTACTAATTGGAAAAGAGGAAGTCAAACTATCCCTATTTGCTGATGATATGATTGTTTACTTAAGAGATGCAAAAAACTCCACCAGAAAACTCCTAGAAACGATTAACAGCTTCAGCAAAGTGGCAGGATACAAAATTAACCTTAGAAAATCAATGGCCTTTCTTTACACCAAGAACAAGCAACTGGAGAAAGAATTCAAAGAGACCTTCCCACTCACAATAGCCTCAAAAACAATAAGATACCTAGGAACAAACCTAACCAAAGACACCAAAGACCTCTACAACAAAAATTTTAAACCCTTAAAGAAAGAAATTGAAGAAGACCTCAGAAGATGGAAAAACCTCCCATGCTCATGGATTGGGAAAATTAACATTGTAAAAATGTCCATTTTACCAAAACTCTTGTATAGATTTAATGCAATCCCAATCAAAATCCCCAAGAGTTTCTTCACAGGCTTGGAAACAAAAGTTCTTAAATTCATTTGGAGAAACAAAAGACCCCGAATAGCCAAATCAATCCTGAGTGAAAAGAGCTACACAGGAGGGATCTCTATACCAGATTTTAAACTATACTACAGGGCTATAGTCATAAAAACAGCCTGGTACTGGCACAAAAACAGACCTGTTGACCAATGGAACAAAACCGAAGATCCAAATCTGAGCACATACAATTTCAGCCATCTCATATTTGACAAGGGGGCCAAGAAACCACAATGGAGAAAAGACAGCATCTTCAGCAAGTGGTGTTGGCAAAACTGGATCACCACTTGTAGAAGAATGAAATTAAACCCCTACCTCTCACCCTGTACAAAAGTCAACTCCAGATGGATTAAAGACCTCAACGTGAAACCCCAAACTCTGAAGGTGATAGAAGAAAAAGTTGGCAGCAGACTACAAGACATAGGCGTAGGAAAAGACTTCCTAAATCAGACAGCAGCTGCACAAGAATTAAGGTCGACAATTGACAAATGGGACCTCATCAAACTCAAAAGCTTCTGTACATCAAAAGAAACAATCAAGGAAGTGAAGAGAAATCCCACAGAGTGGGAGGAAACCTTCACTGCAGATACATCTGACAAAGCATTGATTTCCAGAATATATAAACTACTCAAAAAACAAAGAAAAAAGAAAACAAATGACCCGCTCAATAGATGGAGCAAAGAACTGAACAGAGACTTCACAAGCGAGGAATTAGAGATGTCTGAGAAACACCTCAAGAACTGCTCAACATCACTAATCATTAAGGAAATGCAAATGAAAACCACTTTAAGATATCATCTTACTCCAATAAGACTGGCTAGGATCAAGAAAACAAATGATACCAAGTGCTGGAGAGGTTGTGGGGAAAGGGGAACACTCATCCACTGCTGGTGGGAATGTAAACTCGTACAGCCACTATGGAAAGCAGTGTGGAGAACCCTTGGAAGACTTGGAATGAACTTGCCACCCGACCCAGCCATACCACTCCTGGGCATGTACCCTCAAGACTTACGCCACCACAGAGATACATGCACGGCCATGTTTATTGCAGCTCTCTTCACAATAGCAAGGAGCTGGAACCAACCTAAATGCCCCTCAACTGACGAGTGGATAGAGAAAATGTGGTACATCTACACAATGGAGTTCTATGCAGCAGTAAAGAAAGACGACATCACGAGCTTTGCAGGAAAATGGCTGGAGCTAGAGGACATCATGCTGAGTGAAGTAACACAGTCCCAGAAAAACAAACGACGAATGGTATCCCTCATCTGTGGATGCTAGTGCCAATTACCCAGTTGTAAGTATTTCTTGTGTAGGGCCCCCTGAGCTTCTGTACAAAGCAGTTGGACATAATGCATTTTGGAAACAACAACAACAACAGAAAATACTGCATCAAAGAACTGACTGAAACAGTGAACTTCTGCTCAAAACAGTCAACGTCCCCATGGAAAATATTGAGAAAGACTAAGAGATGGAAAGCATGTTTGGCAGAATGCACGAGCTCTGACGGGGTGGGGGAATGAGCGGGAACACGGGTCTAGATTTGTTAAAAATAAATAAATACAATAAAAAAAAAAATAAAAAAAAAAATCTGGAAAAGGAAATGTAGCTTGTATAAAATACAAGAGAAATGAATCATATTAATGAGGTATAGATAAGTTTTTGCAAAAATGCTGCACATTTTCTTCCAAATCTTCACTCATAAAGGATTGTAATCCACATGGAACTTGCATACAGTGCTTTTAATTAAATAGAATGAACCTTAGGTTAAATGTGAAAGTATGGTAATAGTGTAGCATAATTGCATATTAACATTTATTGAGCTTTCTCTCTGTGTGGTATGTAGTACAAAAGAACTAGATAGATCTAAGTTCCTTTGTAAACTAATTATCTACTGAGGAGATAGAATTCAGGAAAATGAGCACCCATGCCCAAAATTCCCTGTGTAGACTTCAAAAGGACCAGTGTTAGGCACTATATTCACATAACACTTTGAAATGTATAATGCATTCTCATGTATAGTGAGTCTAAAGAGCTCTAAAGATATTCTGAATGCTAGTGGCTGTAGTGAAAGCAAAGACTTTGGCCTCAAATGAAGCTGGAATTCAGCTTCCTGTGGTGGAGATTTACTTAGTATCTCTGTGTATTGGTTTCCTCACTGGTATCCTAAGGATAATACACACTTGTCAGAGTTGTTTCAAGAGCTAAGGGAAATGAATTTTATGCTTTTTGTGACGTGGTAACCTCATAGTAGGCACCCATGAAATTTTTTGTTACTTTCCTGTCTTCCATTTGTTGACACTGATCTGTCTGTTATATTACTAGGTTCTTGGTCCTCTGAGTAATATCAGGTATTTTGTTCAGTATACTGCACAGCTGTGCTCATCATGTGCTGAGGGATCTGAAAACTTAACCTAAAGAACAGCATTACAGATCTATGTCAAAGATCTATCTGTTCACATCCCAGATGTTCATTTGGTTTCATAAGAAACGTTTTTATTTGATTCAAAATACATATGCATGGATTTCTCTATACAGATATAGCTCTTTGGCACTTGACACTTGATAATATGCTTGATATTTCATGGCCAAATGCTATGAGCTTCACAAACTTCTTTGTAGTCTGTGTATTTCATACATAATTCATACATCTTAGTTTCCATTTTTGTGTTGCATGCTACAAAAGAAATAGAAATAGCATTAATAAAAATGTCAGTGTCTGGACATAAAGATGAAGTCAGCGGGGAAAATGATGGGACCTTCAGTGATTGCACATGAAAAAGTGTAAGAAAAGACATGAGGATGTGCACTTGCCTGCAAGCCCTGCCAAATCTGATTTTTATTACACAGATAGATTTGTATTAATTAAAAAATAAGAAAGGGTTACTAAAATATATTAGCTTTATATAGCGTTATTCCCCTTCCAAATATGAGAAGTATGAAAATATTGAATGGTTTTACCAAATATATTTGCAAAATGCACTTGAATGGCATTGAGATGAGATAAAAGCTGTATCTTCTCTCTGAAGTTATTAAAAAGTAATTATTTTCTATTTATATCCAATTAATAATATACATGTGCCATATATATAAATAAGGAATAATAAAAAAGTCATTTTCTCTCAAAATGTACTATCTTCCTACATGATGTCATTGGAAAAGTAGACTTTGCATCTCTAAAATGCCTTCCTTACCATGTTTATGATCTTTTCCTGAAAGTAATACAGCAAAATCTCCATAACCTTTCCCACTGGATTTTAGATGAATAGAAACCAGACAATTATAAAGAATGATCAGATTTGAATCTTGATTTTGGGGGAGATTTGCATTGATTGAAATATTTCTAGCCATAAGCTCTGAAAGTTGTAGCTCTGGATTTATAGCTACTTTTTTTCTAGGACCTGCATGTAGATTCAGTTATGTTTTTTGCCTACTAATCCCTAGTTTGAAACAAAATATATATTTAAAATCTCAAATGCCCAATTGGGAACATTTTTTCATTCCATATTTGATAATTATACATGCTTCCCAAGTCCTATAAAAGTGAGAATGCAAGGATTCTTTTATGATTATGAAAATAAGCATATACCTTTGTAGTCACAACAGTCATGTTCAACAGGAAAGTGTTTTAAAGCTAGTATAGCATTGAGGTCATTCATCTCAGCTCCTGACATTAAAAATTCTGAAGCAGAACTCAGAAAGGCAAAGTTAAGTTTGAATTAGGTTAGTAAACCGAGTCATCCCCTTTCTTTTTCTCCATGTGGTGAATAGTGTACAGTGCTCTTTGAAAACAAGAATGTTCTTAGAAATCTATTTCCATAAGGATAACATTGCTGAGAGATGTTCATAATTCAATGTCAAATTGTTGACCTGATACAGATTCACAAATATTGAGAAAGACTGAGAAAGAGATGAATAGCAGTTTGGCAGAATGCATGAGCTCTGGAGGGGTGGGGGGATGGGGGGACACAGGTCTAGATTTGATAAAAAATGTATGTATAAATAAATAATAATAATAATAAATATTTTAAATTAAAAAAAAGAAAAGTGCATTTTTATTTTTTTCCCTTTGCACATATGGAAATGATGTGACATTTTCCTTTTAGGTCTTTTAAAAAAAGTTCTGGGCAGAGATTCATTTTCCTTGTATCAAAATTGCAAGAAGTCATTTTAATTAATGATACATTAACATTACTTTCATTAAGTTCAGTGGGTCCTCTTTCTTAAATTTCTCAAATAATGAGATTAAATAGGACTTGAATTCAAGTTATAGTGATATGCTTGTCTTATTGTGATCTGTTTAAGTTAACATGTAGTTGGTCATTATTTCATGTGTCTTAAGGACAAAATTAAGTTGTTGGCTAAACTACATCAAGAGATAGTACTATTATAGCACATGCACATGTAAGAGTATTAACTCTAGATACAAATTACAACTTTTTCACTCTGTTTTAATTAACTATTTTAATTCTTGGTTGGAAAATTTATCTTCCGCATTTATTATAAGAACATATGGGATATGAAAATAAAGAAATCAATTTTAGACTGGACTAGAAAAACTGTGAAATGGACATTTAAATTAAATGAGAAAATTACTTTAAAAATAATTTGTTAAGTATTTAAATTCAAGTGTTATTACTCTAATGAGAGTTGATGTGTAAATAGTGCTGTAACAAGTTATAGTTGGTATGAAAATATCACTTTGATAATTTTTAAATAAAAGATATTTACTATTTTTATCTGTGTGTGTGCATGTGTGTTGTGCCTGTTTGAGTTCATATGTACCAAGTGCATACAGGAAGGTGTGGAGGCCAAATGAAGACACTGGATTCCCTGGAAACCTGGAACTGGAGTCATAGGCAATTGTGAACTACAGTGTGGTTTCTGAGATTTGAACACAGGACCTCTGAAAGTGCAGAGTGTTCTTAGTCACTGAGCCATCTCTCTATCCCCCTGATTATTTTATATTTTAGAAAATATTTGCATTTATTTGAGAATTCCATACAGTGTATTTTGATCATATTCTGACTTATTCCTCCACCTCTACCTCCACTTTACAGCACACACACTCCAACTTCATGTCATCTATTTAAAAAGACTTATAAAGTCTAATCTGTGTTTAAGTGATCTTTGGTGTGTATCAGTCCATTGCAGTTTGGTCAACCAGGCACTGTACCAGTAAGGAAATGGACTCTTTCTCTTCTAGCAGCTATCAATTGCCAAAATCAATTGCTAGGGCCGGGTCTCCCTGCCATCATCCCTTATCCCTGCGTGGCTTGTGTTTGTACAGTTCTTGTGCCCGCTGTCTTCAGTGTTCTGTGTACATATGTGCACCTATCCTGTGATGTCAGATAATAGAGTTTATTTGAGTTCATCTGTCACCTCTGACTCTTACATTCTTTCTTCCCCACCCTCTGCAATGATGTGTGAGCCTTGGGAAAGGAAGGTGCAGTATAGGTATCCCAGGTGGGGCTGAGTCTGCCAGAGTCCTTTATTCACTGTGCATGACTGGTTGTGTGTCTCTCTGTTAGTCACCATCTTGTAGAAGAACCTTTTCTGGTGAGAGTAGAGAGATGTACAAATCTATGGTATTGACAGTAAGTCATTAGGGGGTCTGTTTAATACTACATCCATTTTTTCAGAATTATAGTAGTAGCTTCTTCCCTGTGGCCTGTGACCTGTCTAGCCACAGGTTCTTGCTTCTGGCAACAATATCAGGTATGGAGTCACCTGTGAAGCAGACTCTACATCCAATTAGAAACTGGTTGGTTACTTCCATATTTTTCATGTCACTCTTGCACTAGTGGGCATATTTTGCCAAGCCAGGTATTATTGGAACCCACAGGATTCACAGTAGGGTAAGGCTGATGATTACTATTCTCTGTCAATAAACAGGCATAGCAGCTTCTGATATGGTGAGAGATGCCAGTTGAAATGAAGACCTAAGGTCAATCTAACTTTGATTTTTTCCATGTTTGTTCTACAAGTCAAGTATTAAGTGCTTTAGCAATAGGACTTTACAGTCAAGTTCTGGTGGGTAACCAAGTACAATGGTAGCAGCCAGCATTATTTGAGGATCTTTGGAATCTTTCTGGTTGACAACCCCAGAAGAGGGAGTCCATTTCTGGTTCAGGGATTTTCCTTGGCTAGCCTATAATATTTATCAAGACAATTCAACATGCTACAGGGGAATTGCAGCTCAGTAATTTTTATAATGTATATGTATATGTTGAAAGAAGTGTCTATAGTAGGTTTTCATATGACTTTTTTCAAAAGGTTTTTAGTGTTAGTTTTACCTCCTCTTACTCGTTCTATTTGCTTGTTTCTTTGACTTTGTTGTCTATTTCTTGAGATGGGGTCTAATGAAACTCAGGCTGTGTTCTAACTCTAGTGGAAGATGGCATTGAGCTCCTTATCTTCCTGCCTCTGACACTAAAATATTGAGATTATGGGCATGAACCGCCATGGCCTGATATTAGACTTTACATTTAAGATAAAGTCTTGCTATATAGCCCAGGTAGGGCTCAGACATTTCATCTGCCTGCTTTGTTAAGTATCGAGTTGATGCCTGTATACAACCAGACATAGCTGAAAATATGGTTTATAATGGTAGCATGATAGTTCCTTTGTGAGTTTTATTTTTCCAAGTTTAAAGTAGATGGTAATTCTTATGTCACTGGTGTTTTACACAAAATCTTAACAAAATACTGAAAGATAACCTCATGCTATGTATTTGAAACATTTCGGTGTCCATTAAAAATGCATTTGGTATATATTTATGATATTTAGTTAATAGTGGGATTTAGTGATATTTAGCTTTGGAACCAGGTCTCAGATTTTTCAATATTCTACTCTTTTAATCCAGCATATACTTAATTCTTCCTTAAAATTCCAACCCACCTAATTTAGACTTCTAAAATACCCTTCTTTCCACCTTCTCTCATCTGTTCAATGTGAATTGCAACAATGATTATTATTCATTTTTGCAACTTCTATCAAGTGTCAAGGATTTGAAGAGTCTTACTGGATTTGTATGAGGAAAGCTAGGTTTCTCTGAAGGTGCGATTAGATGTTATAATTGAACCTGAATTTCTGAGACAGTGTTGGAAGTGGTCACATTAGTCATCTGTATGAATAACCAAATTTCAGTTTTTTAAAGGTTACAGATGCAGGAAAGCTCTTTGAGCATAGCAGGCTACTTATTGCCAAACTTCCTTCCCTTGATATCTGGAACCTCAATCTGAATCCTTTCCATGGATGATTGCTATATAGATTAGCAATTTTGATGTGTGAAGTTTTGGGAATTAGATTTTTGAAGACAGGCTTAGCATTCATCTTTGTTTATCTGCCCATCTCCATCTATTAATTAAAATTACAATATGTATTGATTTGCTTTCTTGTGGGGACTTTTGAGAGGATAGTTTTAATTCGAGACTATTAAGAGAGATTAAAAGTACCCACTGCTATCTTTTCTTCCTAAATCTCAGTCCAAATTTGAAAAAAAAATTCTTACTTGGTGTGATATGAGTTACCTATACCATATTATTAGTTCTCTTATACACTTCAATATTAGAAACTGTATTAGAAAGGTGTGTGTGTGTGTGTGTGTGTGTGTGTGTGTGTGTATTCACATGCATGTGGAGGTCAGAGGACCACTATGTGGAATTGGTTCTGTCCTTCCACCTCTTTGTGTGTTGCAGTGATAGAGCTCAGATTCTCAGGCTCGTGTGGCAAGCACCATCTTAAGCACCCTTAAGACATTCTTATTGAAGAAAGAGAAAAATCTCTAAATTCATTGGAATATTGAACTTATTATCTTCAATCAAGTATAAATACCTAGGATTTCTTTTTAGAAATGTATTGAGCATTTGTACAACTCATACAAGGGTTCCTAACCAAACCCAGTGTCCCTCATGCCCCAAACCCCCATATGAGCTCATGCGTTATAACATCTTGCTAAGCCTTATCTAGTTGAGCTCTTGATCTCAGATGTCTTTCTATGTAAATATATCTGCTGGAGTCTAGTCAGGATATCTAGGAATCCTAGGTAAGACATACTCATCCTCACCCAATAGTACTCAGTCTCTTGTAGTTCTCAGACCAGGGTCAGTCCCCGATCCATTTCACTTGCTCTGTGTTGAGACCTTGGCCCAGTTGGCATGAATCCTGTGTCTGTTGCCTACATTGCCACAGGTTTACAAAAGTTTACAGTTGATTGTAAGGCACCGCTTCTCTGTTCATGCACCAGCCCTGCTTCTGATAATCTTTCTGCCCTTTTTTCTGCAATGATCCCTGAGCCCTTGCTAGGTGAGGTTTAATATAGGGGTTCCCTCCAGGGATACACACTCTGGAGGCTCCCATTCTTTGAAGCTTGACTAGTTGTGGCCTTCTGTTTGCATCACACTCTATTGCATAGGAAGTTTTGCTGGTGAGTATTGAGGGGTGCACTTGTTTTCTCTCTGCTCCTCACTCTGTGTTTAAAGGTTCAATTGTACATGTGTCTCTTAGGACTGGGGACTTTTCAGATGTATACGTTCTGTGTCTGACCATTTGTTGGATTCTGCAGTGGTCTCCATCTTTTGTAAAGAGTAGCTTTTTTGATGAGTGGCATATGATATGCTTCTCTGTAAATATACATTTTCATAATTATTGTATGGTGAGAAATTTCATTTGTCTAGAAATATGACCCCAATAAACATTTTACTAAGCTCTATGTCCTCTCCAACCCTTGCCTTTGGATGAATCTACAGTGACTCTCATGGGTTCACACCCATTGAGGAGGTTCCAAGTCCAATTAGATAGCTGTTGACCGTGCTCCAGGTAACAGTGCCTCTACTGTGCCAATAGAAGTAGTTTGCTGCATAGCTCATCATGGTTGTTAGAGTTTGGCACTGGATTGTACCATTGATTGATTTACTCTCATAGCAGTGTGCATATTGTCTAGCATTATGAGGGCTTAACTTCAGACAGAAAAGTTCCAGGTCAGTTCTTCCATTAATCTAAGTCTTATCATGGAAACATGCTGTGCTGGATAGCTTTAGTGTCAACTTGATACACCTGGGTTGAGGAGGCCTCAATTGGGGAATTGGCTCCACTGGACTGGCCCGTGGGCATATATGTGGAGTTGTGTGGAGTAGTCTTGATTGTTGAGCAGTGTGAGAGAGCCAGGCCACTATGGGTGGTGCCACCCTGGGCAGGTTGTTGTGTACCATATAAGAGGGCAGGCTGGGCATGGGCCAGGGGAGCAAGCTAGTGGGCAGCATTCCTCTATGGCTTGTGCCTCAGATCCTGCCTCCAGGTTCCTGTCCTGTGTTCCTGCCTTGAGCTCCCTGAGTGATGAACTATGACCCAGGAGATGTGAACTGAATAAACCCTTTCCTCCCCAAGATGGTGTCTGTCAGAGTGTTTTGTCACAGCTATTGAAGAGAAGCTAGAACACATGCCCTGTTCTGAACATTAGGGTCTTATGTTCTATTTCTGGTAGATAATCAAGAGCTTTGGAGATAGCTTGCTTTGTTTTGAGAGTCACTTGCATAGCTATCATCAACCATTCAAAGGGAGGTGTCCTCTGTCTTGCACTGTGCTCCCTGCCAACAGCCATCAGATTGCACAATACGTGCACTAATACTCAGACAGTGTATGTGAATTTCTCATGGGCTTTGGGGGCATTCTATTATACTCTAGGTTTCCTAGCATCTCAAGTCCAAATCATGTCTATTTTTCTTCTTCTCTTACCACTCCCTCCTCCCTCCCCAGTCCCAGCACTACCATTATCCCCTATCCCCCTCTCCTGACCTCCCCTACCTCACATTATACACCTATTTATATCCCCTTCCTCTCCTCCCAACCTCACACCCTCCCCCTCCCAACCTCCCCCCAGTAACATGTTCCTTACTGTCCCCCACTTTGGGGATTTTTCTTTTCCTTTACTTTCATGTATCCTTTCCAGTTTCCTGGATCCTTGCATGAGTATATATCAGGATATATACTCAGGTAAGGGGATTGGTGTTACAATCCACAAATGAGGAAGAACTACATCGCCTGGTTTTCTGCCTTTGTCTTACTTCAATCAGAATAACATTCTCTAGTTCCATCCATTTACCTGTGAATTTCATATTTTGTTAGTTCTGAGTAGTACTCCATCCTGCAGACGTACCACATTTTCATTATCCACTCTTCAGTTTTGGGACATTTAGGTTGTTTCCATTTCTTCACTATTGTGAAGTGAGCAGGAACAAACATTGATCTACGGGCATCTTTACAGTATGATGAGCCTTCGGGTATATGTCAAGGAGTGGTATAACTGGTTCATTTATAATTTTTTAGAGATCCCACACTGCCTTCCATAGTGGCTGCATTAGACTGTATTCACACCAACAGTGAATGAGTGTTCCCCTTTCTCCACACTCTTGCTATCATCTTGTGTCATTCATTGTCCTGATCTTAGCCAGTCTGAAGATATCTAGTAGTATTTATTGTCCCACTATGGGAAAATATATTATGTAGGCCTATGCACTACACAATTTAAGTATGTTGTCAGTCAGATTTCTGTCACTCTAACAAACATTTGAAAGAAATTTACTTGGAGAAAAAGTTTATTTTTAAGTCATGTATTTGAAACTTTCAATCCATGATTTGTTATCTCTGCTGCTTTTGAGCCTGTGGCAGGAAAGGACATCATAGTTGGGAGCACATGCTGTAGCAAATCAGCTCAACCTATGGACAAGATACACGAGAGAGAGGAGGACTTGGCAGAGGCTCTATTCTTCCCTTCAGAGGAACACCCCAGAGTGACTAGAAATCTTCTAATTAGGCCTCACCTCTTAAAGATTCCATAGCTCCCCAATTGTGCCACACTAGAGACCACACCTTTAACATATGGGCCTCTTAGGGAAGTTTATTCAGAACATAGCACTGTCAGTACTTTATTATTACTCAAGAAGTTCTTGTCATACTCAATACTGAAAGGCAACTACAAAATGGTAACATTTTTAAAGGGTAAACAAATGAAGGTCCAAGGACAAGTGAGGTGGCTTGCTAAGTTTTTAGAGTCACAGTGCTTGGGACAGAATTTTGGAAAAGGCTTCTCTTACTTAAGGAAGTCATCCAAAGAAGACTTAGACAAGGATTCTATTAAGAAAAATGAAAACAAAATCAAAATTAGTTCTGCAAAAAAGGTCAGGTAGGTTGAAATGATATCTTTCATCGTAGTGGAGAAGGCATGGTATCAGGAACTTCAGACATGTAGTCACACGGGCTACATAGTCAAGAAACACAACGGAAAGCAGGTAGGGCCAAGCTATCAAACCTCAATGTCTATTCCTAGTTTCTTACTTCCCATACAGAAGCTCCACCTCACAACCTTCTAAAACAACACTACACACTGGAGGCCAGGTATTACAGGACGTATGACTATGCAGAATGATTTAGGGTTAACCCACAACAATCTAACTCAGATAATATTTTTTTAGTGAGCAATGGTTACAATAGAGATGTGTAGCTGGTTAAACTGCTGAGAATATGTGACCAAGTGCTCATATTCAAATGGAGGGAAATAATAAATCATCTCCCCTAAAGACCAGGAAACATTGTAGAAATCAAATAGTGATTGTAAGAGCCACGTGAAGGCCTGCCTGCCGTGTGTCTCCTCTGAATTGAAGCATGCCTTTTAGAATGGAGGGATGGTCAGGAGTCTCATGAAAGTAATAATAAATGTACAGGCTATGAAACTTAAGGCCCATGAGCTCCCCCTCCCCCTGGATAGCATATAAGCAGTAAACAAGGGCAGGACACTGCAGTGATGCCATTTGCATGAGCTATCGCCAGGCTGCTCTTTATAGGCTCATGAGCTCCCCCTCCCCCTGGATAGTGTATAAACAGTAAACAAGGGCAGGGCACTGCAGTGATGCCATTTGCATGAGCTATCACCAGGCTCCTGTCTATAGGCACATGTGCTTGAATACTTGGTATCTAGTTTGTAGCACTGCTTTGGGAGGTGGTGTGGAAATTTTAAGAGGTGTAGATTCCCTGAAGTAAGTGAGTTACTGTAAATAGAAATTCAGGCTTCATAGCCTAGCCAACCTTCTGTCCATTCTCTGTTTTTTGACTGCGATGCCCATGTGACTAGGTGCCCCAAGTGCTTCAGTTGTTCAAGTCACTGCACTTCTGTAAGTGACCATTCTCCCATCGATGCTCCTGTAAGTATCCCTAATAAATGCATGGGTTTACCACCAAGAGAAGACTGGAAAGAATTATTTCTTCCATCTGTTGCTGTCCTTTCTGCTGGCTAGACAGGCAATTCAGTGCTTTACCCCACAGAAAGTCATGAGGCATCTGCTTATAGAGGTTGTTCTTAGGGTCACCTTTAGACCACTGGAAGAGAATAAAATATTATAATATATGCTTTTGTATTATTTGCTAATACATAAGCCCTTAAAAATTCAGTCTCTCTTGTACGTTGTACCAGAAGTTACATATTCATGTATAATTCCTCAATCAATGTTGCTCATCAAAGAATTAGAATTAAGTCCTCTGTCTTTGATCTTGAAGCTGAGCTATGATTGCTATCTTTGATTTTATTCCTGGGTCTCCTTTGTTGTGAGGAAGTGCCTCGATGTACTTGGAAGTTACTTCCCTGGGGATGGAACTTAGATGTCAACATGTAATGGTGCAAACTATAGTATTCACGATGTACAAAGAATATAAATGGCAAAGTTGCGTTAGAATAGAAAAGCTGACTCTATAAAATAGAACTTAGGGTTTAGAAGTAAGTGTGAGTTTTAAGGAATCTAGATCATGGAAAAAAAAGCAGATGAAGAGAGCAGAGTCAGAGAGGTTTACGACTGATGCAGTAGAATAAGCATCTCAGCGAATAAGGTAAGAATAATCCTGGAGATCAGGACAACTGAAGTCAGCAAATGGTGTTATAGGCAAAGCTCACTAATTCTAAAACTTACAGTGTTGTTCTGTTAAAGCCCCTGTGCCATATTTAGTTTCAGTTTTCAACTTGACACACCTGGGCAAAGGGAATGCAAACTGAGGACTTTCCTCCATCTGAGCTATGAGCTTGTCTATGGAACATTTCCTTAAATGCTACATAATGTAGCAAAAGCCAGCCTACTGTGAGTGGTAACATCCCTGGTCATATTGACCTGGGCTATGGAAGAAAGATAGCTGGACGAGGAAAGCGTGGGAAGCAAACCAGTAAGCAGCATTCCTCCATGGTCTCTGCTTTAGTTTTTAATTTGAGCTCTCACCCTGGCTTCCCTCTAGGACGGATTGTAACCAGTAAGTCTTAAACCCTTCCCTTTCCCAAGTTACTTTTGTTTTGATGTTTACCATAGTGACAGAAATAAAGCTAGAACAGAAATATGTATCAGACAGTGGAATATGGCGGTGACAGACCTAACTGTATGGTTTTGGAGGGCATGATTGCAGAAAGAGTTTAGAACATTTTGGTAGAAAAAGCCACCCAGTGGTTAGAGCTTAAAGGGTTGTTGTGTGGGAATTCGGAAGGTAAGAGTGCTGATAGAAATGCAGATAATGGAGGCCCAGCTTCCCCCAAAGTCTCTATTAGGGCTGTTTCCATGACATTTTGAATATGAAAACTTTGTGTGGTCAGTGGCAATGGGAAACAAGCTTCTGAGGGACCAAGCAGGCTGGGCTGGTGCTCAGGCTGAGAAATTCTAGCTAGGCATGGGAATGGGGGGATCATGGTAACAGTGGGCTAATTGCTAGGGAACTCAGCAGGCTGGTCTGGCGAAGAAATGCTTGACCTAGGATTGAAATTAAAAATTTCCCTGACATTTCAAACCATATTTCAAAGTTATAGTAACAAAAAAAGCAGACATGTAAATCACTTGAACAAAATAGAAGACCAAAATATGCTTTCATATAATTATAGCCATTTGATGCGTGAAAAATATGTGATAAATATACACTGAATGGGGCTGGAGAGATAGCCTAGCTGTTAAGAGCTCCGACTGCTCTTGCAGAAGACCCGGGTTCGATCCCCAGCACCCACATGGCGGCTGAGAACCATCTGTAACTCCAATTCCAGAAGAACTCCAGCTCCAGGGGAATCGAACACCCTCTTCGGACCTCCGTGGCATTGCACGACACGGGTGCACAAACCTCCATGCAGACAATACATTCACACACATAAATAAATAAAGAAAATAAAATAAAAAATATATATATTCACTGAATGTAAGAGAGCATCTTCAGCAAATGGTGCTCAGAGAACTGGGTCTCCATTTCTAGAAGAGTGAAAGTATAACATTATCACTATGCACAAATAATCAAGTGGATCAAAGAATTCAAAGTGAAAATGAAGATACTGACACTATCAAAAGAAAACAAAGCTACTCAGGATATGATTGTAAGAAAGAACTTTCTGAACAGGACTTACATGCTGGGGAATTAAGGCCAACAATTCACAAGTAAGACCTCCTTCTTTAAAAAATAAGAGTGTTAATTAATTGAAGAGGAAACAAAAAGAGTAAGAATCTTTGCCAGATATGCATTCAATAGAGGATTAATATGCAGAATATGCAAAGATCTCAAAAAATCAAACAAAAAAATCAGGAAAATAAATGGGCTATAGATTTGACAGAGAGTTCTCAAAAGAAGAAATAAAAATCACTAAGAAATATCTTAAAAAGTATTCAGTGTCCTTAGAGATTAAGACAATGCAAATTAAAACTGCTTTAGGATGTCATCTTTTCCATGTCAGAATAGCTAAGGTCAAGAAAACACCTGAGAAGAAATGCTGGCCAGGATATGAGGAAGGCAAATACTCAGTCATTGCTGGTGGGATTGCAAACTGCTGCAACCACATGGAAATCAGCTTGGAGAAATCTCAAACTAAATGTAGATCTACCACGTGATCCAGCTATACTACTCTCCCAAAGGGCTTGATAACCTACTACAATGCTTTTCAGCCATGTTCATTGCTGCCTTTTTTTCATAATAGCTAGGAAATGGACCTATCTTAAATGTCCTTTAACTCATTGAAAATGTAGTACATTTATGCAGTGGAGTTGTATTCAGCTGAAAAGGAAAAGGAATTCATGACATATGCAGTGTATCCCAGCTCAGAATCTTTAGATGTGAGTATATAACCTGAAGTTACTGCAAAGGCCAGGAAAGTAGAAAGGAAACATGGTGAGGGGGTTGGGGGAGGGGGAAGAAGGGGCTCCAGAGAGTGAAGAGTGGCAGGTCACAGGTGTTATAGGGAGGAAATGGGGAAAAGGGGGTGGGGGCTAGATATGGTGGAGAGAGTGTAACACAGAGAGATAAAAGGTTAATAACAATAAGGATGTCTGTGAAAGCCATAGGAAAATATATCAGTTTATAAGCTTATTTTAAATTATGTTTTATTCTTTTACAAGTGGTGATCCAATTTTGTCAACCCCCACCATTCACCCTGTACAAAAATCAACTCCAAATTGATCAAAGACCTCAATGCAAATTAAAACCACTTTAAGATATCATCTTACTCTGAAATTCTGAGGGTGATAGAAGAAAACAACGTTGGCAGCAACCTACGAGACATAGACATAGGAAAAGACTTTCTAAATCAGACAGCAGCTACACAGGAAATAAGGCCCACAACTGACAAGTGAGACCTCATTAAACTCAAAAGCTTCTGTACAGAGAAAGAAACAATCGGTGAAGTGAAGAGAAAACCTACAGAGTGGGAGGAAACCTTCACCAGTGATACATCTGAGAGAGCACTAACATCCAGAGTATTTAAACTACTCATAAAACAAAGAAGAAAAAAAAAATGACCGGCTCAAAAGATGCAGTAAGAGCTGAGCAGAGAACTCACAAGTGAAGAAATAAAGATTTAAGGTGAGAATCACCTTTAAAAAGTGCTCAACATCATTAATAATTAAGGAAATGCAAATTAAAACCACTTTAAGATATCATCTCACTCTGATAAAACTGGCTAGGATCAAGCAAACAAATGGTATTAAATGCTGGAGAGGCTGTGGGGAAAAAGGAACACTCATCCACTACTGGTGGGAATGTAAACTCATACAACCACTATGGAAAGCAGTGTGGAGAACCCTTAAAAGTCTCAAAATGGGCCTACCACCTGACCCAGTAATAACACTCCTGTGTATATATCCATAAGACTTATCCTACTGTGGAGATACATGCACATCCGTGTTTATTGCAGCTCTCTTCACAATAGCGAAGAGCTGGAACCAACCCAAATGCCCCTCAAATGATGAGTGGATAATGAAAATGTGGTACATCTACACAATGGAGTTCTATGCAGCAGTAAAGAAAGATGACAACTTTGCAGGTAAATGAAAGGAACTAGAAGCCATTATGCTAAGTGAAGTAACACAGTCTCAGAAAAACAAATGACAGATGGTATCCTTCAATTTTAGATGCTAGCACCAAACCCCCAGTAGAAAGACAAGCTAACGTTAATGTTATATTTCCTTTCCCTGAAAGCAACTGTGCTGTTATAATGTGAATTCTTTAATGGGCTCTAGAACTAACCTATCACCTATATTCAGACTTTGTAATTTTGGTATATGGGTGGAGGGTATGTATGAATAATTTAGAGTGTTATAACATTAAAAGGGAAAAATGTGAATCCAAAAATATGACTTGGAAATAACATACACTTTAATTTCAGATGACATAATGGTAGCAGAGGTATGACACATATATATATATATATATATATATATATATATATGAATATGTTGAAGCCATACAAATTGGAAGGACCAACAACAACAAGAAAGTGGTAGAATCAACAGAAAGAGTAAAGTTCTCCCAAAACAATAATCCTCTGCTTTGAAAAAGTTTTAAAAGACTCAGGAAAACATATAAGATATATGACAGAATGCATAAACTTGGGTGGGATGGGGGGGCATGGAAAGGGAAATGAGTTTAAATTGGAATGAGCAATTGTGTATGTAATGCATAAAACACAAATAAAAATATTTAAAAATAAAATAAAATGGTGTGTGTGTGTGTGTGTGTGTGTGTGTGTGTGTGTGTGTGTGTAGTCATAGGATATCTAACAAAAGTCCCAATGTCCTGCATGGAAAACCTGCCTTCAAGTTGTTGGCTAGGGCAGTCCACAAGATTCCCATGATACCCTAGGTTATTGGCATTTCCCTTGGTTACCCTCCCAGATCTTGAGGGTAAGATGAACTTGCTGAAGACATCACACACTTTGGATATATAACTGGGGGAAACTGAAGTGGATCTGACCTAGAGGTCTCCTCCCCGAGGACTAGCGCTTCTCAGTATCAGAAGCTGGGATGCAAGCTGCCAAGGGAGAACATATCTTATCCAACTACAAAGCCTACAAATCACAACAATGACTATCCCAGAATAATTTCCCTAATGGTGCAGTAGTGGCTCTTTTACCTTGGGAGAAACCAGCAACTCAAAGCTCACTAAATAAGTTGGAATTCATGCCAGTAAAGTAAATTTAGCCATTATCTGCAACTGATGTTGCCATAGACCTTAGAGGAGAACCTAGTACTGTCATTTTATTCAATGGATATAATTTCTAAGTATAATTTAAATATGCATCCTTATATTCACACATAAATATTGTTCGCAACACTTATCACATAGGCATCAAACCCCCAGTAGAAAGACAAGCTGAATAACATTAATGTTATATTTTGCAACAGAGGGAGATTATCATAGAGCTCCACAACTGGCCAAAATTCAGAGAATCAGTGACTACGGGCTACCAAGCCTGAGGTGGTTTGAATGAAAATGTCCCCCCCTAGGCTCCAAGTAGTTGGTGACCCTCTTTTGGGAGTTCTTAGAGGATGTGACCATGTTGAAGGAAGCACATCACTGGGGAGGGCTTAGAGAGTTCTTCAGCCTTGCCAGATCTCCAGTCCTCTCTGCTTCCCGTGCCTGCTTGAAGATGTGAACCTCTGCTTTCTGCTCCTGCTCTGCTATCTCCTGCCACCACACCTCCTCACCAGGATGGACTCTAATTGCCCTGGAACTGTAAGCTCAAATAAACTCCTTTTATATGTTCCCTCGGTCATTGTGTTTCTATTACAGCAATAGGAAAATGACCAACACAGAGCCCTAAGTAATACATTTAAAATGCATCTCCACCAAGCAAGACTCCACCGTCAGCACCAGCTACACCTCACCTGCCTGGAAATACTGTGCAGTAGAGGCAGCCATGTGCCTGCATATCCCAAATCTAATTGGCTATTGGCTCTCTCCTTGGAGGAATAACCCATGGCTGATGCCACAAGCTTACATCCTCTACAGGTTAGGAGATGTTATAAGCCACAGTAAGACCCTGTCATATCTAACAGGGGGTAAAAATGTAATTCATGGATTAACATATCATCCAAACATATGTGTCTATGCCAAAGTAACCGACCATAACTATTAGTGCTGCTTAAATACCTACATATCTAATTGCTTGTGCTTCATTAGTAGGATCAAAAGGTTACTCCTGAACAAACTGTCAGCCCATGAAAGGAAACAGCCAGAATTGACCAGAGTCCAAGTCAATAGCTCCAGAGAGAGTGGACTGTTTTACTTCTCATCCACCTGTGCCCCTTCTCTAAGCCTAGGGAACAATCTGCGGAAGAGGGGGAGTGGTAGAATGTAAAGGCTCCGATTGGGGTGAATGGTGAAACTACAGTGATGTAGTCTGGACACTCATTTGATCAACTTGATTGAACAAACAACCTGTCACCCCCCACTGGATGGTGGGACTGTGGGGATTTGGGCACAACAGTCTGTAGATTGGTTTTGCACGAAGGATGCTTGTACTCATGGATTATCACTTATAGCTAAAAAATGGAAAAAAAAAAACCTGAAAGATACAGGACAGTTATGGCAGAATACATGATCTGGGATGGGATGGGGTGGGGGTGGGGAGGAAGGGAAAGGGAAATATGCCTGATCTGAATTGGAAAATGATGTACGAAATGCACAAAGCATCAATAAAAATTAAATTTAAAAAAAGAACAAATAAAAATTTAAGAAGAATTAACTATAGTCCAATAATAAATTATGCTTCATAGAAAAAAAAATGCATCTCCTATGCCAAAGTCTTAGGCAATTTCATGGAAGAGGATGGGGAAAGACCTTAAGAGCTAGAGGACTAAGACAACTGCTGCTACAGAGTGTCTACTATACTTGACAGGGAATCTGTAGCCCTGAGGCTCAGCAGTATGATTCCTAAACAGGACCTACAAAATAACAATACCAGGTGACATACCAATGAGCATGGGGGCAATTTAACACAGGCTCCCTACTCTTGATGAAGAGCTACAGGCAACCAGTGTTTGCTGGGAGAGGAAGAATCTGTTTTCTCAAGGAATGAGGTCCCTGATAGGTTATCCAATCCTAGGTGGTCCTCCCTATCGTAAGCACGTGTACATAAGAATACATGTATGCATATGTAGCAATAATAATTAAAGAAGGGTCATGAAATCGAGAGGGAGTAGCAGGGGGAATGTGAGCAGAGTTGGGGGAGGATAGGGTTGGAAATGATGTAAATACAGCATAAAAATATTAACCTCAAAAACCGACTAAATTAAATTAAATTAAAAAGAATCTATGGTCAACTGGACGTGAAGAATCAACTCTGATTAAGAAAAAACAGTACCACTGCAGTGAAACTTTCACTTTATTGGAATAATAAAATAAATGTTGATTATCTGGGGCTCAAAACTCAGCTGTCATGAGTAGGAGACCAGCATCACTGAGGTGAAATACTCTGTTTCCCGGGGTCATCACACAGAAGCTGTGGTCTACAGGAAGGAAAGGTCATAAGCTAGAAGCCCAACTTGGCAGTGTGTGTCACACATATATTTGTTTTCAAGGCATGAAGGAATCCTGGAGAGAATCTGAGGCTTGGCCCTGTAGAAAGCCAGGAGAGACCAGTGGTAAAAAGGTGTCACCTCAGTTGCAGTGGAAACCCCAGGATATCAGAGATGCTAGGACTGTGGGATATTCCACCCCCACACAGGACAGCTGCAGGTGTGAAGGGCCTCTCTGAGTTTAGGAGATAAACTGGTGGCAGAGCCAGAGGAGTCAAACTGCTTAAACCAGACAGAAGATCAGCAATGAGTCCCAGCAGATGGACACTGAGCAGCAAAAGTTGGTGTTACACTACTGGACTTTAGTTTTTCTTAATGTGATTAAATTTATCCCCGCTTTCTCTCTTTTGGAGTAAGAAAATATTTAACTTGATTTTGTAGAAAGCTATATTTTTTTTTTTTTAAATTTTTTTATTTATTCTTGTATGTGTATGAATGTACTGTCTGCATGTAGGTTTGTGCACCCGTGTCGTGCAAGGCCGCGGAGGTCAGAAGAGGGTCTCGGATTCCCCTGGAACTGGAGTCAAAGACGGTTCTCAGCCGCCATGTGGGTGCTGCGAATCGAGCCCGGGTCCTCTGCAAGAGCAGTGGGCGCTCTTAACCGCTAGGCCATCTCTCCAGCCTCCAGAAAGCTATATTTAAGAGACTTTGGACAAAATGAGATATTTTGGAATTTTAATTAGAACTTGGACTTTCAAATTGTTAGAAAATGTAAAGACTGTGGAACTTTAAGATTTGTACCATTTTCTCTTATGATACTAGCATGAAGCCTTTGGGACAAACAAGAAAAGAAAGGGTTAACATGATGTGTATCTCAGGGCTGACAAGGGGGGAGTGTCACAGCTTCAGTTGTCAACTTGACCCATGTGAGAGAGGGAACTGAGAAGTTTCCTCCATTAGATTGGCCTTTGGTATGTCTGTGGGCATTTTCTTAGTTGCTATTTTACACAGCAGGGCCAAGCCCACTGTGGGAGTCATTATCCCTTGGCTGGTGGGCCTGGGTTATTTAGCAGGAAGCCAACTCTGCCTTGGATTCACTAAATAATGGATTGTAACATGTTAGGCACATAAACTCTTTCTTTACTTGAGTCATTTTTTGCCATGGTGTTTCACATCAACAGAGAGCAAAGGAAAATACCTTGCTTTTGATCGTTTTCCTTTCAAATAGATGTTTAGATAAATTCTCATGTGAGTTTTTAACCAAAAGGGAGGGTGAGATTTATATAACAGACTCAGGAAAAGTTGTAAGTACATGGTATATTTGCAGAAGAAGAAAAGTCCAGTAATTATGTTGCATAGCAAGGGACACATGAGTGAGCTGTGTAAAACTGGGTAGGTGAACAGGGGCCAATAACAGACTGGAAATGTCATCAAGCAAGGGTAACTAGCCTTTATAGAGAGGTTAATGTGGGGGCTGGAGAGATGATCTAGTGGTTAAGAGCGTCAACTGCTCTTACAGAGGACCCCGGTTTGATCCCCAGCACCCACATGGCGGCTAAGAACTGTCTGAAACTCCAATTCCAGGAGAACTCCAGTTCCAGGGGAATCCGAGACCCTCTTCTGACCTCTAAGGCATTGCACGACACGGGTGCACAGACCTACATGCAGACAGTACATTCATACATATAGAGAAAAATAAGTTAAAAAAATAAGAAAAAAGAGAGGTTAATGTATGCTAAATAACACTCAGATTATACTGAAGTATTTTTGTGAAGTGGTACCATACACATGTATACACACATACATGAACACATGCATACACACATGTACACTCAACAAAATAAATGTTCAAAACACATTATTAGCACTATACTTAAGTTCAGATGCAAAAAATCAAGATGCAGGTAACATAAGTAGCATGGCCAGTATGGAATAGAAACAGCTGTTAGGCAAGAATGTCTTTATCTAGTTCCTTAAGATCATATTAAGGTTTAACCTTAATCCCCAAAGCAACTGTAAATCCTCTGGGAGGTTTCAACAGTTAAGTGGAACAATCAAGGTCTATGATAAAAGGTAATTTGTTCTGGTGAATGGAGAACAGAAGAGAAAATGCACTAATTAGTAGTCTATTAGCATGGCTAGCATTCTCTGCTTTCTAAAACATTCTTAAATGGATGGGAATTTTGCTACCAGCTGATTATTCACCCTGGCACAGAAGATAATGGGTCTAAGGCTGCCTTATCTGACTCATAATTTTAAGATGCTGATCTTCTCATAAAACCATAAGTAGTTTAGAGTATTGACAAGTCAATATTCCAATATTTCTTGTTACAGTCTGAGTGGTTGATAGTAAGAACCAGGTCAATTATATTATGCATTATGCCTTGAAATCAGCATATATACATATTTCAAATCAATTTGACCTGAATTTTACCTCTATGTTATAGACATAGACACTGTTATACATAGGGAAATTTGAATTTACACTATTCTATGAGCAATTTTAACTCTGTATGTTCTACACATATAGTTTTTAAAACAATCTAAATTATTCCATTACTTTCCATTTATTTATGTGTCAGTAAATTCCTATGTGTCATGGCTTTTGGTCTAGCTGCTGTGAAATGAGTGATGACCAGATGTTGTGAAGATGTGGAAAATCTGGGACTAGGGCACTAAGACAGTATCTGGTGTACAAACATGAGGACCTGAGTTCCAACCCTGGAGCTCATGGAAGAAGCAGGATATGGCAATCCACACTTCTAATTCCAGAAATGAGTAAGGATACTAAGTCAAAGAGGAGGATTCTAGAGGCTCCACCTCGTGGAGTCATAAGTATTGAGCCCAGTAAAGTGCTGTTCAAAAACAAAGATGGAGAGTGATCAGGGAAGACACCTGTTCCTAACATCTGCCCCCTGCATGCATAAAAATATAACACAACAGGTGTGGTGGCACACACCTTTAATCCTAGCACTTGGGAGGCAGAGGCAGGCAGATCTTTGTCTTTGTGAGATCAAGGCCAGCCTGGTCTACAGAGTGAGTTGTAGGACAGCTGAGGCTACAGAGAGACCCTGTCTCGAAAAGACCAAAAAAAAAAAAAAAGAAAAAAAAGTATAGCACATATACACACAAAGACAAGCACACACACGCACACACACAGATGTTTGGACATGGACAAGTGCAGTGTACACATAGTCTGTGAGACTCTAAATTGATGCAGCAATTTCACTCCAGTATATATTCAAGAAAGCTGAAAGTATTTATGCAAAACCTGGCATATGAATGGCCATGGGGCAATAATCATGCTAGTGAAAGTGTGGAATCAGCACAAGAGTGTATCAAGGGATGAATCAACACACTAAACGTCAATAGAACACAGCACAATCCATAAAAAGATGAAAATAAATATGTGTTACAGCATTTAGGGACTGTAAAACCTTTGAAGATATATGACACAAGAGATCACAAATGATCATATTTGTATGAATTGTCCAAAACACACAAATCTATGCAGCTTGAGAAAGCTAGGTGCTCTGGGGAGTGGAAAGCAATGATTTATTAATCAGTCTGAGACTTTTTTTGGATGCGATAAAACATTCAAGTGTTAGTTGTAATGGTTTTACAATGTGGATATTCTTAAAAATATTGAATTTAAATGATGAACTTTATGTAATTTTTTAAAGTTTTTAATTTTATTTATTTATTTTTTTGTATGTGTATGAATGTACTGTCTGCATGTAGGTCTGTGCACCTGTATCAGAAGAGGGCGTAGGCCTCCCCTGGAACTGTAGTTAAAGACAGTTCTCAGGCACCATATGGGTGCTGGGTCCTCTGCAAGAGCAATTGGCACTCTTAACTGCTAGGCCATCTCTCCAGCCCAACTTTATGTAATTTTTAGCTCAATGGAAATTTGAATCTGTATGAACAAAGGAGCCAAAAATCAAAAAAAGGAATGGAATGTAAAACTTTGTTCAATAATGTAACAAGAACAAACAGAATATAGTAGAAATGAAGGAAGGAAGGAAGGAAGGAAGGAAGGAAGGAAGGAAGGAAGGAAGGAAGGAAGGAAGGAAGGAAGGAAGGAAAAACGTAATGGATCTGGGCTGATTAAATGGATGACCTAGCACATACTTTCAGAAGAGCTATTGTCTAAGGAGCTTCTGGAAGAACAAGTGGGAATAGATGTGAAGAATGGCTAGTCTCCTTTTTTGTGTTGAACTTAAAAACTTAAAAACTATGTGTTTAACCAATCACAGAGATATAAGAAGTATTCAGATGGGCACAAAAATATTAGCTTTATTGCTGACTAAACTTAAGTTGGAGGTGGCTTATCATAGTTCAGAATTCAAGACTGCTTCAGTACAGACTGTAGCGGATACCTGCAACCCTTTCCCGTCAGCCTCTCGTGGAGGGCCCCATGTATACTCTTAAGCTTCATGGGATCCAGAAAAGGGAAGAGCAGGAAGAACAATCCAAAGGAGAGTTAGAATAGCTGGACGTTTGTGTCTGTTTGTGTCTGCTCCTGCTCCAAACTACCAGCATCGTTCTTCCTGAGAAGCGTGAAGCTGGGCACAGGGGGAAAGAAATATTCCCTCAATAAAGGCTGCTTTCCTGAAGGTAGAGAGAAGGAGAGAAGAGGTTCCATATTAGAGATGAGAAACTTCTATCCACATGGACAGTCAAGGAGTAAAATAACGCACATCCACTCAGATCAACCAATGTAGAAATACATGGAATGAAAAGACAGTGGTCTGATGGAGAGCAAAAGAGAAGGTTCCAGAGTGACAGAAAATACATGGGAAGGAAATGCAATATGTAATGAAAAATTTTAACTGCATCCATAGCAAGCAAAGTATAATGTCAATGACACAAAAAACACATTTTAGAGGCACCTGGGGACAATGATAATGGAAGACAGTGAGACAGAAATAGGCACGAAATGAAAAGAGCAAGCAGACGTCAAAGAAAACACTTCTGAGAAAATGTTTACTTTTAAATGCTTATATTAGGAAAGAAAAATGGAAACAATAACCTCTACTTTCACTTATGAGGTAGAAAATAAAGACCAAATCAAAATAAGTGGGGAAAAAGACATAATAAGGATAAGACTTGAAATTGGCAAACAAATATAGAATTATGTTCTCTTTAAATGTCAATAAGGCTCAGAGAGTTGTTCAATGCGTACGAGAGTTTGCTATTGATGCAAGAGGACCTGAGTTTGGAGCCCAGCATAAAAATCAATGGTGTGGATGTGTGCACCTGTAACTCCAGCCGTGCTGAGTGCAGAGACAAGAGATCTCTAGCAGCCTGGATCAAGATTCAGCGAGAGATCTTGTTTCAGGTAGAATAAGGCAGAGTGAGAGGGCAGGAGACCCAGTGGATGTCTTGTTCTGACACACACACACACACACACACACACACACACACACACACAGAGGAACATAAGGATATGAGCATATACACAACATACACACCACACACAATATGTGATCACATATACACCACACCTCACACATACTATATCTATATCTATATCTATATATATATATATATATATATATATATATGTAGATATATATATATGCACATACACACCACACACATACACATACACATACAGTATATGAGCACATACACACCACACATGCATACACACATGAACACAAAGCCAATAAAATTAATAAAACACGATCAAGGCTAATGTAGGCAAAGAAAGGTGAAAGATAATTTGTCAGTATCATAAAAATAAAAATAGTACCACAAGTGCCTCACAGATTAATAAGGCAATAAAGAAAATTATGAATAGCCTTATGCTAATAAATTAGATGCAGTGGAAAATTTTCTTGAGAAACCCAACTTACCACCACTGAAACAAGAAAAATCGACATTTAGACATGCCTGCCTCAGTTAAGTCCTTGAATTGGCAATTGAAAACAATTACATTTCCAAAAGGAACACTCTAGTTCTGTTTTTATTTGTGACTATTGCCAGACATTTAATAAACAGGTAATATTAATCAATCTTACAGAAACTTTTAAAAACAAATTCTAAAATAAAGATGAGGGGAAAGTATTCTATTTGCTTTGGAGACAAAATGCAGAGTCCCTTTAAAACAAATTGCAGACCAACATTTCTTAGAACTATAGACTTGAAAACACTTAAGAAAATCTTTACTCATTAAAAAAGCATACATTTTCATTATCCACTCATAGTTGAGGGACATTTGTGTTGGTTCCAGATCCTCACTATTGTGAGAAATTCATCCTCTATTATATAATTTCCACCTCATTCTCTCCTCTCTTCAACTTCTCCCACTCCCTTTCAGAGTCATGAATTTCCTTAATAATTTTTTTCTTTATGTCTCTCACATACAACCTGAGTCCATGTACCCACTTATTATCACCTAGTATATGCTTAGAGCTGGCCACTTGGGATTGGCTATCTCAGCAACCATTGACTGTCGGTAGCTTTTCATCTAAGTGTGTGAAATATAAAAATTTCCTCATCCAGGTTGGCTTGCCAAGTGATGTTGTCTTTAAGAAGGTCTTATTTAAGCCCCTATGTTGTTGTGATTCCATGGGTGCAGACTTGCAGAACTTATACAAAAGTGAGTAGTACAAGCACCTATATTCATTGCCCAGTTCTGCCCCTGCCCCTGCCAGAAGACAGGTAAACCTCCAGAAGCTCCCAGGCCAGCTAGCCTGGGAGAAATAGCAGTGAACAACAAGAACAACCCTGTTTCAAACAAGTTGGAAGTTGAGGAATGACACCCCACATTGTCCTCAGACTTCCACACAGGCTCCTAGCAGGTGTGTACCTGCTCTCACACACATAAACACAAACCTTATATTTACATATACACATACAAATCAAACAGTTTACCTTCAAGAGAACTGTTCTAAGAGAAATGAAATACATACAGAGTATCTGATTTTTCCCTCAAAGCAAGAATAACCAGACATTTCAAGCTTAAAGGGAGAGAAAAAAAAAACACCTCACAAAAGATGGATTGATCAATATCATTAAGAATCATTAATTTACCAAAAAGGTAAAAGCTTCTTGCCTGTAAACTGGGATACCTGCAAGAAGAGAGGAGGTAAGGCCCTGCTGTCAAAGACCTGATGCAAGCATGGGAAAGTTGTATTGAGACTGCACTTGCAAATGTACAGTTGGTCTCTGGAATGTCAGAGAGTGTTACCAAAGGCCACTAAACCAATAAAGCAAAATTTGGTCTCCTTGAGTCAAGCAAGACTCCTCCATCAGCATCAGCTACACCTCACCTGCCTGGAAATACTATGCAGCAGTGGCAGCCACATGTCTGAATATCCCAAATCTAATTGGCAATTAGCTTTCTCCTTGGAGGAATAATTCACGGATGATGCCACAAGCTTACATCCTCTAGTTAGGAGAAGTTATAAGCGACAGTAAGACCTTGTCATCTTTTACAGAAAAAATATAATTCATGGATTAGCATACCATCCAAACATCTGTGTCTATACCAAAGTAACCTACCATAATAATTAGTACTGTTTAAATAACCATATATCTAATTGCTTGTGCTTCATTAGTAGGATTGAAAGGTTATTCCTGGACAAACTGTCAACCCATGAAAGTAAACAGCCAGAAATGATCAGAGTCCAAAACGACATCTCCAGAGAAAGTAGACTGTTTTGCTTCTCGACCACTTGTGCCCCTTTTCTAAGCCTAGGGAACAATCTGTGGAAGAGGGGGCATAGTAGAATGTGATTGGGGTGAATGGTGAAACTACAGCAACATAGTCTGGACACTTATTTGATCAACATGATTGTACATAAAAGCCCCACCAGCTGGATGGTGGGAGACATGGGCTGTGTGGGTTTGGGCATAGCTGCTTGCAAATTGGTTTTACATGAAGGATACTTGTACTCATAACTTATTACCTATTGTTAAAAAATAAAAATAAAAAATTGGAAAAAAGAATCATTAATTTAAAAATACTAAGCCTAATAGGAAAATCCAATCTTATATTATAAAAATAATGATGTCACATCATGAGGAAGTGATATTTCTCATAAAAGTGCAAAGCCAGTGTGATATCAGAAAGCCTGTAAGTGATGTTTTAATATTCTGTACTTAGAGAAGCAAATATATAATTATCTTAATAGAGAAACTATTTCACATTTTTCTTGGGTTATATAAAACAAATCCTTTAAAGCTGTGAAAAAGTGACTTTTATATCATAAAGGGTAAATGTACAAAATAAATGCTAAAAAAAATCAAAATATGAAACCTCTAAAATACTGTCCACTTATTAAGTCATGATCACTCCCAGGATCACAGAAGAACTAACTGCAGGAGTCTATGCCCTGCATGTAAAGGTGTCTGTAGAGGTCAGAAGACGGTGTCTCATTCCCTGGAGCTGTCATTATAGCAAGTGGTGGGTCATCCAATATGAGTTTGGGGAATTGAACTGGGGCTACCTGAAAGATCATTTTGCACCCGTAATGCTGAGCCATCTCTTCAGCCACATTAACTAATTTACAAATTTTGATGAAATAATATTTATGGAGGGAAGGCAGTTATTGTTATTTACAAAGTGAAATGCATTCCACAGGGATACACAGAAAACCATTAAAATTGATGAGAAAAATATCCTAGCTAGTCATAAAATGAGTGAATTTTGGTTTTTAACATATTCTTCTTGAGAACTATAATATCAACTATCTTTTACCAGAAAAACTGCAAATTAGAAATTAAAATGAAAGACTGCTTTGCACTCATTAGATTGATTGGAAAAATTATAACTGCAAGTACTATAAAATTAAAAAAAATCATGAACAACAGACATATTAATCAACAGGAGAATGGATGAACTGTTGTATATGGTAAACTCATCAGTAAAATAGAATATTACTCCTATACATGAATTCTGCATGAATGTTAGAAATCTATCAAATGAAATGAGTGACTTCTGTTTACTACTAGGTATAGCATAGCTACTTTTCAGAAAAGTCACACAATACATTGAAGCCTCTTTAAATAATACAGGTTTCCACTAAGAGAAATGGGCTTGGGAAGGGGTGTGTGCAGAAATATTAAAATGGGGACCACATAAGTCCTTTCCATGGTAATTTTAATATTTTACTTATTAAGATGGCAATGGAGCCAGATGTGGTGGGGCAAGCCTTTAATCCTAGTACTTGGGGGCAGAGGCAGGCAGATCGTTGTGAGTTCAAGGCCAGCCTGGTCTACAGAGTGAGTTCCAGGACAGCTGGGAGGTTACAGGGAGACCCTGTCTAGAAAAGACAAAAAAAAAAAAAAAAAAAGATGGCAATGGATTGCCTAATGTTCATTTTATGCTGTACTATAAATATATTACTATAGAGTAATATTACATTATGTAAGTTTTGCATAAAACATTCCAAGTTGTCCATAAATTACAAGAAAAATAAAACCATTAAGAAAAATACAGGTAGAAATATTTTTCTCATTTCTTGATTACTGAATAAATCCCTGGATGGTCAGGCATCCCATCTATTGACATAACACAAGCAACTGCCCTCATAGGAATTCTCAGTATCTGTACCACAATAAAGAAATAGAACTTTTAAATAAGTTTGGTTTTGCCTCACATTATAATACTTTAAATAAAATGTCATCACTAGATGAAAATCTTGTATACACTCAAACATTGTGAAATGCAGTACATTTGACAATTATAGTAATTTTTGTTGGGTTTCTATAACTGTTGTTGGAGCAATTAGGCAGCTGTCAACTATTTTATGACTGACCTTTCTTGTCTTCTTAGCTACAGCTGAGTTGGGAACCTCTGGGTTATTAATTATTAGTAGAGATTTTGTGCTTTTTCAGGTTCACGGTGTTCATAAAAGCCTTTACTTCAGGAATTCAATTGTTCTCTCCTTTGAACTGTAACATTGGCAGGATTAGGTGGTTTGTGAATATCATGAATATCTGTGAGGTATTTTATGTTAATAACCACTTTTGGTATTTTGAGAGCTAGTGCTGTTATGTGTGACATTTCAGGCTAATTCTGAACTATTCTTCTGCTTCAATAAGTGATTTTTTAAAGAATTAGTGATGTAGTTCTAGCCAAACTTTCCCAAGTGAATATGAGAATTAAGACTATTCTAACCAAATTAATCTGTTGAGACAATCTGCAAAATCAAATGAAACCTGATTTCTTTATAGAAAGTTTATTTTGTATAACCACCGGATCTCCCCAAACAGCTGTTACATGGAACCAATGCAGATAGGGTGCAAAGTAGGCTCTATATTTATGGGTTATTTAGAACTAGAAACAAAAATAAATTACTATTTAAAAATTTATGTGACTTTACTAAGCTTGTTTGTCTTTCTACTGTCTATAGAGGGAACCAGCAGCAAAAGTGGTGAACTGTTTACAGGATGCTTATCACAGAGTGTTAAAAATGTGGTGGAATGGGCTGGAGAGATGGCCTAGCAGTTAAGAGCGCCGACCGCTCTTGCAGAGGACCCGGGTTCGATCCCCAGCACCCACATGGCGGCAGAGAACCGTCTGAAACTCCAATTCCAGGAGAACTCCAGTTCCAGAGGAATTCGACACCCTCTTCTGACCTCCGTGGCATTGCACAACACGGGTGCACAGACTTGCATGCAGTCAGTGAATTCATACACATACAGAAATAAAAAAAAAATTAAAAAAATGTGGTGGAACTACCTCATTAGGAAATTTTACTCTTCTGTGTATTATACCATTGCTTAGCATAGACAGAGAGACAGACCAAAGGGTTATCCACATTGTAAGGTAATTAGAGGCTGGTGAGATGACTCATAAGCTAATGGTGCTTGCCACCAATCATAGTGACATGGGATTGATCTTTATGAACCACATGATGGAAGAGAGAAACTACTCCTGAAAATTTTCCTCTCACCTCTACACATACTCCATTGCAAGTGCATATTCACACATACACAAAATACCAAAAATAAATAATTAAATCTTAAAGGTAATTAGCTTTTATTTTGTTGTTTTAATTGAAAATTGCATTGTACTTCCTTCAGCTCCTCATCCACCAGTTCCATCCACATGAGGAAAAAATCAGGTCTTGCTAGACCAGGGTTCCTTTTCTGAAGGATGAGCAGACTTTCTTCTTTATGGACTGGACACTGGCTGAAGTCCCATTAGTTGCTCTCCAAGACCTCCCTGAACAGGAAGAATGGTGACCCACATCTGCAGGACTTTTCAAGAGATGCCTCCACATAAGACACGGTTGACCTCTGAAGGCAAGGAACAAAGTTGTCCCCAGGTCCCTTGGTCAAATTGGTAGGGACTTCAGATACGGTCCTTAAGAAAGGCTAAGTTGCACCAGCCTGTTACATTGCACCTATATTAACATTGTATCCTTTGGAAACAAACTGAATGTTATTTCCATAGCATATTTCTTGATTCACATCTTTCCATTTTAATCCCTTATTACTCTAAAAGATGTACATGTCTTCCATAATATACTAAAAGTCCAAGGTCTTAGAATACATGTTTGGTCAGCTCTAGAACCTGTGTAGGGATTCCCGATACAAGAGCACAGTTGTCTTTAGATCGTGAGGAGTATAATATTAACATTTTTCCTTTTGTCTTACACCTAGGTACTTGATACTAGCATCCATAGATGAGGGATACCATTTGTCTTCTCTTTTTCTGGGACTGTGTTACCCTCTACCCCCCCCAAAAAAAAACCCCGAGAGACCCCTGAGGATCAGATCCTCAACTGACCTCAACAAAACAAAACCTTGGTTAATCTGGGCTCTCTGTATGGCCTTAAGCATCCAGAAGGAAAGTACAACCAGAAATAAATAATTAGACCAGAGAACCTCTAATGCAGACACAAAACTTGAGATCTTAGTAAAAAGACAAAAAGGAAAAAAAAATAAATAAAAGAGAGAGAGCATTGTTGTTTGGCCTGTCTACACTTCTCACAGGCAGGTGCATATGCTCTGTAGATGCCACTGGTTTAGGGACTCCTCAAAGATATGAGATACAGCTTTTTTACTTTTTAGCCTTCCAATGTGGACTGAGGACTGCTGAGATACTCAGCTTGTGAACTAAGCACCTAATGGAAATTCAGCCTCCTCAGAAAATGGATTGACATTGTTGGATTACCTCGGCAGTATCATGGAGGCCAATGCAGGGAGATCATGACAGGATGTGTGCTTACTGGACTTCATTTGGGGGCACAATATTTAAAGCAGAAGCACGTTGGCAAGGGTTTCGTTCTGCATAAGGTTTTGTTTGTAATGTAATGTCTTAATCATAATCTACCATCAAATATTTTAGGAATATCTTTAATGTTAAGATAGTATATTAGCAGCATGCAATAATTACATCATAGGTTCTCAAGCAGAGGCAGTCTATTGCAAGGACCTTCTTTGTTGCCAGTTATCATAGGCTGTTTAAAGTTAGAAAACTGAATAGCAACACTGAATACTGTAGAAATGCACTTTGCTCAGTAATACTTGAGTTGTTGCAATATTAGACTATCCATTTGGTTGTTACAGAAAATCCTTAACTGTAATTGGTGGTTGTTGTCATAATAGTATATTGTCTGTATTTCTACCTCTAGTAATGGGCTTTATGTGCTAGATTTCAATATCCTTGTGCCTGGACAAGTGCACAAATCTTTTTAAAAAGAAGCACAGTTTACTCGCACAAAACTGATCAGATTTGAGAGATCGTTTATGCCCTTGAAGTGGTTTTTGTGGGTGTGAAACAAATGGTGAGAATTTGAATTGTTCCCTTACTATAGTATTGAAATTAATTCTACTTAATCTATCAAATAATGTTCATGCCCTAATTTTATGTACTTGTATCTATCGATAAACATTGTGGGGAAAAAAGTTCTTCAGTTTAAGCAAAAAAAAAAAAAAAAAAAGAAAATTGCATTGTGGGTTTGGTTCTTATCTTCCAATACATAAAACAGATTACTTTAAGAAATAATTTCTTTCATTATATTGTCAATAAAAAACACAACTCTTCCCTTATATGTTATAAGAAACCATTTATTCTGGAACTGAATAGGAGTGATTATGGCCTAGGCAGACAAAGTCAGCTCAAATTCCATGTTCCAACATAGTAATGGTTTCATATAGTTTTCATAATAATAGAACATGAAATCCATGAATCAAGACATTTTACAAATATATTATTGGTGGAGACATCAGAGAGGAGGGTTACAGAAAAGCAGGGGGAAGCTGAACTATAGGTCTCAGATGCTATTTGAAGATTCTCAGCTTTTGGATGCCTGAAGCTAGTGGACTGCTAAGTTAATACACTGAAGAGGAGAAGTAGTGTCCTATTTGTAAGTGTCAAAGATTTGCTTAATGGTAATAAAAGATGTCAGGCAATGTACAGAGGAGAGCCATAAATGGCTATGAAGTTGGCTAGTGATGGCTCCAGATAATTTGTAACAAGCATCTGGACTTGTGAAATTCCAAACTCTCCACATTTACTGAAGTTCTAATCAGGTCATCAGCCTGGCAGACAGAAGGTTAAGCTTGGAAGAGAAATCACTTAACATGGTAATAAGAAAAATTCAAATAATCTATACAATCAGAACTTTCTTGAACATATCAGCCAACTGATTCTTCAGGGAAATTGACTATATTAAAAGTTTAGGAAAGATAAATTCCTTAGTAGAGATGTGTGACCTAAGCCTACATGACATTGATGATGAAGAGCTATGCCCAGGGATACAGAAGGAAATTTAGAGCCAAAGAAATTTGTCTATTCAAGGTTGAATTTGGACTGGATTGAGGTATAAAATGCTTAGAAGCTGCAGACATTAGAGTGGTGTACACCAGCACTTGCAGTGCCTCTTTCATGAACCTTCAATCCATGCCCATTGTGGGAAAGACAGGGGGATGGAGACCAGAGGAACCACTGTTTGTGCTGTAGACCTGGGGGAGGGAAGAAATCACCAGTGGAGGAAGAGCAGGGACTCCAATAGCAACTTTCCTCATAGAAACACAAGTGAAAGACCCTCCCCTCAAAATCCTGTGTAATGCTAAAGGAAGGCAAATAAAGTCTACCACCCAAGGCAGAGAAAATCAATCAAAAGTAAAAAAAGAGCAAAAACAAAAACTCCTATCTCTCTACCCATGATGACATAAAAAGGAATAGTACTGATTTACACTGATGTCAAATAATTATAAAGGATTCTTTATATTGAGGCTGGAAAAAAATAATGGCAAAGGTCAATTTTTATACTACTTGATTGCTGAATATCAAACAATGAGGTGTCTTATTCTATAAGAAGCACACAACAGCAGAAAGTGATCAGTGTACAAACAAAGCTGAATTTGAAAGAAGTACAAAAACAACCCTATGAAGGCTGTGCTTGCGCTTGATTTTAATTTGAAGTTGTTCTGTATGTGCACCTTTCCTTCTAGGACGCTTGGCCACAGCAGCTGTTTGATGTCATAGGCACATGACATGACACAGAGTGGCAGCAATTGGGGCAAATCACAGCTGAACTGCCATCCTTGACCAGATATTTTTATATTGTATACAATAGGCTGAACATGAGCCAGCAACACAAGCCAGTATGCAGCAACCTTTCCTATCCTGTGCTGCAGTTACTACAACCAGGCTTCTACCATGAGCTTTTACTATCAGGCAGAATGTTTTGCCACAACAATTAAGAATTTATTATGGCTGGGCGTGGTGGCACATGCCTTTAATCCTATCACTCGGGAGGCAGAGACAGGCAGATCTTTGTGAGTGCAAGGCCAGCCTGGTCTACAGAGTGAGTTCCAGGACAGCTGGGACTACAGGGAGACCCTGTCTCAAAAAGACCAAATAATAATAATAATAATAAAATAAAAAGAATTTATTATGAGTGCTTAAGTCAATGTTCAAGCTTCATTTAGTTGTTATATACTAAAATACCAAATTCATTCAAATGATCCTCTTGGCGGTTTAACAACCATACTTAAAGCTCCAATATGATTTGGCAAGAGAGATTTGAAGGGGTAATCTTTTGGCCCTTACCCTGTAAGGTCAACTTAAGTCCTAGGGTCCTGCATGGGCACCTTTCTACATGTACTATGGCAGTAAAGCACCAGTCATCCTGGGAAGGGAGGTCTTGGAGATTCACTTAAAAGGACTTCATCCAGCAAGTGTCCAGTCAAGGGAGGAAAGTCAATATAGAGGAGAAACCCCTCACACTTCAAAGGGAAGCTCCAGTCAAGCAAGAACTGAATTTGTCCTCCCAAAGATGGAAATGGTAAAAAGAGCCAGGTGCAAAGCCTGAATGACCCCTAAGGACCAGAACCTCAAGTGACCTTAACACCAAAACTAATTTAATTTATCTGAGCTGAATGTATGTTTTTAAACACCCCAACATGAAACTAATCAAAGGAAGAGAAAATAAAATAATTTATACCTTATTACCAGAGAGATAGGTGAGAAACCTACTGAGCCAAGTTAGAAACCTGCCATGTCATGTTAGAAGATATCTCCAGAGACCTCCCAAAACCTTCAGCAAGGCGGATTGTTGTTTGACTTAATCTAGTTAATCTAGTTGTATTTGACTTAATTGGCTTTTGTGTCTGTGGGGGCAGAGTTGTTTTCCCAGCTGGTATAAAAGGTGGGGTTGTGTGAGTCTTGAGACCAGAGACCTCCCAAGACCACCTGAAGCACAGAGCTAAAGAGCACCCCCCTCCCCAGCCAACTAGGATTACAAAGGCATCTGAAGGAGGCAAGCAAAGCAAGCCTTCAACACAGTGAAAAGGCATTTGGGAAGCACATTGGAATACAGGCAAGGAGAAGCCCATATGCCAGGAACACGAAGAAGAGACAACAGGGGAAAGGGGCAGGATAATCCCACACCAAGCTCTAGCAACTCTGTCGAAGATTCCTACAGTGGGATCCCCCTGGGGATGGCCCAGAACACAGATATCAGAAACACAATCATGAACATACTTAAAGAAATGCAAGATTATAAAGAGAAAATCAAAGAATTAAGAAAACGAAGAATTCAAGAAGGAAGTGGAAACACTGAAAAGATCCCAAGTTGAAAAAGATAAGGAAACCAACCAGCAAAGCAAAGAGCTACAGGAAGGGATTGAGAAGTTCCAAAAGGAAGTGGAAATACTAAAGAAATCAGAAGAGGAAATGAAAAAGTAATCAAACACTCATTCAATCAAGAGGAAAGGAACGGAAAAAGCCTCAGAAGCAGAATGAAGGAAGCAGAACAAAGAATTTCAGGTGTGGAAGATAACACAGAACAAATAAAAACCTCAAGTAAAGATTATGAAAATTTTAAAAAATACACAAAAATGGAACAACCAGGAACTGTGGGACACTATGAAAAGATCAAACCTCCACATCATAGGAATAGAGGAAGGAGAAGAATCCCAAGAGAATGGTATTGATCAGATCTTCAACAGAATAATAGATGAAAACTTCCCCAAACTAAAAAAGGACAAACCAATACAAATACAAGAAGCACATAGAACTCCAAACAGACAAGATCAGAAAAGAAATTCTCCATGCCACATCATAGTTAAAATGCTAGACACCCAAAACAAAGACAAAATCCTTAAAGCCACAAGAGAAAAACAACAAGTGACCAATAAGGGGAAACCTATCAGAATTACAACTGACTTCTCAGTGCAAACTATGAAAGCAAGAAGAACCTGGAGCAAAGCATTCCCAGTGTTAAAGGACAATAGATGCCAACCCAGGTTACTATACCCAGCAAAAGTGTTAATTATAGTTGAAGGAGAGAGAAAAAACTGCAGAAGCAAAACCTAAACCAAAACTGCAAATGGATAATAAGGCAAAAGGAAGCAACACAAACCTATCAGTCATAACCTTAAATATTAATGGACTAAATTCCCCAATCAAAAGACATAGACTGGGAGATTGCATTAGGAAACAGAACCCATCGATATTCTGTCTACAAGAATCACATCTTACCTTCAAGTACAGGCACCACCTTAAAGTGAAAGGATGGAAAACAATATTCCAAGCAAATAGAACCAAAAAGAAAGCAGGTGTTGCTATTTTAATATCAGATAAAATAGATTTCAAAGTAAAAGAAATCAGAAGAGACAAAGAAGGCCATTACATTTTTATCAAAGGAACAATTCATCAAGAAGATTTCATAATTATGAATATATATATGCACCAAACTCTGGTGCACCAAACTTTATAAAGACAATTCTCCAGGATCACAAGTCACACACTAACCCCAGTACACTCATATTAGGGGACTTCAATACTCCACTGAGCCCTTTGGACAGGTCAACAGGACAAAGAATAAACAGAGAGACATCTGAACTGAACGATATGATGCACCAAATGGACCTCATATACCTCTACCGAATATTCCTCCCCAATACCGAGAATACACTTTCTACTCAGCACCCCATGGAACATTCTCTGAAATCAACCACATACTGGGACACAGAAGAAACCTCCACAAATGCAAAAAGATTGAACTAATTTCATGTATTCTATCGGGTCACAGTGCAATAAGGCTCAACATCAACACCAGGATAAGCCCTACTTCCTACAAGAACACATGGAAACTAAACAACACACATTGAATAATGAATGGGTCAAGGAAGAGATAAAGAAAGAAATAAAAACATTCCTGGAACTGAATGATAATGTCAATACAACACAACAAAACCTATGGGATACCTTAAAAGCAGTACTAAGAGGGAAGTTTATAGCCCTGGGTGCCTACATTAGAAAAACAGAAAGAGCACAAATGAATCATCTAACACTGCAGCTAAAAGCACTTGAGAGGCAACAACAGATGAAACCTAAATGCAACAGACAGGAAGAATTAACAAAAATCAGAGCAGAAATCAATGAAATAGTAATGAAGAAAACCATACAAAAAAAAATCAATTAATCCAAAAGTTGGTTCTTTGAAAGAATAAACAAGATAGAAAGACCTCTTGCCCAGTTAAACAAAAGAAAGAAGGAACAACTCCAAATCAATACAATCCACGATGAAAAGGGAAATATCACAATAGACAATGAAAAGATCCAGAAAATCATACTGGAATACTTCAAAAACCTATACTTTACCAAGTTTGAAAGCCTAGAAAGAATGGATGAATATCTGAAATCCTGGGAATCATCAAAGCTCAACCAAGAAGAGAGCAACAGCTTAAACAGACCCATAATTTATGAAGAAATGGAAGATGTAATAAGAAACCTCACAACTAAAAACATCCCAGGCCCACATGGTTTCACAGGAGAATTCTATAAAACATTTCAAAAAGACCTACAACCATTATTACTGAAACTGTTTAGAAGGATACAAACAGAGGGAATTCTCCCAAATTCCTTCTATGAAGACAGCATCATTCTATTACCAAAACCAGGCAAAGATACAACTAAAAAGGAGAACTATTGACCCATCTCCCTAATGAACACAGATGCCAAAATTCTAAACAGGATACTGCCAAAACGTATACAGACTCACATTAAGAAGATCATCCATCATGACCAAGTTGGATTCATACCAGAAACGCAGGGATGGCTCAACATACAAAAATCAAAAACATCATCCAGCACCTAAATGGAATGAAAGACAAAAACCACACCATCATCTGAATTGACACTAAAAAAGCCTTTGACAAAATCTAGCATCCCTTCATGCTTAAAGTCCTAGAGGGAATTGGATTGGAGGAATCATTCCTCAATGTAATCAAAGCCATATACAAGAAACCAACAGCCAATATCATCCTAAATGGGGAAAGGACAGAAACATTCCCTTTAAAGGTAGGAACTCATCAAGGCTGTCCCCTGTCACAACTCCTCTTCAATATAGTGCTTGAAACACTTACTAGAGCAATAAGGCAAGAAAAAGAAATTAAAGGAATAATAATTGGAAAAGAGGAAGTCAAGCTCTCCCTAGTTGCTGATGATGATTGTTTACTTAAGGGATGCTAAAAACTCCACTAGAAGACTCCTAGAAATAATTAACAGCTTCATCAAAGTGGCAGGATACAAAATTAACCTAAAAAATCAGTAGCCTTTCTTTACACCAACAACAAGCAACTGGAGAAGGAATTCAAGGAGACCTTCCCACTCACAATAGCCTTAAAAACAATAAAATACCTAGGAACACACCTAACCAAAGACACCAAAGATCTCTACAACAAAAAATTTACACCCTTAAAGAAAGAAATTGAAGAAGACATCAGAAGATGGAAAAACCTCCCATGCTCATGGATTGGGAAAATTAACATTGTAAAAATGTCCATTCTACCCAAACTCTTGTATAGATTTAATGCAATCCCAATCAAAATCCCCAAGAGTTTCTTCTTCCAGCTAGGGAAAAAAAAAATCCTTAATTCATTTGAAAAAAAAAGACCCTGAATAGCAAAAGCCTGAGTGAAAGAGAAATACAGGGGGGATTCCTATTACAAACTTCAAACTATACTACAGGGCTATAGTCAAAATACAGCCGGTACTGGCCACAACGACCTGTGACCAGTGAAATAAAACCGGAACCAACTTGAACGGCATACATCTCAGCCCATCTCGTATTTGGACAGGGGCCAAGACGACACCACAGTGGAGAAAAGACACATCTTACTTGCAAGTGGTGTTGGTAAAAACTGGATTTTTCACCACTTGTAGAAGAATGAAATAACCCCTACCTCTTGCATGTACGAAAGTCAACTCCAGATGGGTTAAAGACCTCAACTTGAACCCCAAACTCTCTGAAGGCGATAGAAGAAAAAGTTGGCAGCAGACTACAAGACATAGGCATAGGAAAAGACTTCCTAAATCAGACAGCAGCTACATAAGAATTAAGGTCAACAATTGACAAATGGGACATCATTAAACTCAAAAGCTTCTGTACATCAAAAAAAAAAAAAAAATCAAGGAGGTGAAGAGAAATCCCAAAGAGTGGGAGGAAACCTTCACAGTAGAAACATCGGACAAAGCATTGATTTCCAGTATATATAAAGTACTCAATAAACAAAGAAGAAAGAAAACAAATGACCCACTCAATAGATGGAGCAAAGAGCTGGACAAAGACTTCACAAGTGAGGAATTAGAGATGGCTGAGAAACATCTTAAAAACTCTTCAATGTCGCTAATAATTAGGGAAATGCAAATTAAGACCACTTTAAGATATCATCTCACTCTAATAACACTGGCCAGGATCAAGACAACAAATGATACCAAGTGCTGGAGATGTTGCGGGGAAAGGGGAACACTCATTCACTGCTGGTGGGAATGTAAACTCGTGCAGTCACTATGGAATGCAGTGTGGAGAACCCTTGGAAGACTTGGAATGAACTTGCCACCCGACCCTGCCATACCACTCCTAGGCATGTACCCTCAAGACTCACCCCACAGCAGAGATACATGCATGGCCATGTTTATTTCAGCTCTCTCCACAATAGCAAGGAGCTGGAACCAACTCAAATGCCCCTCAACTGACGAGTGGATAGAGAAAATGTGGTACATCTACACAATGGAGTTCTATGCTGCAGTAAAGAAAGATAACATCATGAGCTTTGCAGGAAAATGGCTGGAGCTAGAAGACATCATGCTGAGTGAAGTAACACTGTCCCAGAAAAACAAATGATGAATGGTATCCCTCATCTGTGGATGTTAGTGCCAATTACCTAGTTGTGAGTATTTCATGTGCACGGCCCCTTGAGCTTTTGTCCAAGCAGTTGGGAGTGATGCATATTGGAAACAACAACAACAACAACAACAGAAAGGACTGCATCAAAGAACTGACTGAAACAGTGAACTTCTGCTCAAAAGAGTCAACTTCCACGTGGAGAATATCAAGAAAGACTGAGAAAGATGAAAAGCATGTTTGGCAGAATGCATGAGCTCTGGTGGGGTGGGGGCGTAGGGTGGGGAACACGGGTCTAGATTTGATAATCTTGTACAAAATATATGTTTAAAAAATAAATAAAAATGTAATAAATAAATAAATAAATAAATAAGCAAATTAAAAAAACATATCTCAGAGATAGGTTACAGATTTACTGTCCCGTGTTAGAAAATACCACCTTTTATTTTTATTTTTTTATTTTTTTAAATTTATTTCTGTATGTGTATGAATGTACTGTCTGCATGTAGGTTTGTGCAGCCATGTCATGCAATGCCTTGTAGGTCAGAAGAGGGTGTTGGATTCCCCTGGAACTGGAGTTCTCCTGGAATTGGAGTTACAAAAGGTTCTCAGCCATCATGTGGGTGCTGAGGATTGAACCCGGGTCCTCTATAAGAGTGGTCAGTGCTCTTAACCGCTAGGCCATCTCTCCAACCTGAAAATACCACCTTTCATATTCTCATAGTTATGTTGGCTCTCATTCTGGAGCCCCGTGTACTAAAACTGGCCCTCATTCTGGAGTTCTGTGTAGTAAAACTTTTTTTTCCAATTCCTCAAATATAGATCCTCTCTCCCTCTGCAGACCCTAGACAGTAACCCTCTAATTGCTAATGCACCCCGTTGGTACTGTGAAGTCCCTGCACTGGTATACTCATAAAAAACTCAACCAGCTCGTCTTTTCAGTTGAAGAGAAAATGTCCACTAACTACTGGCCACTATCGATCTGGACCAAAACCACCAGGCACCCAGAGCCCCCAAGATGGGAAACCAGATTCTACCCCTCCACTGAGATTCATCCCTCCTCAGGTCTGAAGCAAATACAGAAGAGAGAACTGTATCCCAGTCCCTTATCATAATCAAAATGCTGGAATGTTAGATCTGGGCTTCCCAGAATTCCAAGAGACAGACAGATGTCCACTTCTTCCAGAGGCTGTTAGTCTTCAGACCTCTTCCATTGTACCTGAGGTCCCACCCCTTTGCTATAAATGGCTGGGCCTCAGTCACCAGCTGGGTACTGCTGTTGCCGCTACTCCACCCAGGTGCCGACACGTAGTCTGCCCTGGAAATTCCTGAAGTAAATTATGTTCTTGGAATGACTTAAGTCTCATGTGCCTGTTTTTATCGTGGGTTTGTGGCATTATAATCTAACAAACACTTCGTATTTACTGAAACCTGGGTCATTTCACAGAATACAGGGCACTCTATAAATCACATCAACTAGATCTTCAGGATTTGTTCATTGTGTGTCATCCAATTTTTATTTATATTTATTTATTTATTTTTATTGATGCTTTGTGTATTTCATACATCATTTTCCAATTCAGTTCAGGCATATTTCCCCTTCTTTTCCCCCCACCCCACCCCATCCCAGATCATGCATTCTGCCATAACTGTCCTGCATCTTTCTCTCAGTTTTTTTTTTCATTTTTTAGCAATAAGTGATAATATATGAGTACAAGCATCCTTCATGTAAAACCAATTTGCAAGCAGCTGTGCCC